>JAQQZR010000005.1:2973183-2986140 GCA_030068235.1 Notoglanidium macrostoma
GTGTGCTGAAGTATAGGTCTACAGGAGTAACTGTGTGTGTGTGTGTGTATGTATGTCTGTCATGGAGGAGCAGATTGTAATTTTTAGAGCCCCTTAACTGACTGAAGTGAACTGCAATGAAATCATACTTTCCCCTTAACCGATTCAACACGTGTACGAGTTTCCTTATAAGGAAAAGGTGCAGAATGGGGCTAATGTCAGGGCCTGAAAACACTGTACACAGATTTCTGAAATGGAAAAAATAAAAACATGCAGTTTTTCTAGATTGGCGCGCAAAGAGTGTTCAGCACAGTACGTCTCCGTCTGCCACCAGCAGAGGGACACCGAGTGACCGCACACTCGTACACATGATCAACAGACCGTACCGATTTATCTGCCTGCCAATCTATTTCCTCTTCTTCTTCTCATTATTACTATTATAAGCCTTATTTTTTCTTGCCTTAGTAACATGACTGTTCCCCGTCATCTGGATTTTCTTTAGTTTACACACTCGCACAACACAAGCTCTGGCAATACCAATGTTACACAGTTACCAATAAAGCCTCTCAAACTTAAACTTGACTGGTGTTCAGGGTCTATTCCTGCCTTATGCCCAGTTTTCTTAGGACAGACCCCAGACCCACTATGACCCTGACCAGGATGAAGCACTTACTGAAGATACAAAAATTAGTTTTTCTACACTTTGAACTTATGCATGTAACAGGTCTAGTAAATCTTGCAAAATGGAACAACATTTTTCAGCTGTCAAATCAAGCAGCCTGCAAAGCTGCAATTTCTGGCACACATTTGACAAAGCAGTCCTGTACGTCATCAAATATCAAGCAGCATTCAAGCTCCTGATATTCTGAAATGGGCTGTTTATCTCAAATCTGTGCTTTCTACCTTCATGGAAAAAGCCTGCTGCTAATCTTTAGCTAGAGTAAGGCAAAGCTTGCTCTTACTGCCCGGACTTCTCACTGGATCCTTGCCTCACTTTCTCCATTAGGTGTCTAATGAAACAATGAATGCCTCTGCTTCCTGACTTATCATCACATGAGAAAGTGGGCATGGCCTTGGACAGAAACAGTCCGACACTACTTACCCTCTCTAGGTCTTGCCGCAGGTGAGTAAAGAGGCGAAGCCTGCGAAGCAGCACTTCCTGTTCTCGCCGAGCGAGGCTTTCCTCTTCCTCTCGCTTGGGTGTAACAAGTGGCTGGTTGAAGTTTGATTTGCGTTTCAACTTCCAGTATTGAAACAGGAAGTCCACATTCTCCAGTGGCACATGCAGGTGTTTGGAGACCTCCTCTATGTTGACGAATCTGTAAAATTCATCCTCCAGCTGCTGCACGCGCAGCTTTCTTTCACTGAGTCGTGCTCCGTCTGCTCCTTTCGCCCTCCCTGCGATCCCTTTATCATCGATCACGCCGCTCTGCTCGTGCCAGTCCATACCCGAGTGCGTGGGGCAGAAGGATTTGAACTTGACCTCGTCCTCATCCGTCAGGATGGTGTTCATTTTCAGGCCGTGCTGCAGGCCGCAGGTAACATGGAAGGCCACACGACAGCTCTTAGCTGAGCACTGGAGGCAAAGAGGAAGGAGGAAAGTAGAAAAGATAAGAGGAAATGTGGGAATGATGAGCGAAAAGGAAGAAAAAAAAATAAGCAATCCATAAACAAATCAATCTGCAGATTACGATAAAGCTGTATTAGTAAATTTACTGTTAAAAAAGACTGGTATTAAACTTAAGAGACAAGAAGGACAAAATTTCTACCACAGGTTTGTATTGCACAGTGAATATTTTAAACTGCCGTACTAAACGTCTTGTATTATTATTAACGGGGTGGACAAATCACTGACTCGGGCAGCAGGGACAAGCTGATTACATCTTCAGGCTATCAGCTTTCTGGTTGTAGCTGCACAGTGGACAAGCACGTTCTGTAGGCGGCTGATTTATTGGCTACCAGTGTTTTTCTCTCCCTTCCGCCAACCAAAGAAATACGAAAAGACAATACTGACCTAAACTTACATGATTAAACATAAGACACTTCAGCAAGTTCACATTTTCCATTGTTGTGCTACGCAATACTATCAAATGCTACCTGTTCCCAAATCCGTCCTCCTGCCAAACTTCTCACTCACACCACCCAAGGAAATGTTCTGGCCATCAATAATGACAAATTTTAATAATGGAAGACATTTACTTGTACAGATCTTTTTTTCCCTTTACAAATCAGCAACATTTAGCCTTGTCGACACAGTGTCTAAACAGAGAAAAAGACTAAACAACGCATGGGAGAACTGTCATAAAAGTTAAATAAACTAAAAGACGTGACCAGAACTAAAGAACGTGAATTACCTCTGCTTCCAGGCAACCGAAACACACCTGGCAGGCTTGCTAATGAATCTATGATCTGTCCACCTTGATTATGCATTATTAAGTTTAAGGAAATCATGCTTTACCTGTATGCAAGCTCCGGTCTTCTCTTTACACAGGCAGCAGATTAGAGCCCATCGATTATTAGGGATCTGAGACACACTCGTAATGGGCTCCATCTTCTCTGGGTTACCTATGCTCACCTGGAGTGTGAGAGAGAAAGTCTGATCAGTACTGATTTGCAATTGATTTGTGATTGCATTGTGCCTGACTGTTGTTTTTTTAATGTTCATTATATTGTATTAAGCAATTTGTACACATGAGAAATCAAGGGAAATCAAGGATTTTATTCATACGCTCGTTAAATGTTATCGTTTCTATAGTAACGGCTATTTCGGAAAGGACCTGTATGGCAACTTTCCACATAATCCAATAGTAATAATAATGGGTTAAATTGTTATGCTATTTAACAAAGAAGAACGTATAATCATTCATGACGTTTCCAGTAAGGAGATGGAGAGACAGATGGACAGAGGACTTTGAGTTCTGCAGTTGAAATGTTTTGTGTTACATTGTCTTGTATTAAGGGGGCATGTATTGTGGTACATAGCGTTAAAGTAGTACGTAGTCCATTATATTAGAATGTATTATGCCACTTTGCGATGGTACATATGCGTCCTGACTTTCTCTTCAGATTTCTCTTGCATTAATACATTATTTTTCATTTATGCACTGGACTGTGGGAAACTCTGGGACTTTATAAGTTAACACTAGGAAAATACAAGAGCACTCATTACACATCAAACAAACCTTAGTATTAGGCAAACTCAACATTGCAAAACATGAAGCTTTTAATGGTCTCAGCAGCAAATCATTAGTCAGGAAAATGAGCAAGAATGAAACAAATAGATAAAGTAAATCGGTGTGGGAGCTTTTCCCTTGATTTCCTTTAAATGTTGAACTCTTGTGGGTAAACTTGGGACGGCTTTCTACAGAAAGAAGAGTCCATGTTGTTCCACTCGATGTTAAAGTCTTCAAACAGAGGATATTTTGGAAAATTTTGAACCCCCAGACAAGTTAGTTGCAATTTTATATCATTTCAACATTTCAATCTTTTCATGAGTTTCTCTTCATCTACCAGAAGACTATGCAAGTGAACTTCCTTGTTTCAAGCTTTTCCCCCCCGACAGTTTCAGCAACGAGCATTAACAAGCAAAAGAAGGCCGAGGTCTCAGGAGTGCTTTTTTTAGTCCTTGTTCATTTTCTGCCCAGTGATTTTGTTGAGACCATTAAAAGCTTAATGTTTTGCAATATTGGGTTTGCCTCCTTTTTTTTTGCCCAGGAGTGTGTGTGTGGCAGAACAGTATTCATTAAACTCTGCTTCTAGCGTGCATTACAGTGCATTGTGTCTGTACCTCCGGTATCCACAGGGCACAGCTCACATGGACCCACTTGCTGCCACTGCGGGTGGGTTTCATGGCTCCTCCTTTCTTCGGGCAGAGCTGGCATTTAGGTGAGATGCCCAGTGCGCATGTCCGACACAGCCAGCTGCCTTCTGGAACCTTCAGGATGCCATAACACGCCTGCAGAAAATAACCGTGAGACGATTCATACACACGCTCTTATAAACACACATATAGTGTAGACACAAACACAACCAGTCACCAAATGTTCCTTAAGCTTGAGAAAACAAACGCGCGCACGCACACACAATTACTTCATCCCATGCACACACACTGACTAGCATATGGTTGGCACACCCTCACACCCACGGCACATAATGTCTCCAAGGCACACTGTTCCAGAGATCTCCATTGAGGATGTTTACGTTTAATAGATTCTAATATAATCGTGTTACAAAAATATGGAATTTAAATGCAGAATGATGCATTTTAATCTGTTTGGAAATCCTAGGACAAACCAGAAGATCTGGACTTCTTGAAAGCCACAGCTGAATTAAGCACTATAAGCAAATTTGCTTATTTTGTAAACAAACAACAAAAAAAGCAAATCACAGCTGTTTGGCATTAATTATTGACAAGACATCTGTTGTTTAATTAGAATGCAAATAATTAAGAATTTCTGGCTCTTTCCTAATTAAAGGTTCAATTAAGTCTTTCAAAGTTTTCTCTTGCAAGTGTCCCTCTCTCTCGGTTTTCCAGACACCCACATGCATGCATGCATGCGCACACACACACCTGATGAACACATATGTTGCACTTGTCACAAAACACCATCTCGTTGCCGTCCTCTCCGTCGGGCGACTGACAGACGTCACACACCACGTCCTCGTCATACTCAATCCCAAGCCCCTCCTCCGTTTCCATTGCGTGGCTCATGTTGTCATAGCAACGGCGCTCAAACTCCTCCATGAGTCTCTCCATGGTGTTCTCGTCCAGCAACTGCATGCCTGCGGACAGGACACGGACACACCTAGCTTTTTGACACACCTGTGTTTTAACGTGCATACATTCACTTTAACACAATACACAAGTATACTTTTTAATCTTTCTAGTTTTGTTTATAATGCTGATGTGAGAACACACTGCAACGCTGGCATTCCGGATATAAAGACTGTCTGATAAAGATCACATATGACCTTCTGAATGAGGACAATTGCATAACTACTAAACTAAAAGGTGCAGTGTGTGTGCTTTAAATGTTTTCTTGATCTATAATATTTAATACCTTCCCAAAAACATACCTTAGACAGTGTAATATTTGTATTCATACCGCAGTGCTTTCGGAATTTTCTAATCTGATTGGTCAGAAAGTGTAATGAATCTTTTTGTAAGGAGATGTTTATTTAACATTTATAGAAGGATTCTCCAGTGTCAGTGCTTTGGTACTGCCATGGTAGAGTCTTCAGGATAGAGGAGTTTGTGCTATGTGGTTTCTCAGTAGCATGACAAGGTGTGTGTCTTATAACCAAAAGAGAAAGAGTGAGAGAGAGAGAGCTAGCGAGCGAGCGAGAGAGAGAGAGAGAAGAAACACAGAGAGGGTGAGATGGAGAGAGAGAGAGAGAGAGAGAGAGAGAGAGAGAGAAGGAAAGAGAGAGAGGGAGAGGCTGGTGAGGGAACAACTGTTTATAGTTTATAGTAATAACAGGATGTAACTTGTTTCATGAGTGTAACTACAAATGGATGGGAAAAAAAAAAAAAAAAAGAAAAAAAAAAGGCATGATGAATCGTTCACTAATAAATTTTAAAACTTGTAAATATTGGCAAATTGCTATGGTCTACGAGCAATATAAAACCTCCTGACACGCTGTTATAAGAAAATGATCAACTCTGAGGTTACCGCCTCACAGCATGCCATTGTTAATTATTGGTAAGCGTTTTGCTCCTTCGAAATAGATTTTGTTAGTTCCCATTTTTTAGACTTCTGTGTACATTTTTATGACAAAATGTACAGAACTCAGCTCGGTCACTTCTCCTTAAAAGGCATTCATGAAGACTCGCCAGTGTTTGCATTGTAATTTGCCTTAAACCAGAGCACACTACACAAAAGGTGGACAAACCTTAACACAGGTCAACTACCTGGCTCAGGACAGGTTTACAGCCATGTTTGTGTTGTTGTTTCGTCCGATCCAAAAATTCTAACTGTGCGTCACAGAACGTGACACATGATTCATTTTCACTTGAAATACTAAACAGGTAAAGTGGTTTTTCCAGCAAATGTTGCTAACTCTGCTAAATGGAGAGGAGTTAACTAACTAGGATATAAACATTTAATATCCACAAATGCCTTTTCTGCAGAGAGATCAGTCTCCAGGAGTAGAACTGGGTTGTGTTAGAGAAATACAATGAATCAGAAAGACCAGAGTTTAAAACACACTCACCCATTTGAGTGAACTCTCTGTTAGCCACC
The DNA here is from genome assembly GCA_030068235.1 of Notoglanidium macrostoma. NCBI lineage: Eukaryota > Metazoa > Chordata > Actinopteri > Siluriformes > Auchenoglanididae > Notoglanidium > Notoglanidium macrostoma. The sequence continues at coordinate 2,979,405 of JAQQZR010000005.1, forward strand.
TCCAGCCAGGCGACATCTTCCTCGTTCAAGTCGTAACGGCACATCCCCTCAGACAGCGTCCCGATACCCACGTACCCCAGCACTGACGCCTCTGGACCCCACGATCGAATCAGCTTCTTCGGTCGCGTGAACAACAAATTGGACGATTTCTCCGCCACAACACTACAAAGGAGAAATAAAAAAAATTTCAAAAAAGGGTGTATTTTTTCAAATTCGTATTACTTCTTGTTACTTGGTCATCCCTGCTACAACACAGTTCATCACTGTTTAAATGTTTTAGAGGGAGGGAATCCTTCACAGCCTTCAACGTCGTCTTAAACGCATTTGCAAGTTTTAATTCAGGTAAGGATCATTCTCGATTCATGTAATTAAGAGTTCATTAATCCTCATTTTATTTGTGGTTATTCGTGTTCAAGGTTGAAAGCCAACAGTAAGCAATAATGTCCATAATCTGACGTTTAACATTTTAAACTTTTTACCTAAGCAGAACCCGAAATAATACACAGAGAAATCATGGTTTATTCGGCTAAAATTTGTAACGTGTCCAATTATATAACATTCTTTGTTCACAAACATCTGGATAAAACAACTAACATGAAGTAATGGGTACATGGTCACTTTTTCATTCTTAGCTACTAGTGATAACTACATGACTGTAAATAAGTGATTATATTTTGTTTCATAGCAGCGCTACAGGTTAGCGGTTCTCATGATGAGCCGTACGTATTGAATTTGATGCAAGGAAAATAAACATGCACATCGGTCCTTTTGTCTTTAAACTTTGTTTTCCATTAACAACTTCCTTAAAACAAGTCTCATCGCGAGTCCGCTAATCAGACTTCTCTAGAATCAAACTCGGTCAAAACTCTGCCCTTTTCTTATCTAATGTATCTGTAGCTAGTTTCTGGTCTGATGCCCAGCTTTCAGCTAAATGACTTGCGTGCGATTGGATAAACCGCAACAGATAATCTGCGCTGAACTACAGCCCGTGTTTTTTTATAAATTAATCTCCATTTCTTTTTTTCCCCTACATGCTGACAACCCCTAGCCTAGACCCAAGATGTTTGTCTGTAAAACTTTTTTTCATGATCTACAGCTATGAGTAAGACTAGTTGTATCATCGCCACCACCACCAGGACAACCACATAACTATCCATACGATTCTGCCCTTAAAGTAATGACTCAAATCTGAAATGTATGCTGATTAATATTTCTTTGTGCTGTGTGTTAAGCAAAGTGCTCATCACATCGTAATCCACCATGTAATGATATTACTGTCTGCAACATCTGGCAAATAACAGCTGGCTCTCACAGTTCATTAATTAAGCGTTTGATTATTGTATTGTATTAAGCGAGGAGGACGTTCAGATTCGTCTCGCCGTACCGTACTGCAAGTTTGGGGATGGATTCAGGGCTCACGGGAACCTGAACACCCTTTTCCCATTCCTGCCTCCAGGGGTCCGAAAGCACGTAATAATCCTCAGGATTGAGCTGGTAGGAGTCATGAAGCTTCATGGCGGTGATGAAATCAGTCCTGAACACCTGAGAGAGAGAGAGAGAGAGAGAGAGAGAGAGAGAGAGAGAGAGAGAGAGAGAGAAGCAGTTCAAACATTCAATCCATTAATATGAAAACTATAAAATCACAGCAATATGAAAATGTGATTGGCTAGGAACATCAGAAAATTGGCCAAGAGCGTATCGATGAGGAGTTACCTCCGACGGTCTCTTCCCGTCTCGTCTCCTGTGATGGGAGTTTGACATCTGAGACCATGATGTGCAATTACCTAGAGAGGAAAATCAGCACAGTCATGAACCAACACAATCAGGAACATGAGGTCCAGAACATAATGTTGCACAAAAACACCTACAGTTACAACTTCGACATGAATTCAATTTTAGCATGATGCAATTAGTATTTTTTCAGTTAGTGACCTTTATCAAGTCTTCATAATCACATGTGCTACATTAAAGCATTAAGGATAAACTATGTTTATGAATCGTTCAATATTTCCTATTCCTATGTTTATATGCCTAAAAATGCCCTTTGAACTCTTCACATTTAGCCTTATTAGAAATGCAAGGAGCTACAAAAACACACATGATGTGCTAATTGCAAATTACGGACAGCTGACCGCCGGCACGTTTTCCAACTGGACAAGTTTGACATCTTGGTCAGGTTCCACACAGGGTTTGAAAACATTTATAGAAACCCACCTGCTGTGCAGCCGCCCGTGCTAGTCATCTTTCTACTGGGGTTCTCATCTACAGGTTCATTAACAAGTTCTGTATATCCAGCTTCTTATTTGGCTCATGTGTTGCCTTTGATTTTTCTATACTGTCCAGGAAGGTAAGGTCATTTGCTTACATGCTTATAAATGTAATAGCTGTATGTAGCTCCTATTTCATCTCTGACCAATTAACACACTTTTCCACACTGAAGATGCTGTACTAAAGCAGGTAAGTCACTAAACTAGCAGTACGCCTGTCTAAGTACTGATGATTCAAGTCCAGAAACAGGCTGAATCAAGTGCATCAGATCAGGGACTTTAGATGTTATGAAGTGGAGAGAAACGTGACCTCAGAACACACTGATCAGCGATAAGAAGATATTTACAGAGGATCATAGTCACTGGCTGAACAAGCTTAATCAGTGTCTGTATGTCCGGAGTTCAGCAGAACACCAAACCTCTAGACATACAGAAACATACAGAGTGAGTCTGTGAAGCGGCTGTGCTAAACACACTGATCAGACCGCCTGACCCTGCTCTTCACCTGAGCTCGCGTCACTGTGCTCACTTCCCTTCACGACCGATCGTGCACGTCTGCTCAAGGCTTTTCATGAACATGTGGGTTTGAAACGCTTCTAACCTTTCCTCCTCTAACATAATTACAAAAACATAAATGCAGTGTGCAGTATAATAAGTCAAAACCTTCTCCACTCAGACGGGAGACGGACACAAGAAGAGCAGAAAAGACAAGAAAGGAATCAGAAAAAGTGAAGAAAGGAACAGAGAACAGGGTATGCAGAGAGAAAAGAGCGCAAGAAAAGAAAAAGAAAAATGAAAACGAAAACAAAAAAGTGCTTACTTCCATTGTCAGACTCCTCGCTGGTGCTGGGAACGCGGCTTCGCTTCATGGTCAGCAGCCGCCGTCTCCAAATAACTCACCGAACTAGTTTCACTGCAAGAATTACAAACTGAATGAATGGCAATAAAGTTTCAGTTTAAACCAACACTCTGTGTACAGACGGCCTTTAACATGAACGGCCATTAACGTGAGCGGCCCACGTGGCAATTCTAACGTCACGGTTTCAATTGAATCAGAAGTCATAAAAGTGGTGTAGTTTTAAAATAGTACTTTTTATTTTTTTACAGTTTTTCAGGATACCTGATCCTAAAACATGCTTAAATATATAAATAAATGCATAAAGTTTTAAGTTTTATTTACAACTTGCATAGCAACCATGACATTTTTATTATTAATAATAATGACAACTAAAAATCCTGCATGTGATCAGATTCTCAATTTGTAATACATCAATAAACATATTTAAAATGATGAGTCAAACATGTATACTGAATTTAGCTTTTTTTTTAGCAAGACATTAAACAATTGTTTAAATTGGATATTATATAATTAGATTTTTATAAAATTTTCATATTACGAGAGCAATAAAGTTCTTGAGAGCAAAGATTTTAATCACAATAACTACATTACAGTTTTTTTAATTTAAGAAATATATTTAAAGTGACAATAAAATGTACAAATCAATCTGTGTCCGACCTTAAGAAATATTATATTTTTACAGCATTGAAATCAGAACCCTAATACTGGCAAAACCATGAACTCAAACTTACCCATAAAATTATTAGTAGTAGTAAACTACAGATGGAGATCGTTTTAAATAAACTTCATGTTTATTTTGTAGATAAAATATGGACGCCATAATCACTGATCCAAAAAAAACCCCAACTGATCCACAAAGTAAACAAATCAAACCATGAATAATAATAAAAAATTTGCAGTTAATAACAACAATAATAATAATAATAATAGCATGCTTAGATGTCAATAGATTGCAGTCATTTCCATAAAAGACTTTTAAGTTGTAATTTAAATAAGGAGTCTGAATTTAACCGAATATTTAAAAAACACATCCAGTTTATTTTGCACACCACAAGCAGCGGGAACGGTTTGACTGCGTCACGTGACCCTCGGCGAGTAGACCATTGGCTGCAGCAGCCGGATGACGTAATAAATAATCTAGAACCATCATCACCAGTATAGAATAGCGGTCTCGAGCTAATATTTTGGCCACAGGCGCTGTTTACAGACCCTGATGTGAGAAGCATCAGTCTTCGTTAGTTTAGAGCTTAGACAAGCCTTATTATTATTTCCAAATATATGTGGATTTTTTTTTTTGTCACGTGGTCTATTAAGCACAACACAAACAAACCTAAAGGAAAGTTTAGAAAATAAGGATGAATGTACAGATCGGTGCTAAAGGCTTCCTTGCTAAAAACATATACAGCGAAAGATTCCTAAAAGGCCACGCCCCCTGACAAAGCCATAGCTGCCCGTTATGATGCCCGACCAAAATTACCGACTAACATGAATTCCTATAAAAAAAAAAAAACATTTCAATACGATTTGCATGTTTCTTTTGTAGAAAATATCGATTGCATGAAGAGTCGGGAATAAAATCGGTTATACAATTAGCTTCAGGCAACTTAAAGCAGAACATGGAGAAATGTGCGTATTCGCCGACTCGGAGCTGGTCTAACGTTACTTCAGCCTGGGGTTGTTTTGGTAAACAGCTTATTAAAAGTGACTCTGTAAGGGTCAGGAAGATGAAAATGTTCCCGTAGCGGGTTACTGGTCACTGAAAGGCTGAGATGTAATGAGAGAGTGAGGTTGTTTAGCGCTGACAGACGCCAACACAGGACTCAAACTAACGCCAACTCTACAGATACACGGGTTTAGGGAAAAAAACAACAACAACTACAATCTCCTCTGCGTTTATTTCGCTTTTACAGTCCTGCGGTGAAGAAAAGTTTAAACTTAAGTGTTAATGCGCCACAAATGTGTGATGTGAGAGCGAAGCTGGAGCTCTAAAGCATCTGAGTTGGCACAAACACACCAAGCAGCCCCGCGTCCCCTCTCTCTCTCTCTCTCTCTCTCTCTCACTCTCTCTCTCACTCACTCACTGCTCTTAGCTGCACTATAACTGCACAAATCTTCACCTCGCTCATGGAAGGAATTCCAGCTAAGAGCAATGTGGAGGTAAGAGCATGCTAATATTTGTATAGGACGGGATTTTATTGCCCCATGAACTTAATCTTTTGGCGCCATTTTAATGACGTACTACGTTTCCACCACCGGACCATCTGCATTCGGAAAAAAAAAGCTCACGGAAATCCTGGAGAGAGAAAAAAAAACAGCGAACGCATGGTGCAAAGCGACCGTCCTAAATGTGCGTTTCGTGCGCTTTGCTAAAATGCAGTGAATGTTAGAAACATGGCTGTGTTACCTGCACAGAGGGAAGGACGTCGCCGTTCCTGCGTTGGCGTTTCCGTGTAGCTAAGCGATGATGGTGCTGCGCTGCTGCTTACAGTTTGAGTTCGGGCGGCACGGTGCTAGCAGCAGATAGTCGCCTCGCCTTGCTTTGCTTTGCTTTGCCTCTCCTCTCCTCTCCTCTCCTCTCCTCCCCTCCCTCTCTCTCTCTCTCTCTCTCTCACTTACTCACTCACGCACGCACGCACAAAAACGACTTACGTACGCGGTGTTTTTTCGTGCGGCCGCCAGAGGGCGCTGCTTCTCACACCAAAGAGTGTTTACGCTCTCTGTCGAGGACCGAGAGTTGCAACTCTCTAATTTCGTCCGGGTTTATTCTTTTTATATTTATTTATTTTTTTCTTTAATTTTTAGGCCTTTTTGAGCGTTCGCACATTTTATATTCTTTGTAAGGTAATAAAAACAAAAAAGTAATATAAATATACTCACGAATAAACTATAAGTTAAAATGTATTAAAAATATAATGCATATAGGCCTGATGGAATGGAAAAAATCCAAAGATTTGTAAATGATCTATTTTACCTTAGCATAAGAATATCACGTTAAAGAGTATTCATTGATGCCTGTGAATAAAATTTAATAAAATAAAGTTTATTTTTGACAATCGTAATAATTTTCTTTTGCCTAGTACAAATCACACACAGGATCACGTGATTACGTTTAATCACAGGATCACGTTACTCAATAATATTATCAAAAACTGCTAAAGCTGCGTCTGAGCTGCATGTGGGATTTAAAGAAAAAAGAAAAAAACAGCTAAATAACAACCACTAAGTTTCAGTCATTCGGAAAGCAGCAAGTCTAGAGTTTATTGCTATAGAAATTAATTAATTTATTTATTAATTTTTATTTTTTCAAACGTGTTTACTCACTTCATTGACGACGCGCCCTGTGTTATTTTTATCCATCGCCACTAGAGGGCGCTCGGGTTCAGGCTGATTTCTGGCTTCTCTGAACGGCTTATTAATATTTGATACTCAGTGGTGTCTAAGATTTTTGTTTGTTTGTTTGTTTAACGTCTTTCATTGACCTGTTAGTCCTATATTACCTGCAATGCCGTTTGACAACCTGCTGGTAATCAGTGGTGGTCAACCACACTGTGAGAATACTCCACTACAAGTAAAAGTCCTGCATTAAAAACCATTATCAGCAAAATGTACT
>JAQQZR010000005.1:2988762-3006836 GCA_030068235.1 Notoglanidium macrostoma
GTTATCACTTAACATTAAGCATAAATTAAATCCCTATAATAATAACCACAGGCTAAAAATACCAGCTGTGCATGTTTTAAATATTTTGAACACAAGTAAAAAAAAAATTTAAAAAAAAGTGCCCACAACAAGATGAAAGGGAAACTGTTAAAACAGCTATGATGGCAAACACCTGCACACATGGGCCTTGTTGCTCACTCGTGGCTCAAAGTCAAGTTTCCCAAGCATTAACAGGTGCTAAAATTCTGTCTGACGTCTGAAACTGCCTTAATAAACTCAATATTGCGTGAACTGTGTTAAGGGTTAAACTGGTGCCTTTGGAAAACAATATGCATAGTCACACACAATTAATGCTAAACCTAAAACTAATCCTGACCTTATCCTCAAACTAGAAGATGTTTAATTTGTAACTATTTTAGTTTTCAAAGAAATGCTGTTAAAAAACACAAACAAACAAACAAAAAAAACTATTTTTGAGCAGGTGACTGCGAGGACATTTGATAAGTTCTCATAAAAGCGCTAAATACGTACATGTGCACTTACAAGCAAACACACTCACCCATAAACTGCATCTCCCATTCTCTGACGCTCTCCATCTGAACAGCGTTGAGATCTGACAGATCGTCGTATTCGTCTCGTAGTGCATCTTTCTCCAGACAAAACGTAGCCAAGCCACGAGAGGCGTCCCGACCCGCAAAGATCCCATATGGCCCCTCTGTGGATGGATGGATTGAGAGAAAAGAGACAAAGAGAAAAGGGTTTAGAAAGGTTTGTCTCAGATATAGACACACGTTATAAAATAAATACTATAATACAGATAAACTCCGATCCCCTAGCACACATACGCCTAAAGGCGGGTTCACACTGGACGCGTTTCTGTAGCAGTTCCTAACTGAAATAATCATCAGTAATATGTGCAGAGTCTGTAGACGTTAAGCTCCACCTAACAAATCTACTGGAATAAATTACAAAATTTTAAATAGAATGCACTCGAAGTTACAAAAAAAATGTTCATTCATACAGTTACTACAGGAGTTTGATTGCAGAGGAGCAAATAATTCCTTGCAGGGGTAACCCTGAGAACAGTCTATGAGGATTTGGGGAAGGTTACAGTCGAGAAACCGAATCTAAGCGTTCATATTTCCGTTACAGTGAGCAGCTATGCTTACCGATATGCAAAAAGTCTGATGGGTTCAGAGAAGGGGGGGAAAAACTGTTCATCACTGCCACAAAGGAGCAATTGTTCATGTTAGAGATGAACTGGAACTGAATAGGAGTGCATGGAGAAAGGTGGTAATGGAGATAGAGATAACATGCATTGACAGAAAGACAGACATTACATGAACTGGCCAACTAAGCAGACATTATTAACGATGGGAAAACTTTTTAATATATTTTATTTTAGACGCATTATAATTCTCTCGAAAGCGATTCTGCTTTAGGGCTGAGTGATGACTAATTAATTATAACTATAGAAGAAAACTGAGATCACTGTTTACAACCTCCAATCACATGCCTCCGTGAGTGTGCATGTTTACAGCAGGGTTGTCATGGCGACCGGTTTCTCACTCGTCACACTGTTTTTATAGTTCTTTTTCTACTTTTTCGTACCACAGGTTTGAAAAGCGGTGCTGGAATATAAATGACCATTCATACATGTCTACAGCTTCAGAACGATTCTGTTCTATATTGTGTAATAAAAATGGCTCATTAATCTATATATATATTTTTTACATTAAAGCATACATCTGGTCTTTCCTTCTTATTCGCATTTCAATAAATGGTGCTACTTTATCTGTAGCCTTCAGTAATTTTTCGTACACTGCTTCCACTTTTCTAATTTATAGAGTAAAACTAAACATTATAGACTGGTGCAGTCAAACTGCTATAAAAGTATTTCCACTCCAAACTTGAATGGGTTCTTCTTTGGCCAATGCTATACCCTTCTCATAGAAATTAGGTCGGCAGGTTTGGTCCAATCCTGCTTAAAGACAGGCAAACAAACAAACCGCACTGACAACATAACCCCCTTGGTGGAGGTAATAATTTTATTACAAACTTTAGCATTTCAGAGTGGTTTCCATTTACATATCAACAGGAATATAGCTCAGGCACAGACATTCAATCACATTTCACCTGTCTTAGACAAACCAGGACCATGTATCTTTAATACATCTTAACCCTTGATTGGACAAAGACCTGAAGAAAGCATTGCCCTATAAAGAACCGAAGGAACCACTGCCCAATAAAGGGTTAATGCAAAAACATTTCATATTGCCTAAGAGAACTGTAGTTGAGATTCAGACACAGTTTGCCAGTTGGACATTACATATAGTCTGCTGACTTTCACAGCATCTGCTTTATTCATTTTATATACTTATTTAAAAAAAAAAAAAAAAAAAAAAAAGCCATATAATCTAAAAAAAAAAAATTCGAAAAAGCATGAACAATGAAAAATAAATGTATTTCTTGTAAAGTACAGCTCATCTCCACCTCTTGGAACCAAGTGCATTTATTTCTAAAGTTATCAGATAAATGTGCATTACACAAGCATTTGTGTTCTTTTAATTGATTTAAAAAGCATTTATACAATATTTTAAAGTATACTTTCAATCCCAAAGAACAACAGAAACAGGCAGGACTATGGGAATGGAATCATGATGACGTACAGCTCCAGAGAAATTGGTACACTGACCTCACTGTGAAGTATGCCATGCCGATTAACTGCTAGTTTCAGTTACAGTACTCTGTCCGTACTCTCATTAATCGCGGGTGTCTGTTAGTTCAGGTGGATAGCTCAAGCTCAAGAGGGTGGATAGGACTTTCCTCGGAGTGTGCTTTGCTACCCCGTGATTCAGCATGAACAACAGTGCAAATAGATGCGCTTGGTTGGCATCACATGTCTCGTAGGAAGCATGTGTTAGCCTCCACCCTTCCTACTGTAATGGGGCAGAGGAGAGCTTGCTGGAGGGAATTGGCAGGTGACCAAACTGGGGAGAAAATATGGAGAAATACTTTTCCTACTATAACCTACAGCAGTAAAACATCCTCAAGGAGAACCAATAAGAAGTATCCATCAAAACTCCATACCAAATTCCTGACCAATCAAAGAACACATGCATCTATAAGCATTTTGAAACCAACCAAAGAAATTGGAAAAGTGCTCCTTTTCATAAATATTCAACATAATAGCTGTAATAGAAATACATCTACCCTAGTGAGGTTTATGATAAAGAAAACTAGGTTTAAAGTCATGCCAAAAAAATAAATAAAAACCAACACCACGAATGCAGGGTATGGAATTAAAAAACTGAAATGCATCAAGGTAAACGAACTTTTATATGCGCACCATGGCTCCCTCACTTAAACCGTGAGGTCTACCGAGAGCTGACAGGTCGAGACAGTGTTGATTACGGTCTCAGAACACTGTGTCAGAGCTTGGGAAGCTGGAATGTAGGCAATCGTCATCATCTAGATCACTGAGCATTTATTAGAAACACTATGGGGTATGGCCTCCTTTTGCTCTCAGAACTCTCTCAATTCTTTATGGCATGGATTCCACAAGATGTTGGAAACACTCCTTTGAGTTTCTGGTCCATGTTGACAAGCAGATTTTCAGGAGTACTTTCGTGGTGTGAAATCTCCTGCTCCGCCACATTCCAAAGGTGTTCCACTGGATTCAGATCCAGTGTCTGGGAAGGCCACTGAAGACCACGGAGCTCTTTGTCGTTTTCATGAAATCAGATTGAGAAGACTTTTGCTGTGTGACGGAGCATTATCATGCTGGAAGTAGGCATTAGAACATGGTAAACTGAAGCAACGAAGGGATGCACATGGTTACTCAAATAGGCTGTGGCATTCATCGATGACTGATTGGTAATAATGGGCCTGAAGTGTGCCAAGAAAACATTCCCCACACCACTACACCACCTCCACCAGCCTGGACTGTTGACACAAGGCACACAGGTCAGAAATTGGCACAAACCCCTTGATTCCATGGATCTGTGTGCCTCAGCAGAAATGGCCCTATTTGTACAATGTGGGTATCTGAGTTACTGCAGGCTTTCGGTCAGCTCAAACCAGTATGGCCATTTTCCACTGACCTCTCTCATCATCGAGGCGTTTCCTTCCGCAGAAATGCAGGAAAAAACTGGAGGTTTTTTCTTAATTGCCCCATTCTGAGTAAACTCTAATGAGTATTGTGTGAAAATCATTGTAGACCCGCATTTATAGACATACTTAAACCAGCCAGTCTGGCACCACCAATCATGCCACAGGCAAAATCACACAGATTACTTTTTTCCTTTATTCTGGTGGTTCATGTGAACATTACTTGACGCTGCTAGCCCATAGCTGCAGGGGTTTACACACCGCACTGCTGGCACATGATTGGCTGATTAGATAATTGCATGCATGAGTAGGTGTACCTAATAAAGTGCTCAGTGAGAGTAAATGGTGTAAATGGTCTCTAAATGAGCTCGAAGTTAGGCATGCCCTCACAACAAAATATAAACCCACAAAATACATGCATGGACAAAGGGGTTCTTGCACTAACCTCCTCATTAACTCTTTCAGAAACTAAGAAAGGAACATGGTACACAGAGGAAATGAATACAAGACAGCACAGGGAGAACTTTACTACGAGTTCACTTTCATTTCTTCTTCTCTGGCATAAAAGGTCAAGATCTACACAGCGGCCAGTATAAGTGGTAAACTCATTCCAAAAAACAAAATCAATTCCTCATTTTGTTCTAAAGCAGTCCCACGAGAGCAAAGCCCGGAAACACACCTGTGTCCCTGGAAAAATAAAGTCGATAAGCGATAATTGCTAGCACTTAAGATGCAAAACAACCTTTTCCTTACAGGTGTCTACCTGTAAAACGTTTAACAACTTCATGCTATTCTGGGACTCGCTGTACTGCAAAGAACTTCGCTGTACTGTAGTATATAAGTGACAAATGAGGGCTTTCTTCTACTTCTTTCTCCTTCTCAACAGCGACAGTAGCCAATGTTATGCGGAAGACGGCAGAAAGCACTTTCCTCGAAGTGTGTTATGCTGCATGAGCAGCAGCAGTTCAAAAAGATGCGGCTGACTGGCTATGCGTTATGCGGGTTAGCTTTAATCAACCTGCTTGGTAACTGTTGTATAACAGGATACACCTGCCTCAAATCATATACTACACCCTTACATTCAAAAGTATCTACTAATCTACATTATCGAGTAGTTTGGTACGCAAATCAGAGGTTTGAACATGTTTGAAGGTTAAATGAGAGGCTTTTTTATATTAAGACTAACTCTAACATGGAATTTAGTATTAAATGTTAATACACAAAAGTAGTATATAAATATAATAAGATTTTACGTACAGATTTAATTTTACCCAACGCCCTACTATTTAGATTGTTGAAGCATCGCGTTATTTATTTGGACGTGCACAATCAATGCGCCTGACAAACACAGTACACATGCGGCAGCCATCTTGTATACACATGATTAATAGCAAGTATAAACATGGCCACACTATTTGAATTTAGATTTTCATTTCTTTGAGGCAGGTACAAATGAGCAATCAGAGAAAATGCACAAAGTACTTCACTAATCAATGTTTATGTAATTAAGTCCAATTATTATTTACCACAGACTGTGAGTACAGACTATCAGGAAGCAATTTCTGGGAATCTAGTGCACGCACACACGCACACGCACGCGCACACACACACACACACACACACAGAGACAGAGACAGCTGTCTTAAAACAGCTCGGAGATTGAGCAATAAAAATCATCTTAACCTTTACCATCCAAGGCCAGACACTGACTGAACTACTTTTACCCTAAACTTTAAATGATGGTCTGTCTTCGGAAACAGCCTTTAGAAATCAGGACTGCTCCTGATTTTAAGTAAAAAACCTTAAAGTCTTATGCAGTGAGAGGGTTGGCCTACTCTGACTGCATGACATGAAGTATTGTGGTAAGAGACTGCAGAGAGATACTGATTTATTGATGCCTGGATAAAAATAAGGAGGCAAAAGGGCTTTGACTCACTGCATCATCTGATTCTCATGTGGGGGGAAATAAAACTCCTTGCTGTCATATGAACACAAACAACCAACGGCAAATTTTCAACAGCACACAGAACAGATCTGTAAGAAGATATTCCAACTAGCGATGTGCAATTTTAAAATAATGTGACTCAGTCTGAATCGGTTACACAATACGTAAAACAACATCAAGTTAAACCACATTATTACGTCATCTATAGGTGCAATTACTTTTAGTTAACAGTACCAGCAGTTAACTAAGTGTTTATTAACATGAACTCTTTCTAAATGTCAAAAACGAGGCAGAAGCCTGAATAACTAACACTGGAATGAATCTGAACATGAATGTAATTGGTGTATAATTTTATCCAGCCACAAACCGAGGTCATGTTAAATGGTGAAAACTGATGATTTCTTAAGCAAATAGGGAAAAATGCTAATTTCTGATAAACTTCAATGCTTCAGATTGATTCACTCATGTGTGTGTTCATTTAACTTAAATAAAGTGATGGTTTATTATATATTAAGGAAAGTGAGAGTATTGTTTTACTTTCGTGGTTACATAACAGGCAAGCGATTAGGCGAGTTAAGTGAGCCTCGAACCAGGTGCGACTCTGGGAATGCTTGTACAGACTACGCCGTGTTCCACACACACACACACACACACCTGCTCCATCACTAACTGGGAAACACAAACATACAAACACAAATGTAATATCAGCTAAAATCTAAATACTGAACGGACACCCTGTACACGCTGAATATCAGCGGATTACAAACGTGCTGATATGAGATGAAAACATTCAGTGGGAGTTTATAAACTCAGAATACAATGATGGTAGTACTTGACAACTGCTGGTGAACCACCAAAATAAAAAAAATAAATAAAAAAAAGCCCTGATGTGCCTTTGTGTACACAAGACCTCTGTACATGTTCTCAGTGTCCTGTGCAAAACAGATAAGTGATTAATCCTACAATAAATATGAACATTAACGAGTGTATAGTTTTACACAGCCGTGGACAGAGCAAACTTTTAAAATAAAATAATTTTTTTTATTTCTGATCCTGCATTCATAAAGCATGGGCTAAGTTTTAAATATCTATTCAAGCTCAACAATATATCACTACTGACACTGATCTGAAGCACACAAAATCACATCTTCTGCGTCCTGTCTAAAACAGACAACTGACTGTGATATACACCCTTCCTAAAGGCACTGCGGTGCAGTGGACATGAGATAGTAAAAGATTAACCTGCATTATTTTATTATGAACTGCATTAGTTTATTGAATTATGGATGTCATGGTTCATCCAAATCACCAGAAGCACTCGGAGAAATTTTCTAAGCCATTGGCCCGTTTTATGCTTAAGCAAATTAATCTAAACTAACTATAAATACATTCGGCACATTGTTGACTCCGGCACCATATTATTAGTTTATTACACCAAATAGAGCTGTTTTGGACTAAACATTTCATCCACAAAAATGCTGTTGTGTCAAAACATACCTGTATCACTTTCGCAGCATTTTTCCAACTTGTGTATAAATTGGTATTAGATTCAAGTTATTTTACGTACGCATCAGATGAGGAACTTATAAAATGCATTAGTCGGTGACTGGCATTACAAGAAATACGTTAAGCTAGACCTAGAACTAATGCATCTTAATTTGCTAGATAGTGATGATAACTGTAGGGAACTTTATATTAAAAAAAAATTATAATAAAATAAAAATAAAAATACACCTCAACCCCTAAAAGTTGAGAACTATAAATATATAACAATAATAACTCAATTTTCCTGACATTTTACTTCTTACACTTATATGATACACATATTTAATTTAATTGAAAAAACAACATAATGAAGGCTCGTGCATGAATGTCGCATGCAAAAAGAAGAAGCAAGTGCGACAGTCAAAGTCTCATATGTACATATTTTAGATTTTATACTTATATCACACTGACATCTAACCTACTGTCCACACGTTACTAATGGATGGCCACATCTACTGATAAATGAAAAGCAAAAGGCAGCAGGTTAAAAGTTAAAACCAAAGAAAGGTTTCTTGCTCTAAACTGGGCAAAGACTAACAGACGTGTTGTTATTACAGCAACCAAATAAATGGTGATAAAAAAAAGAAGCAATGGAATGCGTGTTTGTGTGATCAGAGGTCAATGTAGGGATGCCATGTCTCTCTCTCTCTCTCGCTCACACACACACACACACACAAAGGAAACATCATGAATTTTTTAAAGCCTGTAATGGACATGAACACGCTTCTTTCCTAATCGCTGCAGCATGTGTGTGTGTGCGCGCGCGCGCTCGCTCGCGTGATATATACATAGTACATGATTATATACATACAGCCCACTTATTATTTATCTACACATGAGGTCTCAGTAATGAAGAGAGTACTTAATCAGGAGAATGCGGTGGAGCGAGGAAGCTGTGGCATGTGAACCGACCGGACAAAAGCCAGTCTGGCAGGCATATTAAGGTGTTACGTTTTATAGCTTTGCTACAACTTTGTTTTAATTACCTGAGAAAATCACAATAACAAAAAACAACAACAGTAGTGATACAGTATGATTTGTATATGCACAGGATAAGTCCTGCTAAACCAAGCTAACCTGTATGCTGTTCACGTAAAACACAAATTCTACGTTATGAATGCAAATATTAACTGTGAATAACAAATGTCAACCTTAGAGACGTAGACAAAAAAAAAAAAAAAAAAAAATGTCCCGTACTAAGAAAAGTTCACTGTTAAATACGTTTTAATACGGCTAGCTAGGCAGAAAGCTAGGGTGGGCTGGGCAGCTAGCTAGTAAACGGACCCTCATACTTGACTGCGCACGTAGACAGCTACCGTATCCCAAATCTCCATTTCGATCAATATATAGTCGCCCTACACAAGTTGCAAACAAATGGCTCGCGCACTCTATCTAGTCCCCTATACATCTAGAACTGAAAATTTGGAATGCGACCCAAGGTTAGCTAGCTCCTAGAGATGGCCTGGCCGTTACATGTCCACGTCAGACATGGCTTCTTTTCAGCAGCATCATGAAACCTTTAACTTTTAATGAACTCTTTACAAATTAAGTCTTTCCAAATTATTAAAAATAATTAATTATTAAACAACCGAAGCCTGAAAGAATGTAAATCATGAACAGACAAGTGAGTGGGTTAGCTACGATAACTGTTGGTTAAAAAGGAATAATAAAAAGGAAAAAAAAAAAAAAAAAACAGAACAGATTTAATGCTAGTTACACTTGAAGTTTATTAATTTAATCTATTTTGAGTTTTGTTCATGCATTATGTTGATTACCTACTATTTAATGGACGGTTTAAACGTTTTATCAATGTTTCCTGGCAAACAATTTAAGTAACTACCTGTTCTGTCAAACTTATCAAAAACTGTTAGCTTGGATAAACTAGACAAGCTAATTTAAACGTAAATAATACCATTACATTCCGTTCAATATAACGTGTCTGGAGCATCATAGCATCTTAGCTAACTAGATTACTAAATAGTAAGTCAGGTAAGTTTTACTAAATAAGCCTTCACTTCTTAACACCACTGGCAATAAAAAAAACAAAACCTGGTATTAAATTAGCGCTAAAACAAAGTTATTAAAATGGATAACCAGCCTCAAAAAAAAGGGTTGCCTGCGCCTTCATTTTTCAGTCAGAAAAGGGCGTGTTTACAAATCACACACTAGTCCGTCCACGAGTGCACTACATGGATGACAGAATAATGGCGTTAGCACACTATTTAGTGCACTAGATCTGAAGATAGCTACGGTTTTAGCATCTGGGAGTATTTCAGCGGGTAAAATTATAGCTAACTGGTAACGCGAAGTCTTACCGCGTCCATAAAACTTTTTGCCGCTCGTCACGTCGAAGATTTTCATGTGAACGGCCATGAGAATGCGCGGGTTCTGGACGCCGTCGTACTCCCGCAGCTGCTCCAGAGTGAAGTCCCGCCGGCCCATCTTGGGCAAAGCCGAGGCCTCGTCTTCCCGGCCCGCGTCTGCCCCTGACCTCCTGAACCACCGTCGGTAAACACCGTAGCAAGCGGCCAGAAACAAAATTAACAAGGTGAAGTTGAGAAGCATACCGCCGAGACCGGGCCCTGGATCCAACTCCTCTGTTGTTGTCCCCTGCCCACCACTTGTGTCAGCTACTCCGCTCCTGCCGTCCCCATCGTCCGCCATACTGCACGTTAGCGCCCTACCCACACAAAAGGCTCCGCCCACCTCACACTCCACAGCGTTTATGATTGGCCGCTGACAGAGTAACATGGCTAGGATTGGCTGCTAGCAGCCGGAGGCTGAGCTTCTCGTTTTTGATTGGCTCTTGGCTCTTGCCTCTCTGAGACGAAAGCTGCACGCTTGGGATTTGTAGTAACTACACACAGTACAGACGTCATATTTGCTGAAACATATTTCAATAAAAATACATTTTCTTGCTATAATAATAATAATCCTTTTTTAAAGATGCATTTTAGATGCAATAATCATACAAAAAACTATATTATGTCCTTTTAATTAGTTTAAATTATGATTGTCTTGTTGTTAGCCATTATTAGCATTTTCCTTTACTATAAAAATGAACATAAGGCATTCAATTTTTAGATGTGTGAGAAATTCTCTATAACAATTTCTGATGGATGAAAGTGAAGTTGTATTTAGAAGAATAAACATTTATATGACCCCACCATTGAAATTGTCCGTTCTTGATCCAGGACTACTACAGGGTAAAGGTTAGTATAAGTAAACTCAGAAACTTGAGTATTAATAATATATCCAAAGCATCTACTTGTAATTATGACTTGATGTGACATTAGTAATCCAAGTTAAAAAAAAAATTCATTCCAACAGCACATGAATGCAGCAATAAGACAGATTTACAATATCCCTGTCTCCATACTGTCCAGAGATCACTTTATGACATAACAAAGGTTTTGGGTTTTTATAAACAGATTTTAATAGTTTTTTTTTAATATATGCATTTTTACACGTTACAATTTATGGGCAAAAGAAGAGGAAAAATAGGAACCTGACATGCATACGAACACACCAGCGCACGCAAAACAATACTACAATAATACAGCTCAATAAAAATTAAAATCAACCCAATCATAGCAATTCCTCATTGTTTTTATGTACAGTTTATATTTCTATTATATAGCTGCATTATCCAAATAAGTTGAAATAAGCAATAAAAATATGATTAGGATCAATTAAATCACACAAGAGTGAGAGACAAAAAATCCCCTTCTCCAATAGAATGTAAAACTTTCTTTTTTTCCTGGAATATAAACTCCTTTCTTTTTTTAAAGCAATAAAAATACTTAGAAAATGAAACTTCAAGTAGAGACACATTTCTAATTTAAGCCAAAAATCAAAGTTTGTTAAATCTGTTAAAACAGAAGATTAAAAGGATCCTACATTCTTGTATGCAAAACTTTAAATTTTATTACAATCACGCACTAGCTTGGCGTTTGAGTATGATACTGTTTTTTTTTTTTATTGAACACTCATTTCATAGTCAATCCCAAACACTATGCATCAGTAAACTAAATATAGTGTCATTTATGTTGTCATGGTATTGGTGTCTCAAGTGTAAAAGAGTATTACATTATTATAACCTGTGTAATCTGCTCAAGTTTGTTTTTTTTCCCTCAAATAAACAAACACTTTCTCATCATATATCTTTGATCATGTCATTATGATCATGCACACACACTAAAGTTATGACACCACTGAAATAAAATTATGTCGGTGATATAGTTCCTGATATAATTAGGGCAAAAATTTTGAAATGTAAGGCACCCCAGAAGATAAAACAATGAAATTAACATTCAACACATGAACACATTGTCCACAAACTACACTCGATGCAGCGTTCGTAAACTTGACAGCAGAATGGTTTTTGACTCCAATGATTTTCAGTCCAATAATTGTGCCTATTTAAAACTGAATAACTGTTAAAAGCAACCATGAGCCAAAAAGCTTCTGCTGAAACGTTTCTGCTAAAACGAATACAACATTCGGGATTGATACTTTACGTAGTGAAATCAGTTAAGTCCTGATGGTTTAACACTCAATCTTCACTTGTAACGGTTTGGCTCATTTACTCACAGAAGAGACTTACGGTCTAGGCTGTAAATATAAATTGGCCTTAAAATAGCCCTTCTTATTTAAGATTAAAAATATCGATCTCTCAAGATTCGTTTAGTTTGGCGGGTGCATCTTTGGTTTTGCTAGCCATTTCAGATTTTGGATTCTTCTTCACGCTCTCTTTTGTGGCTGAAGTTGCTTCACTGGCTGTGGTGCTCTTGACAGTCGCTTTCTGATTGGTTGAAGCTGATTTGGCTGGCGCCGCAATGGCCCGTTGATTGGTTGAGGTCATTTTGCTGTTTGCAGGCCCGTGACTGGTCGAAACGGGTTTAGTGTTTGCTGGAGAAGCTGACCGATTGGTTGAATCCAATTTGGCTTCCCCTTCAGCAGCAGGCTCGTTAGAAGTCTTGGTGGGTGGGGCATGTTTTGATGATGAAGACGAGGTTGAGTTGTAACGTTTGCGTCTGCCCTCGTCCCCTCCAGAGGATGAGTGTCTCCGTCTCCTACCCCCTTGCTCCTCTCCTATTGGTGGCTGATACAGAGGAAGTGTGTGTTTTAGATTATCTGCCACTCATGAGCCAATCAAACTCAACACTAGCATACTGTAAAAGGTCAATGTGGATAAAAGTATTGTTATAAATAATGGATTTAAAAGAAAACATAAGTCTTATCACAGAAGCACACTCACACTGACCGTAGAGTCACCAACATGGTCAGTAACTCACATGGTCAGTCACTCACTCACATGGTCATTCAGCCAGTCCCTCAGTCACTCACACAGTCCGTCAGTCAGTCGCTCGCACAGTCCGCCAGACGCTCGCACATTCCGTCAGACGCTCGCACAGCCAATTACTAGCACAGTCCCTCAGTCACTCGCACAGTCCCTCAGTCACTCGCACAGCCAGTCAATCACTCGCACAGTCAATCAGTCGGTCAGTCGCTCGCACAGTCGGTCAGCCGCTCGCACAGTCGGTCAATCACTCACAGTCAATCACAGGGTCAGTCAATCACTCACTCTCACAGTCAGTCAATCACTCACTCTCACAGTCAGTCAATCACTCACTCTCACAGTCAGTCAATCACTCACTCTCACAGTCACTCGCACAGTCAATCACTCACTCACACAGTCAATCAGTCGGTCAGTCGCTCGCACAGTCGGTCAGCCGCTCGCAGTCAATCACAGGGTCAGTCAATCACTCACTCTCACAGTCAGTCCATCACTCACTCTCACAGTCAGTCCATCACTCACTCTCACAGTCAGTCCATCACTCACTCTCACAGTCACTCGCACAGTCAGTCAGTCACTCGCACAGTCAATCAAGTACAGTCACTTACGCAGTCAGTCATTCAGATAGTCACTCGCACAGTCAGAAAGTCAGACACTCAGTCATTCACACAGTCAGTCAGTCCTTCACTCACTCACTAAGACGCTCCCCCTGTGAGTCATTAATTCATACAGTCAGTCAGTTAGTCTGTCATTATATCATTCACACTGTCACACTGTCATTCATCCAAAGAGAGAATCAGTCTCAGTGAGTGGATCACACACCTCCACTCTGAAGTCATCTATGCTCTTGAATTTGCGGAGGTGCTCCTGCAGCTTGGGGTCGATGACCTGGCCTTTAATCCGTGAGTATTTCAGGAAGGCCCAGAACTTCTCCAGACCATATAATTGACCTATACACATATATATATATATATATATATATATATATATATATATACACAGAGAGTAATGATTAGTGCACAATATACACATTTTCACAATTAATTCAAGACATGCATCTACAAATATGTACATAATTAAATACAACGTGCTGCAATGCAATTTTTACAAGACACACTGACTCAATATTACAGAAATGCCAATCTGTAATACTTTTTCATTATCACGTAATTAATAACTGTTAATTTTATAAATAAACATAAGCATTAATAACTCAGATCTTTCATATCTCTTGATTTTGCGCTTCTCTATCATCATGTAGAGAAGTCTTACTACATGCTCCAAAAGTGCAAGCGTAAACTGAAATAAAGATTACCAGCTGATAACTGGGCAAAAGCAGATTAAATGATAAGAATAGCTTTCACAATATCCGAGTGTATAACTACAACTAGGGCACTGTATCCGACTGGCAGGATATGTGTTCACTCAGCGAATCAATAACAAAATTCTTCAACACACTGCTGGTTCCCTAGCAGATATGTTGCGTTCCTGATGCAGGTTATAGTTTACGCTATCTGTAGTCTTATTACAATTCATAACAAGGCTGGGTGCTTAAGTTTTGCAGAGAGACTTTTGATTTTTACTTACAAAAGGTACTACAAAGGTTTACTTAAGTGATACTGATTCATTAATACATTATTTAAAAAATGACAAATGAAGTTTTCCCAAATAAAAACAGGAAATTAAAATATATATATGAATATTGCTTTGGCACACCATTTGCGTCATTCTTTAAAATACTATATGGTGACACCATGTATTCATTACAGTGGTCATATATGTATGCTCTTAATGTTAACAACTAGTTTCCTGACAACAAACATCTAATACAGGCTCATACAGGCTTTTCTGTCCTGAAGACTGCGGTCTACAATCGGTCACAAAATATCAGCCCTGTTGCTCTGTGGCCATGTACCTTTCTCGTAGTCGTGCAAAGTTTCCTCCTGAAAGTCCTTGAAAATGTCAACTCTGAACCTCTTCTCCAAACCGTAACTGTAAAAGCGGAAGAGGCATTCCAGTCCGTACCTGCAGAGGGACAAACAGCTCAGGTAAACATCTCTATTTAAAGAGCATAGAGGCAAGCCGGACAGACGAGCACTGCAACAGGTTAAGAGCAGCACAAGTAAGGTTAGATTACGACAAGCTCAGAAGAGGCTAGTCACAGAACAGCACAGCTGAAGACAGTTAAAGAAGAACACAGGTGAAGCTGGTGACAGAAGAGCCCAGAAGAGGGTAGTTGGAGAACAGCAGAGGTGATGACAAAAAGAATGGCACAAGTAAAGCTGGTTACGGAACAGTACATGTGAAGAGAGGTTGTTTTTTTGTTTGTTTGTTTTTTTAAAAGAGTGCAGGTGAGGACAGTAAAATAAAAGCACAGGTGAGGACACTTCAAATAGAGCACATGTGAGGGTGATTACAGAAGAGCACAGGTGAGCACAGAGGTGTTGCAGAAGGGCACAGGTGCACAGTGTAGTGTTACAGAAAACCACAAGCACACTGCATAGTATTACACACTGTGTGGTGTTACAAAAGAGCAGAAGTGAGCAGTGAGGCTTAACAAACAAGTACAGGTGTTACACAAGACAAGTGCTGCGAACATGTGTGTTTGATGTGTGAGGTGTGCTGCCACCAGGTGCACATAAGTGTGTGAAAAACTTCTCTGCAAGACCCAGCTTGCAATTAGTATTTGCTGCTCCCATGCACACACACGGATACACACACCTCCACAGTCCACGTTGTGCTTATTAAAACAACAGGCATGACCTGATCACCAAATCCCTGCGTCAAGCTGCCCTGCGAAACTGGCAACAGTTTATGCTACTTGCAGGCGTCTGATTTGCTCTTTATTTCTCACTTGCAATCCTTCTCTCTCTCAGTCTAAACTCAGTCCATGGATTTGTTCTACACTGTGCCACGTACATGCCTCAAGAAGAATCTGCAGAAGGCGTGTTATTTCCCAAGGGTCTGAGCGTGAAGGAGCAGGGGGAACCGATAGTACGGTTCCTAAACTGTCCCACCCTCTTTATTTACAATTGCATCACAACCAATACTCGAGTGCTCCCTTCATGAAACATACACATACTTAGATAATAAAATCCACTTTGCTGGCCATTGGAAGGAGCATGTGAACACCTTATGTGAGGCTACATCCAGGCTGGCTCTAACTGCCCTCATCCCCTTATCATGACGCTAGAAGCCATCAGACAAATTTCACTGTCTGAAGTACAACATCTATTTTCCATTAAGCATGTTCAACAGAACGCACTGTGGAAATAAATAACAAAACACTGAACTAAGTGCAAAAATAGTTTGGACTGAACATACACTGTACACGTGACGTTATTTTTGACCCCCAGTGGGGGATAAAGGATTCGGAGAACCAAATATAATATGGGTCTACACTAGCAGTCGAATATACTCTGGATTTATACAAATACCACCACCAAAACACTCCTTAACTTGTATCTAAAGACCGGCCCTCACCTAGAGATTAGTACCAACCTGTAGTTGTCTTTGGCATCCTCCACCGCATACTGCTTGAACTCTTCGTACATTTTCCTGTTGAAGTTGTCTCTGAGGAAGAAGGACCAGAACCTGAAGAGTGTGTTCATCTCCTGAGATTGACCCACTCCCAACCGTTTCCTCTCTACAAACGAAGAAAACACACAAACAACAGATTGGAAGCAAATAGGATGAACCAGTTGTAAACTGGAAAAAATCAGAGTCTGTGCCAGTTCTGTTTTCATTGATTGTGGTACATCTTAAATTGGTTCACTGTGTGAGTGCTTGGTGTCAATATTTATAAAGGAAACCAATTAAGAAACATACAATATTTTTTGCATTATTATGCAAAGGACTACTAGAGAAGGTTTAAAATGGTGTTTGAGTAAAAGTGTGTACCATTGAGACACCGTCGGCGGTACTTGTGATAAACCTGCTGGGTGAAGCCGTTCTCTTGGAGAAGCTCGTGGGACGGGTGCCAGAATTTGGGCAGCGACTGAGGGGTGCAGCCATAACTGGCTGACTGCAGGGGAGCGCCCTCTGATGGAGAAGCGTTTGAACTACTGCTCAGACAGAATGAAGGGGAGAGAGAACCAGAGATGGACAGTGATTATTTTTAACATGAAAATAATATCTTCATTACTTTATTCTGAGTGATCGGTCTGAAACAGTGAAATATTGTGCACCATTAGTGTGTGTGTGTGTGTGTTTTTAGTCTAACCTGATGGAGCTAGTGCGTGGCCTGTGTTCACGAGAGTCCATCACCCAGCCTACATGACTTTCCAGTGGAGGGTTGGAGCTGTGGCGTGTTTTCCTCTTCCTGGGAGTCTAGAAGAGACGAGACACATAACAATGACATCACAAACACTTCCTCCAATATGCAAAAAAGCACAACCACACTCACACAGGCATGATCCTTCTGCTCCTTTAGGATTGTTTGCTCACACATGCACACCCACAAATACAATGGTGTTCTACCATTTACAGAATGTAAACCAGAACATGCATTTTAAGAAAAATTCAAGGCACTAATTGACTAATTAAATATTTACACCCTCCCAAAAGGCATAGTCTCACAGGGAAGACAACAGTACAGCCTTTTCAAGCTACAGTCACATTTGTGCAAAAGTGTAGCCAGTAATATTACAGAAATCTAACTATTTACATTTTTTGATTTCTGAATTAATTAATCTACCATCTTTATTGTCCCCAGAAAAGAGTTTTACAGAATTTACACAATGCAAATATACTTTCTCATACATATAAACATCATGAACAAATATTAAATATATTGTATCCCATAGTATCTATTGGTGATCGAGCAAAAAATGACAGCAGTAAGCAGTAAAAGCATGTCTGTACCTTTCCGTCAATGTTTCTGCTGTCCTTCATAACAGGATAGAAGCGTGGTGTTTTGTTCGGGTCTTGCCGACCAGGTGTGCGTGGGGTACGAGGGCTCCGGGGAGCACTAGGGGATTCTGGGACGTCAGTGGGCAGGGAGTGGGCCAGGCTGGGCTCATCTAGAGCAAACAGACAAGATAAATAAACAAAAATATAACTGAAGAGAAAACAAAGATAAATGAAAGACAATATTTAAACAATGTATATGTACATTATAAATACAAATATAGGATAGTGTAAGTTCCTACAAAGATGTTTGTGTATGAATGTGTG
>JAQQZR010000005.1:3011781-3027801 GCA_030068235.1 Notoglanidium macrostoma
GTGACCCGGGGATCGAACCCAGGACCTTCTTGCTGTGAGGCGACAGTGCTAACCACTGCACCACCGTGCCGCCCGGTATAGTTTAATTTAAAAGATAAATTGAAAACAATTTTGTTATTTAATAATTTTTGGAGCATGAAAAGCATAGGAATAGCTTAATCTTCCATTCCTTTGCAATTTACATTCAGTTCAGTTTAAATGTATAAAATACCATTATCTGTATGAAAACCATATGTGAGAAAATTTATTTCTAACAGAATTTAACTTGATTTATTTCTTGAACTGACTTGGAATCAAGTCTGAAGGATAAGAAAATACATTTGCACTCTAAAACTATACCAAGTGAAGAGCTTTACTGCCTTCAGACCTTTACCTTGTTTTTCCCAGGCGTGTTCCTGTGCCGTTTCTCCACCTGAACCCACTGGCTCTCCGGATCAGGCGTGCTGTTGGACAGCCCCTCAGCGATCCTCTCATCTGAGCTGGACGCACTTTTCGACTCGACCGTGGACGACTCGTCAGACTGCGGTTTGGCGTCGGTATCGGAATTGTCGTTTAATTGGCCGTTTGTGGTGGGAGGAGGCTCGACTGTGGACTGATTGGCCGGAGAAGTCGAAACTGAGAAGGAGAGGAAGTGGTTGGCTGTGGTGTTTTACGCATGTGTGTGTTTTGTGCATGTGCATTATATCTCTACAGCACAGTTCCTGGTTCAAGTTATAGTAGACTTGGTAAGCACATAAAGACTTTAATGAGGTGTGTAAGAGCAGGTAAATCTGAAGATGTTGAGCATGTAATTTGCTGAAATTAATATCAAAAGCGTAACCGAGACGTCAAAGCCTGGAGGCTCATGTCAGATTTACACATCAAACTCACCGAAATAACAGTAATAATGAACAGTAATGGCGTGTCTATTACCAGGCTTAGTTATTACATTACTGTGAGGAATGCTATTACTGAGGAAGACATGTGCTTGATACAGCAGCGGTGGCTCAGCGATTAACTATCTAGGTTATTCTAGGTTATCAGTGGTTCAAGCCCCAGGAATGCCAAGCTGCCAATGTTGGGCCCTTGAGCAAGGCCCTTAACCATCTCTGATCCATTGTCCCATACCGTATCATGAAGTGCATTCGGACCAAACAGTTCTAGGGACTTATTGAGAGGAACTACCACCTTGGGAGCTTTCCCGAGAACTACACACCTTCAAGGGCCTTTTTTCTGTTTGCATTCGCGCCGCCAGTAGGAACACTGAAGTGACGTAAGCCGCAAAAAAAACACACTGTATTTACTTCATCACAATAAAGTCTGGACTTCACCGTCAGTCCATTTATCCATGTTTATTTATTTATTTTATTTTCCTATAGTCTATCTGGCAATTAGAAAAACCATTGGTAATGATTTTTGTTCAGTGATTTTAGTGTTTATTTTGACCAGGTCATGAATTTCCCCCTTGCGCTGTGTGCGTCCTCTTTCTTTACGTTTCTACCATGCGGATTTGTCAGAATACTGAGACAGGCAGCACACACATATTTCTGTTTAAATCGAACTCTTGTAGCCTATTTTTTTAGGTTCAGATTAGTTCGACATCTACTCCACCTCGGGTTTCAGCTTCTCTCATCTGTTAACCGGCACATGCGGTCATGTGGATTTCTTTTCCCCCAAAATAGCATTTTTATAAGTTTCTGTCCGTTGTATCCTGTTATTGTAATGCACATTGACTGATTACTAGAAACAATGACTGCTCAACTTCTCACTACACTACACTTACATCTGTTTTTTTTTTTTTCTTTTTTTTTTTTTAAAGAACTAGATGTACTGATTACTAGATTGTTATAATGATAACAGACTGGAAGAATATATCAGTAAGTATAAATCTGCCAATTACTACAGAATTATGCTGATTAGTTGAATGTGTATAGAAATATATCCATGAGTCTTTCTAGTACCACCAGCAGAGCAGCAGCAGAGTTCGGTACCTGCAGTGAGAGAGGTGAAGGTTTGACCTGGGATAAACTCAGGACAGTGAATGAGCTGGCTGAAGTCTGTGTGTGAGGAGGCCTGGGGCCCGGGGATCGGCCAGTGCTCCGGATCATCCTTTCTCCGAATCCTCTCATCGACCAGCTCCACTACCTCACTGCTTTTCACTGCCTGAAAACACACACACACAGACACACACATGATTATAAAGCTACAACTCAAACTCTTTCACACTTGTGTGATAAATGAAGCTGAGGAAGGTCAACATTCAATCTTAAGCAGCAGGACTTTTAAACTGCCAACATCAAGGTTCTGCCAAAGGTGCTAAAAACTACACATAAAGCCTGATCCCTTCTAAATCAGTCAATCATAAGCCTTGTTCACTTCCAAAAGATATCATTTGTAATATGTCTGCTTCGTGTTTAGACATACGCTCTAAAATATAAATAAACTACTGTCACTTTAATCATTTGTAATATTACATAAGCAAATATTCCTCATCTTAACTGCCAAAAGAGTATACTCTTTTCTTTCTTTCTTTTTTTTTCCAATTCTTAGCTAATATCTCTCCTGGATGACATGATATGTTTTGTACATCCTAAAAATTCTAAGCAAACAAACTGGTCATTTTCCTTCTGTTTACAGTCTATAAGTGACGATGGCGTTTATTTTTCAGAGGTCAGAGATTTGGATTTGAAAGGCCAGGGTCACCTCCATGATGAGACTGACGTCGGTGGTGAGGGCTTGGATGCGGCGGAAGCCGGCGATGAGAGAGATGGGCAGGAAGCCCTTGGCGTCCATCTTTCTCCTCAAGAAGAAATCTCGCTCCAGGTTGTGCAGGCTGAAGTAGTACTCGCTTCGAAAACAAACAAATTAAGCAACACTTTAATTCAATCGCAAGTAAACTGAGTAAATGAAATAAATCCTAGATAATACAACATTGTGGAACACGCACAGTGCAATGCAAAGTTTTAATGAGAGACAAGACTACTATAAAACTCCTTTTTGCTTTTTGTGGTCTTGACAACGTTAATAACGGAGCACGGCACGGTCATGCACGTGCACCAGGAGCGAGCACGCTCATTGCTTCATTGCCGTAGGCTTGCTGAAGCATTTCAAGGGTCTCTGTTGACGATTTTCAGAGTTTGACAAACAATTTGATGTTTGCTCTCTGCATGCAATCCCAAATGCGCACATGCAGGTTGTCACAAAAACACATGCAAAGCGGGTCCCGTTTGCCGGTTTTACGTTTACGTCTCATGTAGATAATGTATACTTGAAGAATAGCAACTTAGAAAAATGCTGAATTCATTTTAAATGAATCATGGGTAAACCCAGATCTTTGGCACTTAAGGTGCACTGAAGTGCCAGTGCTCATCAACATTGTCAACAAAAAGTAAGCAACAAGGAATCCTGTCAAAACTTGCCTACTTCACACCCAGGTCCAGAGGCTATTAGACTAGACTACACTGTTTATTATTCTCAGGCACCAACCAGCCTGGATAACTAACCGCCACACTGCAGAGAATAAAGAAACAATCTCAAACTGTATGGCAGAGCATTTAGTCTAGTGAGCCTTTTCCCCCCACACACAGCCTCTTTAATACATTTTAAAGACAAGATTCCTTAAATTTGATGGATGCTAGTGCATAGAGGGAAATCCAGAGACGCAATCAGACCGCAAACTTCAAGATTCTGCAGCTTGTGGCCAGAAAAGTGCACAAGAGATATCAGACTTTGGCCTGTGGGTGGAGCCTCTGAGACTGACTTATAGGGATTAGAATAAAGTTGTAAACAATCTTGCAATGAGGTCAGCGTTGAGAAAAACGATACGACCCGAAAATCTGTCGTTTTACAAACAATTATTCAAAATGCCCAAATTATGGCTAAAATATCTGTCCCTGAAAAGCAGTGAATGTAACGTCGTCTAAATCTCCCTGAATTCTATAAACAATTCTGTTTTTGTGTCTCATCACGTGTACATCTCATTAATAACCTGAGCTAGGCAGGACTAAACAAAACCTGAAATAGCCTTCAAAAAAGTTGACATTGTGTACTTTTGCCTCATATTTCTGAGGAGACTAATGCTACTACCTGCCTGCTCAGCAGAAGAAAAGATGAAAAAGTAATAAGTGAGACAGGACAGACAGCTTTTTGGGAAAACTTCAGGATCTCCACCCAACATTCCAATACGTTTACTCGGCTAACTTTAGCAGGCAAGTCACACGCCCGTGTACCCTAAGAGGTTGAATTACTTCATAGCAGCAGAGCTATGTAGAGTACAATGTGTGTAAAAATGCTCCAAAAGTTCACGGACCAGTTCTCTCAGGCTATCCTGTTTCGTTCCTTAAATCCACCCTACACTAAAGGGTGTTCTTACTATTTACATTTTAACTTAAGGGTGCAGACTAAACAAAGTGTGAAGATTTTGCCCCAAGAAAGTAAATTGCATTGATAAACTGTAAGGCAAGTCATGTGCTGTAAAATGCTGTAAAGTGCAATTAATGTGCAAGACCTAACCAGACTGAAAATAAATAATTAAAGTTAAAAATGCAAACATTTATTACTATGTTGGTTGTAAATATACGATAACGATAAATAGATCAGACAGACATACTGATAATTACGTCCTGTGGAATATCTATTAAATCTAAAGCTAAACTAATATGTTGGCAGATATGGAGATAGATGAATGGATGGATAGACAGACAGACAGACAGACTGAATTACAGTAACACTTTCTGCATCTTATTTTAAAATATGCATTAAATAAACTACTGTGGCTTTTATTTTTTGTATTACATTTACACATTACATATGTGCAATCTGTTTACAATTTCCAGCTAGTCCTGCCACTTCACCACTTTTTCCTTTTGTCCAATTATTCTATGAATCACATCAAGCAATTTATAATTTATTACTAAAGAATGGCCTTCAAATCAAGTTTTGGGTGACTTGAAATGCACTGTACTTAAAATAGTACAAGATCTCAAAACAAGAGTGCTTATGCCTGCTATCTGCGAGTTTTTCCCTTTCCTCCAGATCTCGCGCATGGCTGTCCCTCTCCCCCTCATTTCATACTTGAACCTGGCCACAGTTTAGGAGCAGCTCTGACCACAGCTTCACTCCCCACTGA
Organism: Notoglanidium macrostoma; assembly: GCA_030068235.1. Classification (NCBI taxonomy): domain Eukaryota; kingdom Metazoa; phylum Chordata; class Actinopteri; order Siluriformes; family Auchenoglanididae; genus Notoglanidium; species Notoglanidium macrostoma. The sequence continues at coordinate 3,016,889 of JAQQZR010000005.1, forward strand.
TCCTGGACCAGCCCTTTAAACCACAATTACGTAAGTGACAGAGAGACCTGACTCCAGATCAGTGAGTGAGTCTGTGTGTGTGAGTGTGTGTGTGTGTGTTCCCTGTGTGGGCTCCCTGTGGGGGTTCAGTAGACAGTGCAGCAAGCATGGCTGAACTTACTCAATAAAATTACAGAACACACACAAATACAGACACAGACAAACACTTAAGTAGAAACACATGCATAGAAACACAAGTGCAAACAGGAGTTATGAACTGGGAAAACCTTACATAGTATTGCTTACACACACACACACACACACACGCACACACATACAAACACATACAAATGTGTGTGTGTGTCCAAAAATGTATTTTTTGTGAATCAGAGTGCGAGAGTAAGAGACAGGAAATGTGTGCATAAACGTGTGTGCGTGCCACAGGCACGCACACACACACGCACACACTCTGTTTCATCCCCAGATCATTTACAATTCCACCTTAGGCAGAAATGCTAAATATAGGCTACACACACACACACACACTCTACACAGACCCAGACACACACAGACACATATGCCTGACCCTAGCCATGCATTGCCTTTCCTCTCCCTGATGCAATCAGAGCTCCACCTACTGGTGACTATTCTTCAACACACCACTACAGCTAATCGAGCATGTGTGCCACAGTGTACATGCTCATCCTTCTGATTTTAAATGTAACACCGGGATGCTGCAGAAATTAAATAACAGTCTGGGGATAAGGACAGCAGGAGGTAAACTCACATCTGGCGCTTGATGTATTCCTTGAGCAGACTCTCCTCGATGGTGTACATCTGTACCCGGTTCCCGTCGTCATAGAAATACATCATGTTGGTCCCGAACTCCGGAGGCACAGCGGAACCATCGGCGTAGGATTCCCGATAACCGTGTGAGTAGTCAAAACGTCCTGGGGGATGCAGATTTAGAATCATTAGCCATTTCTTAGCAATATACTACATGTACAGTAATAAATGTTGTGTTTGCACACATGCCTAAACTTCTGAAACATTTCACAATTTGAAGGTAAATTTCAGGGAAATTTTAACCTTTCTGCAAATCATTGTGCTACATGAGCATATGTGTTTCACAAACAGGGCTAATTACATTTTTTTTTTAAATTATATTGTGGTTGTGCTATTTGTGCTTTCACACGGGTGTGAGAAAAGAGCACTTTTTTTTGTTGTTGTTGCACAGATTATAAATTCATTAAAGGACTTAGGATGGTGTCCTGACTTATCATGCTTCTTTTAGTTCTAGGAAATACACACAAGACTTTGGACCTTTTTCTGCCACATGTTTGTGTGCTTATCTCTCTGTGCACGACATGCTGCACAGAACCAATCACACGAACAGACGTCTGTTGGAGGAACCTTTTTTCCCACTAAGAAAAACACCTTTTTTTTTAAACTGAAGTTAGACAAGCAAAAAATGATTAGAGTTGCAAGTTAATATGATTCGAGCGTTCCCTTTTGTCCAAATAACCCAACATGTTTGTGAGTATGATATGAAAGACAGTGCCTTTTAGAAACCAGTTTTCAGGAAAGCATAAAATAATATACTTAACTGCTTGTGTAGAACGTGCAACCCTTAATAAACCCCCACACAACTACAGCAAGTACAGTAAGTATGTGGTCTTTGCCACACTGGACATGTGGTTACCTCGGCCACGACCTCTGCCCCGGCCACGAGTTTTGCCCCGCCCCCGGAGGCCGCCACGGATGCTGCTACCCTCCATGCGAACGCTTGATGTCTCATCACTGAAATCCCTCCGGAATCCTGCACAAACAGCACACACACACAAACAGAAAGAAGAGCTATAATAAAATAAAATAATAAAACACACACACAAACTATAAAGCAAAGAACACCAATGACCAACAAACCCCTCCAGTCAGACCTAACACAAATTATTTCTGCCATCAGAAGGTGAAAAACAGAAAGCGAAAGATAAAAACATTCATGTTAAGTGTACATGTTGGCCACCCCGCCTCAGCTGTCTTACTCAACAGCATGACCTAACCCTAAAACTCTGCTACACAGTTTGATGCAACACGATACCCGTCACATCCCCCTCTGCACACCAGCACAGCCTCAAATATAGAGACAGAAACTCTCACGTCTTCACCCTTAATAGAGCAATACTGAAATAAACAGGAGCTTTCAGAATCGAGAGTTAAACACGGGGCTAGTGGAAATTTAAACTCTGTGTGTGTGTGTGTGTGTGTGTGTGTGTGTGTGTGTGTGTGTGTGTGTGTGTGTGTGTGTGTGTGTGTTCATACCATGGTACAAATACAGTTTCAAGCCCTCACGCTCCTTGTCCTCATCGTAGCTGTAGTGAGTTATGTAATTTGTCAACTATTCTCACTCTTCCGTGTGTGCGTTATAAAGAATATTTCCCAAATGACTGAGCATCTTCCCAAGCACAGTTATGCAAAACACTAAAGTCAGGAATCAAATTCAATGACATGGTCATTGTTCATGATGAGAATAAAACAAAGCGTTATTTTTAAGTCACGTTCGGATCAGGAAAAGTTAGCATCAACAAATGCCTTATGGATTTACCCTGGCCAATTTAAACATGTTGATGGTTTTCTCGTGGTGTTTGTATGGATCAGTTACATCATAAAATGAACATTTATATATATAAAAAATAATAAATAAATAAATAAATAAATAAATAAATAAATACACCCTTTCCCCCAGTAACAATGGTGAACAGTCATACTTATGATTAAATGTTTAGATAAAAATGCCCCGGTTTAAAAGTACCAAACAGAAAAACATTATATTTTGTATAATAGCCTAAATATTCATTTATGGGTAATAAATTAAATGAGGTGTGAAACAGGCCTCCAAACCACTAAACCTTGCAAACTTTAGACTCCAAAAATAACATTAACCTTGCACTTTATTTCTGTTGACTGCATGAATACTAAATGCTTCCTGAATACCTGAACACAGAATTATTAAAGCTACAATGAGAAACCAAGCTGAAGCTAAATCAGTTCCTAAATGTTTATGTAATGTAGTTACAGCAATATACCAAGTACGATAAAAACAGAACATTATATTATATTCACAACAGATACGGTATAATGATCTGAGACAATAATAATGCATAATGACACAATTAAGTGTGACGAATTGCTGAAATGCTGATATAATAAATAAACAGTAGATCAAAATTTACGAAAGAATTTAAATTTCAGTCCATGAAAAAGTACAAACACTTCACTGTGCATACTGAAATGATCCTTAAAATGTTAAGTGTAAAGATAAGAATTAAAAATTAAAAACATGTTTTAATAATTACTATGTATTATACATCAACACTAAAAGTGAAAAGTTTCGCAACTGGAGACTTTATTAGTGACTCATACTACCTAGAATACTATTAGAATTACTAGAATAATCAAGAGCTCGGACTTTTCCAATTATACTTTAAATTATTCTCAATAAAACAGAAATCCACACACATTTCTCAATTCTCTTATCCCTAATCCTGACTTCAAATGTAGAGCATTTGAAATGAGGCCGCTGCTTGTATTTTAATCAAATATATTAATACGGGGTGTTCAAAAACAAGCTGTGCTGTTGAAGAAAACATCATAATTTCTAATAACAGCGCACACAGAAGGGATCCATTCCTCTTATAGCAGTCATTTTTCGGTCATTAAAAAAAACAGCACTTCATACTTTTGATCAATTTATAATTACATTCAAAAGAGACCTGTTTTGTCTTGTTGTTTTTGAAATAAGATTTAGGTCAATGTAACTTGGGGACATACTAGGACTTTCAAAGTGGGCTGTTACTTTCCTAGCCTGCAATGACCATAGACAGAACATAGGATGAGAAAACGGTTGATCAGTAAAGCTTGGCGTTGGTTCGTAGCTCCATGCATGAAGCTTGCTCCATTAACATATGACCAGTAATAGCTATATGAATGAAGATGGGTCGGAGTCATTTACACATAGTTATTCAGCAAAACAACAAGCAGAGATTTCGGGGAGAAACTGTAAATGTGCTGTTACAGCAGGCCTATTCAACTAGCGGGCCGCGGGCCAGATGCGGCCTGATTAAAATGTCCTGCGACCCAACAACAGACATGTCTTATTGTCATGAGAATGGACTCGCTGTGATGGGCGAGTAGCGCACGTTGCCTCCCGACGGGCACACTCATTCTCCGAGTTTTCTTCACACAGACATCACAAGCACATCACGTGAAACTATACAACCTGCCCTTTCCAACGGTGATAGTCACTCGTTTTTGTGATAAAACGTTTGCGAGATCATTAGCGTTGAATATATATAAAAATTTATGTCACTAGAGCTCTGCGTCATACATTCTTCTGTGTAATATCTCACGATGGCAAACTGCACAGCGGCGTAGCCTAATAGACAGGAGATTCCAATGGCATTAAAACATTGTTAGGATTCTTTGCAAATTTTAAAGTCATACAGACTCCTGAAAAATCAAGATATAGGCTGCGTTGATGGGTCTTATAATAACTGAGACAAGAGCAAAGGTAGTAAAATTACCCGGCATATAGCCTACTCAATGCGCCAAATATTCTAAAGCAGAGCGTGCCTTTAATCACAAACAATCCCATTCCCACGAGTGGAGTGAAGCTGGCTCTGTCTAAAGCAAAGAAACGTCGAATTGACGACGAGAATCGTCAGTTTAAGGTAGAATGGACTGACAAATAGCTAAATCAAGGCAGAGCAATTTTTCCCACTGACACATGATGATATGGCAGCTATCAGACATCAGGCATGAAATGATATGGTTAGCCTGGGTGTTTTCAAATACTAAGCTCCTGTGATGTATTGTAGTTTGTGTGGCAGCCGATCACCTTATTGATGTATAATTATTCAATGTATATAGTTTTGAGAATTACATTTTTTAAGACTATGTTCACTATGTAATATCTACTATGATATATAGCTAATGTTATATGTTAACCCTGCAGTGAGAAACATGTAGGCAAAGTATTGTAAAGAAAACTAAAGCATAAGATTTAAAAGTAAGTTTAATATTAGCTTTCTGAAGCGGCCATCTGTAGTCTTGATTTCGGAACTGGTGGTTCGGTGTCTACTACTTTATTTTCCATTTCAAACTGGAGTTCACTGATAAAAAAAAAAAAGTTCACACAGAAGCCATTGTTTACCTCTCCGAGTTAAGCTGCAGTTTCTCACGTGTGCGGAGAGGGTGCGGCTAATGAGTTCTCTATTCAAGATGTTAGTCAATCAGAGCGAGGCTATTTACATATTAAAATTTAAAAGCACATTCACAAACTTAGCAAATTTTATCCTAAGGGGTATTTATACCATTCGGAAGTGGCATAAGAAAAAGGAACAACGGCGTTTAAAAAAAAAAACCTTGCACACTTTACAAAAGCATCTCAAGGGATATTATAAAATACTTATAAATTAGGTGGCAGGTCTGCTTTAATGCTGAGGAATGTCTGCAAGACAACTTAGCTCCCAGCTGAGTTACAGGGGCTGTAAACATTCCTTCTCTCACTTTGTACTGAAGTTAATAAGAAAGGAAAAATGCAGCTTGCCATGTTATGAGGCACCTCCTGTGCTCTGCCGACTTCGCAGTAAACTTACCGCTTTAACTCTGACTGTTACAAAACATCTCACAGAAGACTTCACCATATCACCAGTTAGATGTGTTTTTTACTCCTCCATACAAGTCCTTGTGTCAGTTGTTACAAGGGAAACAATAACATTAGAATAACGACATTAATTTAAACCCTTGATCTGAAATATAACTGACCCTATTGTCCGAGTTGCTGTTGTGTAAGGAATAACACCACAGACCAATATAATGCACTTTGGGCAAGACAGCCCCTTATTCTGGGGTATGTTATTCTGCTTATACCACAGTGATTTGCAAATAATTACAATGTTACAATGACGTGGATGTCGGAGTGAAAAGTTCCTGTTCCACCTGTTATAGCAGTGATAAACAGTCACTCTAATGCAGCTTGTCTTTTTACAGAGAAACGGGAAAGCATGACTTTCTCCGTCCTGGAGACTTTCCTGTGCTGATAAATGTCTCCTAACAAAAAGATTTCACCACCTTAACGATTACAGGTTTTACTTTATGAGCTGTTACTTTAGTAACGTATTCAAATGAGCACATCGATATTAACATACCTATCACGTTACAGCTGGAATTCCTGTCCGAGCCGAGCTGTTATACAAAGATAATGTTCACCTTCTGACCAATCAGAATCAAGAACACGGTTGAATAATTCATTATGGGGCTACATTACATAGAACATACTAGAAGAATTTACACGCTTAATGACGCTGCGTTGACTATGGAAATGTGTCGATTTTAGTGTACGCCACTCACATCCATCACGTGTTTGCATAAGTACGTGAGTGCGGGCTCAAGTCTCACCTCTCCTGCGGGGGACGCTGCTCTGAGTGTCTTTGCCCGCCTCTTTCTCCAGCTCGGTGGTGAGATGCGTCTCCTGCTGTGCCTCCCTGTTCTCTTTACTGTCGCTCCCGTCGCTACCGCTCTCCTTTTCCCTCTTCTCTCCTCCGCGCTCCCTCCTTCTCTCTCTCCGCCCGGCTGGGACTTTCTGACCTTGTGCATTCAGTGCGTTCTGCTGCTGCTGGAGGAACAGAGTGATAGATGGACCCAATCAATTACCGATCAATAAGGTTAACTACGTTACTAGGGTCAGCACTCAAAACTGAAAGAAACTTCCACTAAACAATTTATTAAAGGCTTTTCTATTTTAAATGTGCCATAATATACATTATGTGCCAAAATGATTCCCATAAGGAATATTTTAAATTAATACAAATTGTCATTCTGCATTTGCTTTCAGTTCCCAGGAACTCTTCTGTTGCCTTTAACCGTGTCCTGTTACCCTGGGGTATAAATACACAATGTGTTGCACACATACAAAACATGTTTGACATGTCTTACTAAAGAATTTTAACCAAAAGAAAGAGACAGGTGGTTGTTTACCAGCACAAATTAGGTAATGTACATAAAAATACCTAAGCAGTTATGTATAATGTGGCTATAACTTTGACACTACATGATCTAGATTTCCAAGGCACTGAAACAAAATATAATAATTTAATAAAATAAATAATAATAATAATAATAATAATAATAAATATGAATACTTTTTTTACATACTTGCTGTCTATCCTTTTTTTGATAATGACTGATGTATAACCAATTATTATAAAACCCATCCTGGAGCAATCTCACAAAAAAAAAAAAAAAAAAAAAAAAAGTTCACATTTATGTTCCGATTGTTTATCAACTTAAATACTCCTTTTGTTAAATAAAAAATACTTTTGTTTCATATTCTTCATAACCAACAATAATTATTTACAAACATTTGTAAAGGTTGGAGTAAAATATAATAGCCTATTAAATAAAACAATCCTTATAATAAAAATTTATATATATATATAAAAATATAACAAATTTTTATTATAAGGATTGTTTTTTATAATATATATATAATAAATTCTTTATTATTTCTTAATAACCATTTATGAACATTTGTGACGACTGTAGTCAGGCCTCAACATAAAACTACCTCCATTTTCTTCTTTCCTTTTGCTTTCGTCAGTCCGTAAATCGCACAAAAGCTTTTTTCCCCATTTTTGTTTTCATGGCATTGAAGCTGTCTTACTTCTGACTATAGTGACATCATGTGCATTCCCTCTGTTGTACATTATTGTGTAATCTGCTATCTAAAGAACACAATTGCAGCTAGGAAACTGAGAATTTACAGCCTGATAATCATGTTTCATTTTTTATTTCCTCGATTCAAATTTTTATTAACTTGTACTGTGATTTATCATCACACTATATATCGTTACATGCCCAGTTATTAGAACCACAGCTGGCATTGTGCATGTGATATCTGAATTCAACAAACACCATCAGAATGTTTGGAAACAAAAAGCAGACTGCATAAAAGTAATAGCACCAGATGCCCCACTGCAAAATATGGTGGTGGATCACTGCCGCTTTGGGGCCATTCTGTGGCTGGTGGTTTAGGTTGCCTCTGCCAGGAGGTTCAGACTTGGCAACAGAGAACTCAACAAGATGATATGCCAAACATGCTCTCAAATCAACTAAGAATTGGATAAGGAAACTCAAAATCAAGATTTTGCCATGACTATCTCAGCCTCTGAATTTGAACCCTACTGAAAACCTGTGGTGTGAATTGAAGAACGACATCCACATGCACAATCTTAAGAAAATTAAGCAGCTTGAAATATTTTGCATCAAAGAGTGGATGAAGATCTCTCTATAAGTCTCTCCAAACTTAACAGGAAGAGACACAATGCTGTTAAGTGTGTTAAGTGTAAAGGCACTGCTAATTTTGAAACTAGGTTTCAATAATAATAATAAAAAAAAAAACATACATATGTGTATTTTATGCACTAGAAGCATATTTTGAGAGAACAGCACTACTTAAATAAAATGTGCCGTTATTATTTGAACATGTCAGAGCCAGCAGGATTCCACAGCAAAACCACACTGTGTTCAGACACCACTGTGTAAATTTATAAAAGGACCTTCTTAATAGAGCATCAATCAGTTTGCAATGGTAATTCATCAAGTGCTTTTTCCTGGGGCTACAGTTAAAGGCTAACATTTACCCAACAGTGTCAACTGAGCACTTAATAAAGCCTAAGTGTGAAATGATGGTATGTCTCAAAACACAGCGTAAAGCAGTCCTACTCTGTGTTAAAAACCACAACAATTCTCTATGGACTAACAGCTCTCATATTACGGAGAAAAAACATGATGAAGACAGCTGTTCCTGACACTTTGTTAAGTCTCAATTAACTGGAAAAAAAGTGTGTAATGTGTCAATCTGGCAGTCTAAACAACAAAGAGGAAAAAATAATAATGTTCACAGGAGCAAAAGCAGCCATGCTTTATGGGTAGGAAAGCATTAGTATGAAGTAGAGCGCGCTCTCTCTCTCCTGTCAATCACAGCAACTATAACCAATTGCGGGCTTCTGCGAGTTCATGAATGTGGAAGGTGACGGATAGCTCTTTCCTCCGAGTGTGTTACCATGCCCTGTGATGCAGCATGAGCAGCAGCTGGAGAAGATACATTTGCCTGGCTTTCAAAGGTTCAAGGCTTTTCAAAGTTTCTCAAAGGAATCTCGTTTTAGCCTTCACGCTCCATGGTTTTAAAATGGAGCAAAATATTCAATATAATACACAAAATTACATGCATTATGTTAGTAAAATATGAAGAAATGTAACGTTTTGTAAAGAGGCACAGCTCAAAACCAACACTCTGTTCAAATACAGATACTAAATATTTATTCTCACCTCCTTACTGGCTATCTCTCCAGGGGTAGGCCAGTTGGTGATGTCACTGAAATCACTTGACTGGATAAGAATTGAAGGAAAAAAAGAAGAAAAATAATAATCACAACACTAAAAAAACAACAGTATGTATAACAACATCAATAAAGAACACTATAATTTGTGAAATTAATTACAAGTTTCATTGCTGTGCATTACTGTTCAATTTAAATAAAGGCCACCAAGGAAGACAAAATACAGCTAAATCTAGCGATCACTGGGGTCTAAGCATTACTTGGAGTGCTTATAGTATGAGTGATAGACCTGTAAGTGCTCATTTGTCTTAGTCCATGATATGGTTGAACAGGGAATAATCCATGGATTCATATGAGGCAAGAATCACTCTAAATCCAACAAGTGAGGCAAAAAAAAAAAAACATGTAAAAATGAAGAATTTGGACTCTGTATATCTAGTGCCAACAACAGGCCAATTTTATTATAGAATAGCTCATCAATGTTGCACATTTTGTTCTAATCATCTAAAAGGAAGCATGTCTAGTGCCGGAAATCTACATGTTGAATCCCACTTCCCGCCCCCTTTTGACAAACCAACATCAATTTAGTGCACCACAAGGTCATGTATTGTACTGTACAAGACTTAACAATTCAATCAAATTCCATTTCAGAAGTACTGCCTCAGCTGTAGGAAATCAGCATACAAGTCCACACTCTTCTTAGTATTTTCCAACCAAATTTGTGAGGATTTTAAATATGCATAACATGGTCCTTAAGGCTTTCATCTGGCAAAATGCAATGAATGGTAAATAATGACTTAAAAAATAAAGTGTGTGATAGTGTCACCGGTAAAAAGACTGGGATTTGTTCAGTTATCAGAGTAGTACGTGGGATTCCGCACCTTTCTGCTAAGTCCCGGTTTCTACGCTTTATGATCAAAAAAGACGACAGGAAGATGGTAGAAGAAAGAGAGTGAGAAGAGAATGAAAAGAAAATCAGGAGAAAGAGAAGATATTAAGCAAAAGATAAAGAAGAAACAAGCAATACTAAGAAAAAAAAAATCAAACCTTCAATGCTTGGACACCTAAAACTGGAGGATCATAATTCAGGCCTTCACTACGCTACGCTACGCTACGCTACACAGTACCAGCATAAGCAGTAGGCACTTAAAGGACATACTTGACTGCATTTTTAGAGTTGCGCATCTAGCAGATTTATGATTTCTGCTGCTTTTTCCTCTTTGCGTGACCTTTCACTGTCACAAATTTTTGCCTCTCTATGCACTACTTTACAGGAGCTGGATAAGCCGTGTCTCTCAAGTCATTTGAAACAGTGCTTTTTCATTCCATACACACAGAATCAGCATTTCTTCCTTAGGTAAAGGATAGATCATGCTTCCTCCCCCAGGGTATGCAAAGGAGATTTCCCAGATTTCCAAGTGCCATGGTCAGGGGCGTCAGAAGCATTTTGAATGTGGAGGGGACACACTGGCGGGGTATGTGGGGGAGACACACTGGCGGGGGATGTGGACACACACACACACTGGCGGGGGA
>JAQQZR010000005.1:3046111-3065839 GCA_030068235.1 Notoglanidium macrostoma
GCTCTCTGTCTGTCTGTCTCGCGCTCTCTGTCTGTCTGTCTCGCGCTCTCTGTCTGTCTGTCTCGCGCTCTCTGTCTCTCTCGCGCTCTCTGTCTCTCTCGCTCTCTGTCTGTCTCTCTGGCTGTCTGTCTGTCTCTCTGGCTGTCTGTCTGTATAAAAACACAGCTTTTCATTTTACTGAGAAACCAGAAAGGGTAAACTCCTCTGTCCTGAAGACTTTGACTGCTACAAAGTGCTTACAAATGAGACTCTTTCCATAAATGTTACGTAAATGTCTCCTAACAAAAAAACTGTCAACACACCAATGATTATAACGTCATACTTTGTTAAACAAGGCATTTTTAAAAATCTATTAACTATTTGTCTTAGAGTGCCTAATGTGAAATCCCTGTGTATGAGCTGTTACTATGGAAACAGTAACGTATTCGAACGAGTGCTTTCTTCTTGTTATTATATGTTAGCCTGTTGTCCACGTTATGGCCAGAACCAGTGTGCGTGTTGTTATACAGAAACAATACACATGTTCTGACCAATTGGAACGCTTTGGTATAAATTACTTTGAATGTGCTGTAATTTTCCCTTAAATACACATGTCCACGTATTTTCTTGCTGCATTTTTTTTGCACTGGTTTGTTTTGTTGGTAACATGACAACAGTTACAATTTGTTAACATTACTGATAATTATTGTTCCCTGTCGTGCACATCTGTAACCATTTCAAAGTGCATTTTTATATCTTTCAGATGGAAACTTGTCTCTTGAAGAGGAGTATCATTTGTAAGCATGTAATAATAGATCATGCTCTAACGTCATGAAAAGCAGATGGGAAAGAGCTTTTGTGCTCATTTACAAATAGGTTTCAACAAAAAAAAATAAAATCAGAGCCATCGTTTTACAGACTGTCAAAAGCAAAGGACAAGAAAAGTAAATGAAGGTAGATGTTTTATATTTAAGCTTTTTTAATTTTAAGGGAAAAGCTTATCAACTTTTTTCTTTTTGAATAAAAGGAATATTTAAGTTAATAGGCATATTAATCATATTTTACTCCAACCTTTACAACGGTTTCTAAATAATTATTGCTGTAAATCCTTGTTAATGGTTTGAGGTTCTCTCAAATAAAGATTTATAAATAAATCTAACAGACTCTCAAATTCTCAGAAAGCAAAAGCTTGAAAAAGCTTTGAAAATGCAGGAGCAAACATGACTTTATTCATTTCTCCGATTCCATGCGATTGTACTTAAAAGCAGTGTCGGCCCTGCAGCGGCTCCACTTGCTCTAGAAGCGCCGCTATTCCTCTCTATTCGCTGTGACCAATGAGAACAGATGCTGTACCACATGACTTCAAGCATGCAGAGAGTCTAAGGAAGGAAAAAGGGGAGAAAAAAAAAATGGCTGAGACCTGTAAAAAAAAAAAAAGAACAAAAAAAAAAAAAAAAACAACAACAACCTGCTATAAGGTTTTAAAATGGCCCTGCTTGCAGCGAAATGGAAAAGTGGTGCCATAAAAACAATGCAATACTATTTACTAAATACTACATTACTAGCAAATGAAGTCTAATTGTATGAAATGAATAGGGCAAGTGAGTCATTACAGCATGCTCGGTCTCGCTTGAAACCCAACAGTGACGCAATTCACTCAGAGTACGTTTATCAAGAGTGACTTTCTCTCACAAGTGGCTTTCTATCGACAGAAATGTTGGCTCAACTAATTCTTTAACCAGTCCAGATGTTAATATTGCTGGTTTGGGAGAACACGCTGCACTTTTGACATGCTAATATGATTAAAGTTTTATACTAAATAGCAGTTATTTTTGCTCTGGATCAGCCACCAGGACAATGGAGCTAATCCATTCAGCAATGTATCGTCAGGACTGAATAAACAATTATACTGTTCCTTATCATACTGGAGAATCGTGATCTCAATCCTACGCCAAAAACTGTGATTCTTATGTCATCAAGAAAGCCCTAACAGAGAGAGAAGGAGAGAGAGAGAGAGAATAATGAAAGCAGGCTGATTTTTTTTTTTTTTGGAAAGCTCAAAACACGTGTAAAAGTACAGACCACAAATGTTACCCAAAAGTATTGGCCTGTACATGACCTTTTCTATTATACTCCCACATTCACGTTAACTTTACCGCAAACGTCTCACAAAACCTGTTATGTGCTACCAATCAGCATGCGCTAGCTGTGGTGTTAAAATCCTGAAGCTTTATTTCATTCAGCCACGACGCCAACGAGTTAGATTTAAACTCCAGAGTTGCAGTTGTCAGCACTCCACGTGTTCCAGTGGGGCAATTTGATCAGACGGCGCTGGACTGGGGGAGGGGACGAGGACTCGGACAGGGACGGGGAAATCTGCCCTCATCAGCAAGTCTGTCCCAGCCACCTAAACCCCCTCTGATTGCTTTAGTCTTCCATGTAACTGCAAATGTACTAGAGATTCAGGGTGTCGTTCATTCCTGCTCCTTTAAAGCTGCATCCACGTGTGTTTAATGCTTTTCACACACCTGGCTGAAATGAATCAAGTGAGAGAACCAGGAATGGATATAGCCGAATAAACAAGTCTACGAGGACTTTTATTAAACATAAAAGTATCTGGGAATGTGTCAAGCACCACAATCATTTCTGACCTAATTTAATTCCAAATATGATCTGTAAAGGAAAAATATTTTGCATGTGTAACAGAAATATCGGATTTTATTTCGATTTACAAACAAATGTGCATAAATAATAATTATACATCAATTTATATGTAGCCAAGAAGATTTGAAACACAACAGCATATGTTTGCAAAATCAATAACCCAATGCATTTATATACGCCTATCAATAAAGTGAGGCATTAAAAATACAAAATAAAAAGGAAAGGTTTACTATAACGTCATTACCCGTGTACTACTTCTGCAACCAAAATATTCTTACCAAATCAAAACTTTCAAAACAAATCAAATAGACATTTAAAAAAAATTTAAGTATAAATCTATAGATTAAAAATGTTCAACTAAAACAAAGTCGTGACACAGTTGATTTCTGATTTAACCACTTAGCAACTTGCCTGTCTCTGTCCCAAACGCCTTCCTGGCAAGCACATAGTGAACAACCTAGTGCGCAGGCGCCGGTGCTTCACGCGCTACGTAGTGCTCATATCTAGTGAGCGAGCAGCCATTTGGAATGCGGCCTCGCTGAGTAACTTCCCAGTCCACTGCTGCTAATAATAAAAGCATGAAGGCTAGAGTCGAAACCTGTTTGTGCAAGAGGTTTCCCAAAAGCCTGTCAACCGAATCATGGTGCAAATAAACACCGACATGTTTCACAACTATGAGCCAAGTGTTAAAACTCAAAAGAAGCAGTAAAAACACGAACATACCCGTTTCTTGAGTGTTGTTTGTCGAGTTGTTGGGAGGACACGGCGGGTTGTTGTTCTTCGTCCAAGGGTTTACTTTCGGCGGAGGAGCCTCGGTCACCTTATTCTTGCCAATTTCTGCTACACTTTGGTCGTTTTCCTTGTGGTTCGTGGTGTTTTTGCTCAATCCGTCCAGGTTGGCGTCCATGGACTCCTGTTTTGGGGGTTCTGACTCGACTTTGGGATGTTTCGGCTCGACTTTGGGAGCTTGCTGCTGCTGCTGCTGCTCCTCCTCCTCGTCCGGACTCCTCGGCTTGTTTTGGTCGCCCTCTCCTAACCGACACTCACTCGCCACTTCAGCCGACATGCTGCAGAATAACACTCCAACACGGTTTTATCTGCCAGTGTCCCTGAAGTAGCGAAGTCAGTCCGTGAACGCTGTGGTTTTTGCCTGTGCACGAGTTGACAGCAGCTCGAGTTGGAACAAGCTCGACTCGTTTCAGCACACTGGCCAAAATAATCAGTCAAAATGATTTCACTCTCCAACAAGCCATCTCGGGAATATAGCACGAAGCAAACAGAAGAACTTCCACACCGAAAAAAGCAACTTTAGTCGCCTCTCCACGTTTTCGATCAACTTGACGTTTGGGCCGATCTGCAGTGAACCTAAAAGGAAATAACTACGAATAGCCACGAGTCATTGATTCGCTGATGGAAATGAACTCAGCACTGCCGTCTAGCGGCCGGACGGTGGTACTGCGGCCGAGCGGCGGCGCCTCCGTTTACTGAGTAAGGACAAACTGACGTGGCCTACATATCAGCTGAACACACACACACACACACACACACACACAGTACTGTGCAACGGTCTTTGGCACATGCAAAGAAATTCTGTACTTCAACAATAATGAAATTAAATCTTTCTGCATAAAAGAAAAATGCAGTAAACAGTAAAAAATCTAAACAAAGTCAATATTTGGTGTGACGCGCCTTTGCAGTTTTCCCTGTATGTTAATCCCAGGTACAATTTGTGCAATTTTATAAGAAAATGTGTTGGTAAGTTTTACTGAGCATCTTGGAGAACCTGCCACAGTTCTTCTGGACATTTTTTCTTTCCAGCAAAATCCAGCAGCCTACATTGTTTTGTTTTTTTTTGTCTGAAAAGTAATATGTTGCTTTCTTTACTGACATACATACATTTTTTTTTCAGATACAAATAATTTTTTGGAAAAGTAATGTTTGGAAATCTAAAATGTTTTTGTGCTGACTCAATAATGAGGAATTTATAAAATAAATATTTATAACAACATTTGTACTTAAAGGGGTGTTAAAACTTTTGCACAGTACAGTATCAGCTGAATTTTCACGACTCACTCACCATGCTCAATTGTACACACACAGTGCGTGTGCAACGTGTGCAACACACATGGTGTGTTGTGCATGTTCAGCTGACATGTGTGTGTGTGTGTGTGTGTGTGTGTGTGTGTGTGTATGCGTGTGTGCACTATTACTAGGTTCTTAGATCTGCATTGTTTTGAATTGTCTGGTTATGTATCTTATCTTGACTCCATGTAGGTGTCTTCCATTGTTCAAAAAATAATAATAAATTACAATGCAGCTCACTACAGCAAACGTTTCAGCCACCTGTTTTAGGCAAATTTCTAAATCCTTGCTTAAGAAAATGAGGGTAAAAATGCAAAAATAAAACAAACAAATAAAGTAATTTTTTATGCTTTCAGAAAATAAGCAAAGGAAATAAATGCTGAAAAGATTTTTTTATATGAGTCTGTTCTCACATACTCATTTTTTAATATTACAGTACAGATTGATTTAACGAATGCAATCCAACTGGTCATACATAAACTTTATTATTTAAATGTGTATAATAACTCTCTGGCTATATTTCTGGGGAATATAAGTCTTTTTAATTATTCAGGACTGGATTAATCCCACAGTGGTGGACTGTAATTTCCAACACTAAAACTACAGCAAAAAAAAGATCCTGGATCCTGGATCCTGGATCAATCAGGATTAATCATCCTGGCTGTGTTTTTAGACCCCACTTTGAGAACCACTGCTCAAGAAAATCCAGACTATATAAATATTCAAATTTTAAACACCTTTTGACTTTGCATGTGCTATTGTGTGTGTGTTCTTGTGTGTGTGTCAGTGTTTGGTTGTGAATTCCATTAACCTGTGAGTCAGCTCTGGAGCAGGAACCAGGCCAGATAAAAAATGGCACCAGAAGAATCCAGAGGGAGCAGTTTGTGTACAAATGTAATTTATTTGTAACTGGTGTTCTTTTAAGCAGGGTCAGGGTCCGTTCCTGTGGGGGTGTGTTCTTGTGTGTGTGTGTGTGTGTGTGTGTGTGTCTGTGTGAACCAACTTCAGTGGCCCACCTACTTTCAGGTACTATTTTCAACAAAAACCCCTTTCAGACATTCACTTCAAGAGCAATACGATGTGAAGAGATTTAGGGCGTTTGTTTTCACACTTGTTCTGAATAAACGACTCCGCATTCAGGACTGTTTCTAGACTCGCTTGGGGGCGTGGCTCATTATCCCAGGTTTACGTTCACATTCAAAAATAGTGCAAGCACTAGTGCAAGCACTCACGCAACATAGGTGAGGTAATTACCAATCTCCAGGTCTGTGAAAGTTTGATTTTATGTACCAGTAATCACAATTACCACGGTTACCCTTTCCTCTTATCACAAAAGTAGAAACCAGAAGTAATGTGATGAATTGAACTAATCATGTTACTTACATGCGGTGCTGAGGCCATCAATCCTGGGCTTGAAAACAGTGTTCACATTTCAACAGTCTTTGGGGAAAAAACGAAAGTGTGAAAACGACCTAAGTTTACACAAGCAAGAGTCCTGAAACATTAATTATTACACAGCGGTTGTTTTTTTCTGAAATTCGCATGAGCCGACCACAACGTACAACCTCAGCTGACCCATGCTGTTAATACCTCATACATATATTATAATATAATATAATATAATAACCCCACAATAAAAAGCTGTAGAACCACTCCTGGTTATGAACACTTGCTGCCTTTACTGGGTAAAGCAGTATTTTGTGAGACAAATATGCATACTGAACCTGACTGGCTCTTATATATTATGATGCAAGAGCACTTGCCTGTCACATGTTCACTATTAAAACATATTTTCCCCCAGATCTTGTCTCTTTAAACCACAGCTTTAATTTTAAGAAAATCCCCTTAATAGTAAAACAAAATAACAACCACAAATGAGAAATGAAAGTTTCCAATGGAAAGTACAAAATAGCCAAAATCTTAAAAATGTGCTATTATCAACACATAACATTACATTATTAAATTATTATTAGAAAAGGTTCTTTGTGTTTACTTGACCAACAAAATTCTAACACTGAGAAGTTCCAGTCTATCTGTGTATGTTTTCACTGTCTGTCTTCTTCAATGACGCTATTAAATACATGCCAAACATTTTTCCCCTGCCTTTTTTGCTTATGTATAGGTGTGTATACTCTACCTGTATTTGCAGTGAGTTTATGCCGGCTTCATTGGCAGACCTAGATTTTCTTAGGACACGGAATTATGCGAAAAGTTCGTGGCTTTACCACACAATGATAGCCAAAGCATTCAATTTACTGCATAATCACTACTGTTATCTACCAGACCACTTTTTTCGGTGCGATTCTTCTCCCACAGTTTTCAAGATCTTGGCCCGAAACCAACTCCAACCTGTCTGTCCTGTGCCTGAATAGTGTGCTTGTATACAGCTCATTTTCCCATCGTTATTTTTCCCCCATTGAAATGAATTGAGTTTAGGAATGACAGTCTTCCTGCTCGGTGACGATTCATCAGAGAGCCAGCAAACTTAATATAAAACCTCAGATCGACTCACCCAACACATATGTGAAATCAGCTATGACCCGCATTCATCTTTTTGTTCCTTTTCATCCATCACTTTTTCTCCCATTGACAGCAATGCATTTCGGGTCTATAGAAATGAATGGAGTTTTGGAATCTAAGTATTCCTGCTCGGCTACACTTCATCAGAGAGCCACCAAACTTCATTTCATAGCACTGACTCACACACATCCATCCATCCATCCATCCATCATGAGCCGCACTCATCTTTTTGCACTGCGACGCAATCACACTCGCATTGTCTTGCAGAAATGCATCTCTAGTTTATCGATACATTAAGTAATCGGATAAAATTATTCTGTTATTGGACATATTTATCTTAGAGGCTGTTTAAACGTATGTTAAAAAAGTATAAACCCAGGACACAGCTAGAAATTGTAAACATAAATATAAAAACACCAAGATAAAGTAATGACTGGCGTTATATACGTTGATGTGCCTATTCAGGTTTCCTCCACCTGTGGCCCTTTGAATGTATCTGCTGGCCAACACAGCATGATGTCCTTCTCCTTTTCTTTTTTTTCTGTTATGAATTAAGCAAGTGCATGTTGCTAGTAGGTCTACAGCAAATATGAATCAATTCAAACTTGTTAAGCATAAATATCTTTATTTGTGACTGAGTATTTTGTCTGTTGTTGTGAGAAAGAGACTTAAAAATAAAAGATAAAAATAGTAGCAGCAGCAAAAGTAGTAGTGGTAGTAACAACAGTTCGAGTGGTAGTAGAAGTAGGAAGAGGAGGATGAATAGTAGTAGTAGTAATAGTAGCACTAGTGGTGGTAGTAGTAATAGAACAGTAGTAAGATTAGCATGAGTAGTAGTAATACTGCTAATAGTAGCAGTATTAATAGCATTAGTAATAGGAGGAGGAGGAGGAGGATGAAGAGGAGAGAAAGAATCAGGAAGAGAAAGAGTAGTAATAGTTTATAATAGATTAACAGGAGGAGGAGGAAGAGGATTATCAGTAGGAGGAGGAGAAGGAGTAGGAAAAATAGTAGTATAAGGAGGAGGAGGAGGAGGATTAATAGTAGTAGTAGTAGGAGGAGGAGGAGGAGGAGGAGGAGGAGGAGGATTAGTAGTGTACTTGCTAAATAACATGTTTAGCCCATGAGTTAAAAACAATTGCAGCACTCTGTCTTTTTTCTTCACTTATGTGTGATGTTTGGAATTAGCAAGTAGTTAACATTTGCTAATTAGCTAGCTCTTTAACAAGTCAGGTGTTTATTCAGGCAGCATGGCTCCATTTGACCCGCCTGTCCTCAGTAGTGCCTCAGTAAAGGTGTCAAAGTAAATTTATTTTTGTTTTTATTTAGGCGAAGAATTGTGTATTGTTATTGCCATACTGCATGTTTCAATACTGACACTCCAGCTTTAGTTCAGATGACGTGGTGATTTCAGATGAAGTGAACTGATCCTCTGTAGTTAAAGAAATAAATGCAGTATCTGTATGTTTGTGTACATTTTAATAGTTTAAACAGTTTGTCTTAGAGAAATCAGTAGCTTAGACTGTACCTTAGACTCAGTTCTAATCTGCCTTGCACAAGACTTTCATTTTCATCAACGTAATGTGACATGCTGGTACAAATAGGTCAGGGTTTTAAGAATACTACTAAGCTAAAAACCCTGTCAGAGATGAGGTAGTATGGGTTAATACAGTAGCGCAAACAAGGTGAGGGTATTTATATATTTATTTATTTAGCACCTGTATAGCAATTATACCTTGGTAATTATATAACACATTCTGTTTTTGGAGGTCTAACAGTGCAGTTTGACTACAGATGAAAGATTTTAAGTTGGATGAATTTATATGCAACACTGTCCTCTGATGGTAAACTTCATAATTACAAGTTAAGCAACCATACACCATTTAGCACACATACATCAGGACTTATGTCATCAAGCAACATAAATGTATCCCTGTATCCACATTTTTCTCTTTTTTTAACATTTAAATTTGGGTAATGATTCAAAATTTGAATTTTTATAGAATTCATTGCAGTCATTATTATGGTAGAGCATTTATGAAAAGAGTAAGTACTTTAAATCGGAGACAACCAAAATCGAGGTGTGATTCATTTCCAATAAAGTCACTGGATATCAGAAATAATGTAATGGTGTATTGCATCACAGGGCATCATTTACAAACTCCTTCATACCTAAGGGCAATCTAGTGTAAACTATAACCTAAATCTATCTACCTGCATGTTTTCAGACAGTGGGAGGAAACCAGAGAACCCAGAGGAAGCCCATATGATTATGAGGAGAATATGGGAAACTCTGCACAGACAGTAACCCAAGCTCAAGACCGAACCAGGAACCCTGTAATTCGGCAACACTACACACTGCACCAGTGTCACTATATCTCTGTTCATGTCAGGCTTTTTCATTTTTATTTTTCAATGAAAAAAGTAATAATAATGATCTCTTGCTTGTATGTTAAGTTGGTATTACATGTGACATTAAGGAAAAAAACACTATTTCCTTCTTCAGTCTGCATTTTCTATCCCTTAGGGCTTGTGGTCTAGAGGCTATTGAAAAATCTGAATACCAGTAGCTTTCTCAATGTAAATATTAACATACATTTTGCCGTCTTGAGCTGCTCAGATCGCCGCAGCATCAGCGGGATTTGGATTCGTGATTTGGGTTCGAACGCATTTCTGTTGCACCACTTTTGAGTCCCCGTAAGCTACCAACTCTGAATATGGCCCTACGTATATTCCGAGACTAGGAACTGAGTATAGTAACTGCATTTTTGTAGTACAGTAACTTTTGAAACGTGTATATAAAAATCTTTGTGACTTCATTTATTACAGTAATAACATTCCAACTTCAAAATAAAAATATATATATATGCCATTGCTGTTGTATTTTCTGAAAGATTTACTGTTATTAAACATGTGCATACAAGTATATATATATGTATAAATATACCCATATTTAATTTAAATGTAATAATTTAGTAAAAAAAACAAAAAAACAATAACATTTCTCAGTTTCAACATTTGATATGTAGTCCTTGTTCTATTTTCAATTAAATATGGATTTACATGATTTGCAAATCATTGCATTCTGTTTTTATTTACATTTTACACGGTGTTCCAACTTTTTTGGAAACAGGGTTGTAATTTGTCACTCAGAGATTGTAAATACTAAAAATATCAATTTTTAAAACCTAGTATTAACAATGTGAAATAAGCAAACATTATCTTTTGAAATGCAATTCAACTCAACGATAAGCCATGAGGATGATAAGCTCACAGAAACCAAAGTACAGGAAAACAATAAATACAGGGTGTGGCTCAATATTATTGTAGATCTCACGCTTGGCAATGCAACGTTTTCTCTTCAAGCAATCCCCATTTCCATTTAAAGGTTTTATTAGTTAATTCATTATTTAAAGTTAATTCATGATTTTCCATTGCTTAATAGCAAAGCTGTAAAGGGTCTTCCGTTACTTTATAAGATCTGTAAGTGTACATGTCCCTCAGAGGTTAAGATGGTTACAGTCAAACTGGTTTACACTTCAGCAAGACTTAACCAATAGGCATGGCAGTCTGATGTAATTTCCTTTTATGGAAGGCAAACTATGCTTCAAATGCCATGCCTTGTATGCTTTTATGCATGTGAGTATTCACACAGGAGAACTCTACCAGAGACATTAGAAAATCCAGGGTTTAATTTTTTATTAAATGTCTTCTAAAAGACAAATCCATATTAGGAACTGGATATTTTGGATTATGAAATTGATGGGTATTTTTGTAGAAGCAGGTTTTTTATACAGTCAATTACTCTACATGACAGCAGAAGGAACTTTGTTACACTATTCAACAAATGAGTTGAATTAGGAAAATTGCTGAATAGCAAGTTTTTATGACAATAATTAGTTCTTAGTAAGTTTACTTAGTGTCATGTGATCCTACTGAAAAGTCTGCTCCAGCCATGTAGAGTCCTATCTTTTTAACACAGGATCATGAAGGCTTCGGTGATTAGCTCATCAAAATGAGGTAAAATGTTAAATTCCTCCCCTCATGCCTCAAGTGGCCACTTGCGTGAAATGTAAGACATACCATAGGTTTTTATACCATATTTACTATCTATGGGTGATACAAACTTATGAAGAACAGTTGACGAAGGTGTGGTCACAAGACTGAAGCCTAAAGCGCTTAATGTATGTTGTTGTAGATAGTAATGAGGCCTGGAAAGGTTAAAAGAGTCCAGATGACTTGGAGATGGTTTGCAGAGTTCAGAGATTTGGGTCTGGTGTATATGTAAGGATGCTCCTACAAAAGAAATGCAGATAAACGTGAGCATACTAACACTGCAGAGGTTTCGTTGTGAAGATACAGAAGCACTGTTACTGTTACCCTACCTCTGATGGACAGATGAGTTTTACTGACTCTGAGAAGGTCTCGATCAAATCTTTCTTATCTGCAGGTTGAAACTGAGAGAGATACAGATTGAAGGTCAATTCTGGCCAGGCTGTGTTATGTACAAAATAAACAACATGGGGCTGTACTCTTATGAGTTGCACTGTTTCAGGAAAATAATCAATGACGGAGTGGTGTGATGGACATGTACAATGTTTTATTGTAAGCAGCACTCTGAAGTGGATTATTTTCATGCAACAGCACATCTCCAAGTGTTGTACTCCTCTTTTGCAATAAAGAATGTCATGTTGTACTGTTTATTAATTTATATAAGTCAATTTAATGTTGGAGAATGTCTGTGAAACAAGTTAGTTTCTGTTATCGTTTACATTTTAGCAGATATAAACAATCATTCCTTCACCTGCTTTTCTTAAATATTGTTAAATATCTCAAAATTTATATATACAGAAATTATATACTTCTGCGAAGCTGCTTCGTGACAATGTCTGTTGTTAAAAGCGCTATTCAAATAAAATTGAATTGAACTAATTGGCTCTTTTTGATTATGTAGATCTAACATGTGAACAAGCTGTTTACGATAGAAACAATAACAATTAATATTAATGTAATTTGAATTATAATCTAATGTATTTTCAGAGCTGCTGCTATAGGGGATTACTCAACACCTTCTGACCAGTTTCATGCTCTGGTATAAAAGTAGTTAATGTAGGACAGATGAAATTTACCATGTTGTTCCAGAGGCCCTTGGCCAGCTCCTCGTGTCCCTTTATAGTGAAATGGAAACAGTCTGGAGCGAAGTAACTAAAATCAATTTTGCCATTCTGTAAGAAACCGCAGAGAAACACATGAATCGCAGGACTGCAAATGTGAAAATATGACTAACAGCTGTTACACCTTTAAATTATGATGAATAATTTAATTGATTTGTTCCAGCAATTTCTGACTACGGAGATTTATATTTAAGCTTCTAAAGATTTACTCACAGCTAGTCTGGGTGGCTGGGCCAGGCTTGCATATGGCTGCAGAACCACAGCAAAATCCTCTTTAAAGTAGCGATCGCTGTCCAGCAGCTTCTCCAGTCTCCTCTACCAAACCACAACACACACAAAGCAGCTGTTACGGAAGTGTGTGTTGCACAAAATTGCTCCTCACTCTATCTATCACTCTAACAGTGTGCTTTAAAGTGTTCTTACTGCTATTTAAAAAAACACACCAGAGACTAGGTTTATCCATGCAAGGAAAAAATGTTGATTTTCCACCAGAGCTTGGATGCCACAATGTCCTGTTTTTATGGATAAAACTAAGAAAACATGGGCTCATGTGCACTTTCACTGCAAAAAAAAATGATAGCTAGTAAAAATATCATGAATCTAGGGAAATTCAACTAATATTTCACTTTATTACATTGTTGTTGTTGTTGTTTCATGATTAAGTCTTGAAATTGTTTGCAAATATCTTTGTTTAATGGCAGATCATTATTTCTGGTATGTATTTACCTGAAACAAGCAAAATGTTTTGCCTATAGAATAAGACATTTCTAAGCTTGACCTCAGTAAATCTATCTCTAAATAGGCTTAATGAACTTATATTTGTTTTATAATAATTTCATAAGGAGAAATATCCGACAGCTTTTCCTTTATTCAAGATTTCTTCACTTGCTATCATTTTTTGCAATGTGCTGTTTTTATTACCTTTTTATCCACCGAAACAAATAAAATCCTTTAAAGTCAAACAAAAAGTATAAGACATGTTATTTTGTAGAAAAAGGGAGTAGTTGTGTGCACTGAACTAACAATCATTTTATCGTGTACACAAAAAGGGTTAACATAATTCTCAATTTGTAGATTTGTAAATTACGTCTAATTTCATGGACAGTTACATTTAATGTGGCAACAAATGCATAATATACAAATTAGTCTATTTGTTTCTTTGTCCATTTGTAATGGTTGTGCTTTTTATAAATTGCTTCACCTTCATTTGAATATAATTATTACAATATATTATGTTAACTCACACTTGAACAAGACTGTGACTCAAGTAGTAAATACCTGGAATTCCAGATTTAGTTCAGTCAGCTCTGCCAGTTCAGTGGAGTTCTCTTCAGGCCTGACCAAACATGAACAAAAACTCCTATAGAGTGTGAAAGAGCGAACAAGAGAAAAGGGAGTTAACAGGAAAGAGAGAGCGTGAGACACAAAGAGAAACAGTTATATAGAAAAGTTTTTTTGGTTGTTTGTTTGTTTTTTAAATAAGATATGTGAAATGTGATATATCGATGTGACTTTGGGACGTACTGGGCCTTTCATAGTGCAAAGTGAACTGTAACCTTCCCAGTCATGGAAAAGGTGCCAAAACCCCACCCCACACATACACACACACACTAACATATAACCACCCATAGCAATCGAAATGAACAAAATTAGCCACACCAACTAGGCCTGTAACAATTCACCCAATTCATGATTTGATTCGAGTCACAATATTAGGTTGATGATTCGATTTTGCTATATTTTGGGGGGAAAAAGCATGAAAATGCAATATTTATTTTAACTTAAATATTCCTTTTGTTAAGTAAAATATATACTTTTGTTTCATTTTCTTAATAACCAACAATAATTATTTACAAACATTCATAAAGGTTGGCGTACAATATAATAGCCTATTAACTAAATGAAAAAGAGTGAATAAAAAGGTTTTTCTTAATAATAATGAACATTTGTAAAGGCTGTAGTCAGCTTCAACATAAAGCAACTCCCTCCATTTGCTTCTCTTTTATTCATAAAAAAATAGCTGTGATTTCTTGTTGAATCTGAATATAAAGTCAATTGTACAAAAGCTCTTTCCCATTTTAGATTGGTTTTTCATGGTCTTAGAGCCATTCAGTTCTCTGATAATAACTGTGGTCTGCCTACATTGATGTCACAGGTATTCCTGCTACTGTACGTTGTTCTGCCCTCTGCTGTATAAATCGATTCGAATCATCCTAAGTTTGTACCATCATTTATTGATGCATAATATATCGTAACATGCCTAATGCCAACTCTGTTGGATTCAATTCAATTTTATTTGTATAGCGCTTTTAACAACAGACATTGTCACAAAGCAGCTTCACAGAAGTATATAAATTCTGAATATAAACTTATGAATCTATAAATTTATCTATACATCCCTAATGAGCAAGCCTGTGGCGACGGCGGCAAGGAAAAACTCCCTGAGATGACAAGAGGAAGAAACCTTGAGAGGAACAAGACTCAAAAGGGATCCCATCCTCATTTGGGTCACACTGGATAACTCACTTTTGTTATAGGGTCAAAAAAAAAAAGCACTGATTTACTGCTGGATTCGACCACCAGTCCGTAACTGTAGGTAAAACCTTTAAAATATTACATTATCTGAATTGAGTATTTGAGTAATAATCAACTCCCTGTTATGTGATTTTGATAAATTTGTTAGCTACCATGCACTGAGGTGAGCTCCCTTAAGCACTAACATTACCGAGGGTTCTTTTTCACCACTTCAAGCAGTTAGCCATTGCTAGTTTGGGTTAGCTTGGCAAGGTAGCTTACCCAATGTTAGGAGTGTGACAAAGAACACAAGCTATGTAAATATTATTTGAGGCATGTAACCACAAAATGTTGCTTTATTAAATATTTGCTAATTATCTTTAAAATAAAACGTCATTTATTAAATTTGGTGCAGCCACTCCAGAGAAATGAGTGAAAATGTTTAAGGTATCTTAACAGACAATCATGTTTGGAGAAAATTTGCTGTAAACTTTGATGTGTATCTTGAAATTAATGCTGAGCACACATTGACTTGGCCTACAAAGTCATATTTATAGGTTGTTTTACAGTTTAATATTTGGTGATGGTTACATTATAGATTAACGTGTATTTACAGCAATATTAGAAAAATAACATGTGGCTAATTTTTTTTGATGCACTCTCATTTCAGATCGCTATATCTCAGAATGACACTGGACTCTTGTTGTATCGACACGCTCCATATACAGATAGTTTTGGGAATATTTGCCACATATGTACACAAGCATCTGTATGTCACCATGAAAACAGCAATATAAAGACTGCAGCAAAACAAGTGGCCGATATAGTTCTCGTTTAAAGAGGTTAGCCAATCAGAGAGAATTTATTTACATATTTAATATTTAAAAGCACACCCATGGAATTAGCCCATTTTATCCTATAGGCTTTTCATACTTTGCTGGCTTGAGAAAGAAGAACTAAGGCATTTTTTTTTACAGAGAAAGAGAGATAGAGACAGACAGAGAGAGAGAGAGAGAGAGAGAGAGAGAGAGAGAGAGAGAGAGAGAGAGAGAGAAAAATACTTTTGGAGCTGGCAGCCAAGGGTGGGCTTCTGAACGTCCCTGAGAGGCTTCATACTGAAAATCTGCACCATGTTCACGATCAGTCGAGGAACCTGGCAAACAAAATATGATAAAATATAAACTTCATAACTATAATAAAACAAACAGCTGTTTATTCTATGTGCATGTCATGTAAATGGCTACATTTCCACAAAAGTGCCTAAATTAAAATAAAAAAATATTAGTGTAAATCTCAAAACAGTTGGTTTTACTGAATTTTAAAGTAGTGCTTTCTTTGGTATCACAGTGTTTCAAAAATATTGGCACAACTCAATTACAACTCGTGATAATTTGTGAAGAGAGAACAACAGCCCTGAGTCTCCTCCTGTATAATGACACTGGAGACACTTAAAGGACCTCAGACCATCCTCAGTTCAAACCATTTCATGATAACATTGAACAACATGATAACAATGAGTAACATTTCATGTCAGATTCTTCAGTTACCTTCTTCAGAGCACAGGACTTCAAAAAAGGTGGAGACTGAGATGGAGGTTGCAAAATATTGATTTTGTGCTCCACAATCATGGACGTAAGTTTAAAGTCATTATCTTGTTAAAAGTTTCACCCATGGATGAGTTGTAATTTCCTGACAAACCCAGAAGCAACCACGTTTTGGTCTAAAACATCCTGTTATTCAGTAGAATTTGTGAAAAAGCCCCTGAACCACAGCTCTGCCCCTAAGCACCAATGATCTATCACCATGTTTTACAACGGGGTATCAGGTGCTGTACCAGTCTACTATTTCACCAAGCATGCAGATGGTGTTCATGGGAATGATGTTTGGTTAAGCTTAGCTCTACGTATTCACAATTCACACATAAAAAAGTGTCTAAATGGTAAATGCGGATGTCTATTTATAGGGGTAAAATAGAAGTAAATACATAAAGGATCACCTCATTCTTCATCATATCAAGGGAGGCTGTGAGGTACTTGATGAAGTTGTCAGGTGAAAACAATTTCTGCAATGAAAAAAAAACCACAACTCAATATCTGACAATATTCTGGGATGTTTGCCTTCTAATAAAGCTAAATTCATGCTTGTAAATAATTTGTGTATTATCGACCTATAAGTATGGAATTTGAGCTGTAACATAATTTAATGACATGGCAGATTGATTCATCTAATGTAATTTGCCTTGCATTTGAGCTCCTCTGCACTTTGCACTTATAAATATAGAAACAAATAAATTAATTTCTGGTAACTTCAATGAATCAGGGAAATACTTTTCCCACAAAACAAAAGCCAAAAACTAAATATTGTGGCTTTGAGTGTATACATGATCTGATCCACATTTTCAAAATCCAAGACATTAAAAACACCACAATGACAGTGAAAATGTTCAGTAAATATTTAAGAAAATAAAACTGCTAGAATGTTTATTACAAATGAACTTGAACTTGACAATCATAGTTCTTTTTAAAGGTTCATAGTTTCATGATTGTAAAGGTAACATAGTTAAATTTAAAGATTCTCTTTAAAACTTGTAGCATATTTTAAGGGACAATTATTTAATGTAATTATCTTTATATTTGTATTTAGATATCATTTTATACCATCAAAATGGTGTATTATCTCAGGGTCAGTGATCATTTGAATATTGTCAATGTGTATTAATAAGATCAGATAAGATATTGCTGACATACTTTGTCCTTGCAATAATCACAGATGTCATTCATCCCAATTAAAATGGTCACCAGCTTCCAGTCCTCTTTAAAGTTTAACCCCTGAATAAAAAACGAATTAAATACTCTATGAAAGCAGAATGGAGGAATTTTAGTACTATAGAGTATAATGCATTTATATTCTGTATGAGGGTCAAAAAAGGCAGACAGAAATCTTACTGGATAGGTTTTGAAGGTGTCAATCATGTTCCTGGCCTGTTCAGAGAAATTCCTTTAAAACATCAGCAATTGAATAGTGAGATATTTATCAAAAAGATAAACATTCCTGCATATATTTGCATGTACATGATAAAAAGTACATTATATCGAACATCTTAAACATCTTAGATTTTGGAGGTGCATATGCGTGTGTGGGTTTTTCTGTGTATCTTTTTCCCAAGGTCACATTAATTATACTTATCACATATGTGGATATGCTTATCACATGAATTATGCTTATTACATTTAGGCACAGAGTTCATGAAGACCAGAATTATTTCTCTCACTCATTTATTCATTCATTTTCAATTAGTGCTTTATCCTGTTCTGAATTTGGTGCCTATCCCAGAAACACTGGATGCCAGGTGGGAATACACGCTAAATAGCTTGTCTGTCCATCTCAGGGCAGTAAGTATACACACACACACACACACACACACACACACACACACACACACACACACACACACACACACACACATTCATTCCTGGGGCAAGTTAGAGTCACCAGTTTACCTACTGACATGTTTTTGGAAGGTGGGAGAAAGCTGCAGAAATACTTTAGCTTTTTTTCCCACACCGATTATTATGGGATGGGCTTTGAAGATGTTTTAATGCATTGAGAACATCCATTTAATTTTATTTTTATGTCCACATAGTATTTCAGCAAATTAGGTTGAAATTAGCATGATTTTAATGAAATCACAGTGTGGATTTTTTTGTTGTTATTCTTATCCCTGTTTTAAAAAAATTGCAAAACCATTTTCATCATTTATTTGTATGCACTATAAGCTGGTTTAAGAAACAGTCTATCAGACAGAAGATAAGCATTCATGAAGCACTTCTTTCATACTGAACGTGTACAGCTGTTGCGCACTGTAACAAGAATGCAGTTGCTTCTCCGGTCAGCAATAAAAAGTTCACTGGTTCATATTGGAGATATATCTTTATTATTAATATTAATGAATCTAATCTTGATATGCAGCTAAATTATCCTGGATAATTAGATACCAGGCAGAATTTGTGTGGTAACTGTGTTGCTATGGTTGCACTGTCTAAATTACTATGTGTGCATTTTTTTTTCTTCCTGTTTTTGAAAACCCTCCAGTGTGACCTAAAGCCTGAAAATAAAGTCATTGAACTTTACTTGGAGTACACTGATTAAACTTTGGTTTAGGGAAGACTCTACTTATCTGAGTTACTATAGATTTGTGTGTGAGTGACTAATCAAACAAATTAGGCAAAATTTCAATTCGTCAAGCATTTCTTGCAAACAAAAATGACATGATAGTCACCTTACTGCTGAACATGAATCTTGACTAAATCTTATCTTCAAGTACTACAAAAACATTACATGAAGAGTATGATGTTCTCAACAATAATTCGCTCACTCGAGCACACTGATGTTTACATTTAATTATTTCTGTGAAATGAGAGCCTCATGGAGCAGAGTGTGTTAACATTGGACTTACACAGTGTTGTGACCGGTAACGGCTAAATTAAAGCCGGTTTCATTAACACTTGAAGGACGGTCGTTCAAGGTCATTATAGGTGCCGGAAAAATCAAATCTGGGTTGAAAAGTTTCAGAATGTCTAAAAGAAGGAGAGAGAAAGAGATTCAGATCGCAAGTGAAAAATGGTGTTTTATACACCAAAAATACACTACCAGTCAAAAGTTTGGACACACCTAGTCTTTTTCATGGATTTTTCTTTATATTTTTTTGCTTTCTACGTAGTAAAACATTACTGAATACATCAAAACTATGAAGCAACACGTATGGCATATACTGAATTATGTGGTAAACAAAAAA
>JAQQZR010000005.1:3069008-3100771 GCA_030068235.1 Notoglanidium macrostoma
ATAACCTTTTATGTCAACAACCTCTCAACTAAGTAAAGAGAAACAACAGTTCATCATTATCCAGTCTCTTTTAAAGTAATAAAAATGAAGAAAAAAATTGAATTAGAAGGTGCGTCCAAACGTTTGGCTGGTAGAGTATATGAGGGAAATATTCTCTGAACCTGAGATAACTTATCTTACTCGCGAGAGTGATAACATCGCAGTATGTTCCATGGCCCCCAATACTGCACACAGTAAGATAAAGTTCTGCTGTCAATAAAGCTCACTGAATGAATCTGATAAAGGCATGTGATTACATCAGAAACACAATCATTAAAGAATTACCTTTCATTTTATTACAATGATCACTGGGTTATTCAGTCAAACTACACCTTGTAAATCTAGTTAGATGGCTACAGGATCTATTAATGGCATTGCATTTAGAGGGTGTATTAAAGTGCATCAGAGAAAGTGAGCGGAGGTGGGGGTAAAGACATACAGCTATCATCCCCATGTGAAATTGTACTTGGTGTTTCTTGGTGATTGCTAAAGCCATAACCTTTAGATTTAAACAAAAAATCAACAAAAAAATTGCTTTAAGTAATTTTGTGTAAGTCAGAATGTATGGAATAATATTTATGCCACTAGAATTTGGATATGAATGTTGTAAATCAAAAAATGTTTTACTTTATTTTGAAATAGTATATCAAATATTAAGTTGAATTTAGGCAATTTAATCAAATTCAATACCAAGATAATCAGATGCTGAGAGAGGCGGGCACTCAATCATTTCTTGACTGCTGATTGGCTGAAATGGCAATGGCAGATTCTGTCTTTGTTTTTCAAAAATGCTCTATTTAGCACTGTATAATTTTGAATCTGAGTTTGATTAGCTGAATTTATAAGGTTGATTAAACCACCAAAATTTATTTTTTGTTGTTTTTTTATTTTTATTATTTCAGAATATAATTTAAAGCGTAGTTCAGTGTTTCTTAGAAATTTAAGTTATGACATGCAAACATGAAATGCTTCAATGCCTGATAAACAATTTCAAAATGAAGCATAGAATTTCAGACAGATGCAAATACACAAACATACAATCCTACTGGCTCCAAAAATCCATGAAAAAGAAATTAATCTGATAAATGAATGAAACTGAACAGCCATGCTCAGAATATTCAGTACCTCCATGAAACATGACGATACTCGATTGGCACTCCCAGGACTGTAGACGCATTGGCACCAATGGCTGTCTGATAAAGAGGCAGAACATTTTATTTTAAGTACCAGTAAGCAAGCCATAAAAGTGGGAGATGAGTTAATCGATTCAGTTTCAAAAGTTTATTAGCATTGAACTGAAACCTACAGCATATATGTATGTAGATATTTTCAACCCCTTGGCAGAAACAACATGAATGTGCCCTCTTATGTACAACAGGTATATTCAATACATTAAAGATCCTGTAGATCCTCTGATTAAAGGGCAAAAAATGTAGATCTTTGAGGTCGCTGACACAAATAGCCTGATATGCATTTTGTTTTTTGTAAACTAAAAAGTGATTACACTCTGCTGACAGGTGAATTGTTATGCTTAAAGCCAATCTGCCATAAATAATATGTGTGGTGACCTGTAAAAATAGTCAAATTATGACATTTTCTACTATAGATCTGAAAACTGCAGGATTTCCTGAACTAAAGAGAAGTATATTTCTTTTTTACATCTATCTCAACCACAAAAATCTTCTAGCATTTTAGCAACTGTATACCCACAAAATTCAAAAGGAGGAAATAGCATTTAAAGATTTCATTCTGATTCCACACCCATCCCCTACATTTGTAACCTAATTTACATATGAACAAATAATACTTACATGTTTTAAATAATAGTGCTGTTACAGTGGGAAATGAGTCTTTTATTAGGGCATGTAGACACTTTACGACTTTGCGACAGAGTGTGTAAGTGTTCTTCTCTGTTTTGATGTTTGTAGGGCTGCGTGATTTGACGAAACCATGCAAGGATAGATCTCGTTTCATATTATTATCATTTATTTCATCATACCACAAATTACACTCTTCACGGAAATATTTTTCATTATTATATAGTTCATCTGGGATGTGGCCGCCACTGTTGCTCTGAACAATGGGCTGCTTTGTGCTGCTAAAGCTGTGCCTAATTCAATCAATTTAAATAAAGTAAATGTTTTTTTTCCAAGTCATGGGCTTTATTTAGAAGAGTAATCCCATCAGCCTTTTCCAAAAATACTCCATATTTAACAGCTAGTGCAATCCATAAGATGTAAAAGCAATCACTAATGTCCTATGTATTGTACTCTGAGGGAATAAGAAGCCACCAATGTATAATCTTTCAAAGCTGCTACTTACGGTCAGAGAGTCTCCCAAAGCAGCGATCACTTTAACGTCAGCTGCTTTCACCTTTTCCACTGCAACACGAACACACATGTTAGCTTTGAGAAACAATGATTAACATGATTGGTTTGGAAAAAGGCCATTAGAACAAGATTTTTGGCTAAAGCAAGTGAGAAGAGAGAGATTGAGTGATAGACTTGGTCCTAATTTGAGCTCTGTGACCTATTAGAGGTTAAAAAAATTATAACTACAGGATCAGCATCTAAAAATACAAGGTGTTGAACACATTATACATGTATATTATACAAGTAACAAGTAACTGTAAATGGCAAAAGATTAAATGGAACAGATTAATGTTGTTCAAGATATATTGTTGAGAATAAGGTGTTAGACCACAGCACTGTTGAATTCTCAAATTTGATTGATCAGAAAGAGTTGATTAATTTTCTATACCAGCGGCTCTGTCAGCTGTTTCAGCAAAGCAAATCACTGGTTTATAATAATGTGTTTCTTCTATAGTATATTGCTTCATTTCATATAGTAACTAGTTAATATTACTACTTACTATTTTGTCTGTAACTCATATAATCAGCTAATAATATTTATAATTAATATAACTGGCTTATATTTCAGTAATTCACATGATTTATATTTACCAGTAAACTTTCTTTTTAAATTTATTTTAGTTTAACTACTCAGCAGGCTGCACATAGAGAACTATAGGAGTGCTACAATGGAGAAAGAATTAGATTAAAAAAAAAAAACAGGCAGAAATAGAAAGCAGAATTGTGTGATGTTGGTAATAACAGTATTATATCAGTCAGGTGAGCCTCATTCTGCAAATGTTATCTGAGAAAGCAGATAAGTGTGTGGGACTGAGTTCAGTCTGTTCTCATGCAAAGTTTATAAGAATTTGTAATGTAATCCCAGCAGAGGTGGAAAGTATGTATATGGCCAAAGGTTTGTGGACACTAGACTATCCAGAGTTTGTTGGAAGTTGGAAGCAAAGAATTTTCTAGAATGTCTTTGTATGCTGTAGTATTACAGTTTTCCTTCACTGGAACTAAGAGGCCCAAACCTGTTCCAGCATGACAATGCTCCTGTACACAAAGCAAGCTCCATGAAGACATGGTTTGTCAAGGTAAGAGCAGAAGAACTTGAGTGTCCTGCGCAGAGCCCTGACCTCAACCCCACTGAACACCTTTTGGATGAACTGGAACACTGACTGCACTCCAGATCTCTTCTCCTGACATCAGTGCCTGAACTCAGTAATGCTCTTGTGGTTGAATGAACACAAATCCCCACAGCCACACTCCAAAATCTAGTGGAAAGTCTTCCCAGAACAGAAGAGCCTATTATAACAACAAAGAGGGACTAAATTTGGAATGGGATGTTCAACAAGCACATACGGGTGTGATGGTAAGGTGTCCACAAACTTTTGGTCATATAGTGTACCTATCTAAAATTTGTTTGATTCAAATTGTGTTACTGAACCAAACAATGTCCTTTGAGGTGAGTGTGTGATTATTGAAATATGCTTTTTGCAAAATGCTAATATAAGGTACCGTTCATGCTCATGTCATGTTCCATGTCTTGGCTGATTGACTACATTTTGAGAAAAGGAGAAAATGGCTTTAACTATTTATAATTTTTTTATAAGAATTGGCTGATGTGAAGACTTGCAAATCTGCAACAGTAAGATCATTTTGCTTAATAAGAGAGACAGATGCAAATGCAAATTCTATGTTTCCTAACAAGCAAGAGAATTTTTTTTTTTAATATGTAAATTTATGTACATTTTTTAATTGCTATATTTATAAAGTAATAGCTGTAGCTCCTAAACCATGCCTCTCAACTTAGTTGAAGTATTTATCACCTTGGCTGACATCTTCTAGCTGTTCCACTATTATAGAGCTCTGTGTTACCTGACGTAGGTACAGTAGGAGAAGGGTTCATATCTGGACATTGGAAAGGTGGATGCTGGAAATCCTGCGGACGAACTTTATCTGGGTACTCCTGCAAGAGCAAAGCGCTTAAAAACACCCACAAAATCCAAATATCATTAGTTCTACCACAGTAAAAGGGTCCCTCTGTGTCTCAAATAATTCCTGCGTGATTCTCAAGCATTTTGCAGTCAGCGACCCATTTAACTGTATAAGAAAATTTTATTATCAATGGTTCAAATATTAGGCTCATTATTTAAATGTGTATAAAATTATTTGTCTGAGTCATGGAGCTTTTTTCCCCTGAACTTCTATTTTTGTAAGGTACTAAAAAGTTTATTCATCTTAAAAGCATCTTATTCAGTAGCTAGTATTACTTATTGATGGTAAAAGTAACTATATGTAGTAACTTGAGTGAGAAATGTTAGGCTGGAAATCACAGAGGAGTCCTGTGCTTCTAAGCAGAACCACTTAAAGAGATTAACCTTCTAAAGAATAATTGAAGAATTGATCCTGTTGTTTTTTTTTCTAAGAGTGCAGCTCAAAGCAAAGCCACAACACAACAGCGCACCCAAGGATCAACTTCTGAAGAAGTTGTGTAATGCTTTTCTAGATACTGAAGCAGATTTCCTTCCTGTAGTTGGTGCAAATATTAAGATGTTGTGAACTGTTATAACACATGCAAACAAGTATCTCTTACCTGATAGAGCATGTCCTGACTGAGATGCTTTATGCTCATTTTATAATCCTCCCACCAGTTTCCTTTTAGACAAACAAGAATTTTATACAATGTATAACAACTAAATATCAACATCAAAAATGCCACACCTGGTTTTATCAGGTGCTAATAATTTATAAGTTATCAACAGCAGCCCATCTGACCAGATATTATTTAGCTGATCGACCATCATTAGCACCGCAGCCGTGTAGGTTGTACGGCAGTGTTGCCATTTTTAAACACCTCAGTGTCACTGCTTAACAGGAAAACAGACAACCACGCAAAGATCTCCAGCTAACAGCAGTGCTGTGGTCAGAAACTGACACTGATGAAGGTAAGAGCCTTTTCTATCTATACACATAGAACGTGCAAATAATCACAGGTACAGAGGTACTAGTGTACATGTTACAATCATACTGGCAAAATGTTATGCTACTGTCATTTGAGTCAATTGATCCAAGCAGGGAAAATCTACGAGAAAATAGTTACTGTAATTTGATTTTATCAACAAATAAAATGAGCATTAAAAAATAAACAAGATGTCACATAATGAATTTTTCTTTTTCACTCACCATTTACATGGCACAAAAGAACATGTGTGGTTACAGCCAAGAGAAAAAGCTTCATGGTTTCCGAAATGAAAAATCAAGGAAACGTGCACTGGGTTATGAATTGAGCTAACAAGAAAATGCTTAGCTGATATGATCATATTATCAGTTAATTACAGTTGCTTTTTATCTTAAAGGCCCACCTCACTAATGACTTTTGTACAGTATGTGGCCAAGTGCAATAACTTGACAATCATTAATTGTACCGTTCAGTAGTGTGAGGCAGGACACAAATGAGTATACTTAGTGTTTGTTTTAAGAGGGGTAATCCAGAAATTACCCCTATTAAAGGTAAGTTAAAGAAGTTAATGTTGCAGAGGTCGACATTAACCACAGAATATCCATAATCAACATAAATACAGAGTCTCAACCAGGAAGTTATAACAACAAACAAAGGAACAAGGCAAACACGGGTAACCACAGCTCAGAAATGCACATTTACAATAATAGGACATAGATGTCAGAGGCTATATAAATACAAACTAATCAAAAGCTAATCATGGAACAACTGGACACAATCAGGATATACACCAATAACAGAAGAGGGGTGGAGACAAGACTCAAATTCACAACAAAATGCACATGGTTAATATAAAACAAAACAAAAATGTACTGCTCAACAAATTGGGGAGTGTGCCAGTTTAAGTAAAGTAAGTTTTGTATAACGTTTAAGTATAAATCTACAAAAAATTATACAAATTAATTTGAAACTTGAAGCTTCAAGAGAACAAAATAGCTGCTATAAAGACTTTTCTGTTGCAAAGGAAATCTGCAAAGCTCTCTGCCCTGAAGTCTTTCTCATGTCAGATATCTTAAAAGAACAGATTTACCACTGACTGGTACAAAAAACTGACACTGGAGACTCCTTCCAAAAAGGCTCAATTAACATCTCATCACAATATCAACAATTATGCACGGTTTAATCTGTTTAATTGGAGTGTCTGCTATGCAAGCAACAACAAACGTTACTATAGAACTGATAATGTATTAGAATGAGCACTTTAATGTAAACCTCTAATTTGTCTTGCAACCACTATCAAAGCTGCTGTTATAGACAATTGGTCAACACCTTCTGGCCAATCAGAATCCGGAATTAACAGCGAAGGTTGACAGGGAAACATTGGAACCCAGGGATATTTGAGGCTGTTTACT
Organism: Notoglanidium macrostoma; assembly: GCA_030068235.1. Classification (NCBI taxonomy): domain Eukaryota; kingdom Metazoa; phylum Chordata; class Actinopteri; order Siluriformes; family Auchenoglanididae; genus Notoglanidium; species Notoglanidium macrostoma. The sequence continues at coordinate 3,075,776 of JAQQZR010000005.1, forward strand.
CTATTCCTAGTGGATCATCCATATCAGATGTACAAAAGTTTTACAGATGATTATATGAGCTATATTGCTTGGATAACTGTGCATGCAAAAACACTCATGGTTGCACATTACGAATATTTCAGATCTTATTTTCCATCCTCTGACCAGAAAGAAGTGCAAGACGGCTGTATGGGAGAGATCTGAGGCAGGACTGTTCCACCTTTGATTTATATTAAAGGCAAGAATTTGGTGAAAATAGAAATAATGCCATGGCATAATGATCACAATTATAAACATGATGTAATACAACTTCACATTGCTTTATAGAGAAATGCTTTATATTCAAAATGGTAGAAACTTTATGTTTTCATCAACGCAGTTGTTAAATGCTGTGTATTCATTTGAATATTAAAGAAAATGTGTTTATTGTGTTAGTTTAGTTACTGCATAGCATATCTCTGCCAGAGGAAATCTGAGTCCATTCTGACATAAATTTGATGCCAAAACTGACAAACCCTAATAACTAAGTCAAAAATAGTCAGGAAAGTCTGTTGAGACAAAATAAAGAAGAAACCTTGAGAGGAACAAGACTGAAAAGGGCACCCATCCTCAGGAAGGAAATATATTAAGTATTATTATTAATAATAATAATAATAATAATAATAATAATAATAATAATAATAATAATAATACAAGATAGGCTGTGTTTATTTCTCTTTTTTTCCCAAAGATATAACATAAATAAAGCTGCATTTGTGGGTGGGAAGGCCTCTCAGGTAATCTAGCCTCTGTGGTGGATGAGGCCTAATCTCAACATGCTCTTGCTTCATGACTGGTCACTAAGGAGTCTTCTTTTTTGACATATGGTTACATACCTAACATACAGTATACTCACCATCCATTTTAATCGGAACACCTGCATCCCTGTATAATTGTGGCCTTTTTATTGTATTTACTATTGCACTTAAGCCTACCCACCTCACATTAGTACTTGTAGTATATTTCATATCATAATAATAAATATGTAATATATATATATCACAGTCCACACCACAGTGCATTTTATAACACTATCTGTATAGATACACAGAGAAAGAATTTCACAGTACAGTCTAACTGGCTGTTTTGCATTGCATATAACAATAAACTCTTGTGCAGTATGCATTGTGCTACTGCCATGTGATTGGCTAAGTGGATAATTGCATAAATAAACAAGTGCACAGGTATTCCTATTAAAGCAGACAGTGACTGTATGTGTTTGTAGGTTTTAAGGATTTGGGATGATTGTTAGTCATGCATTAAAAGTGATACAGTGTCTCATGAACATGCTACACTAGTGCAACAGGGGGATTTAAAAAAAAAAAAAGACAGACTGAAGCATGTAAACTTCTTACTGGTTTTGAAAAAAATCAACCACATACAGTTTACTGATAAAATAGAAATGCAAAACAGGCCAGGTGTATTTATTTTAGTGGGTTTTTGTTTTTTTCCCCTCCAAAAATGGTCTAACCTAAATTACGTTTGTAGGTGGGACGCCCCTTTGCCCCGAGTAATGGGCGTGGCCTAACCATTAAACGCCTGGGGGGGGTGTAACAGTGCGTGCTTTGCTATTGGCCATCGAGGCCCTCTTTATCTGATTGGACGCGGCTCGGCCCCTCCCACTCGGAGGTCTCCACCACTTTTGAGCACAGTCGGGCCCTCCGTTGGCTGTGATCACGTGACCCGCTGAATGCGTACGCGCCGGGGCCAGGAGTGAAGATGGCGGATGAGCTCGCAGACGGGGATTTGGAGCAGAGTGGCCAAGGCTGGGCGGACGAGGACACGTTTTACGCCATGGAGAGTTTGCAGGCGACGCTGCAGCACCTCGAGGCCTCCCTGAGACAGCGAGACGTCTCGGAGGCCTCGTCCACCGAGTACTGCGACAACTTCTGTCAGGTAAAAAAACAAAAACATAAAAACCCACGACGCAGTGAAACGGTGAATTGTTTCACACACACAGCAGCGAGGGGGCTAATGGTAGCTAATTTAAGCTAAACGCTACTAGCAAGCTAAACTGTGCAGAAGACTGAAGGGGAGAAAATATATGTATGTATGTATATGTTTGTGTTTCTGTGTTTTTTTAAGCTGTTCGTGATGCTAATTCGTACTATGGCTCTAAATGCAACCAGGTTTATTATTTAACGTTATTTAGCATTAGTTATAGCTGTAGTTTTGAAGATTTTCCCTCGTGCACAACTACATTTTAGGGAACCAGTGTGCCATGCAGTGTCGTTTCCTGACTTTATTTATTTTAAAGCCATGCATTTTAATTGACATTTCCACCTAATCCTTTAAAGCTTTTAATGCCAGTCATGGAGGTTGTAGATGTCAAATATGTCCTAATTTATATTATGTGTATGTATATATGTATAGGGCAGGCCAGTTGGTTAGTATGGGGTGGGGCGAGTGTGTGTGTGTTTTTAGTGAAATTATAGCAATGATCATCTCTGTTGTTGTTTTTTGACTTTATTTTTTTCTTTCTTTGTATTAACCATTTGCTTGTGCAGGTATAACTTTCCAAAGTTCACCACGGGAAGTGTGTGTGTGTGTGTGTGATTAGTCACGTAGCAAGCCAAGCTGCAGATCAGATCTTCATGTTAGTTTGGTTAAAAGTTGCACAGAAGTTTCCTCTCTTTAGTAGACAGCACAGTGGGAGCCAGAAACTCGGCCAAAGATGAGAGAAGCTGGTTTTTGGGCCAGATGTTATATTATGGGATTATTGTTTTCAGTCATGCATTGAACAAAGCAGTGATTGAAAACTTGTCAAACTTGATGTGCTGCTAAGGTGCAATACTTTTATTTATTTTTAAATGCACACAAAAAAAAGGAATGGCTTACTCTTTGTTACCCGGCTTTCTTTTTAAAACGTACTTCTTAAGAAACACACATGTTTGAAATGTAAACAGTACTAATATAATGCATAAGCATTGTGAGATTTAATTTTGCTTTAACTAAATTTGCTCTCTGGTGTTAACCAATCCTTTTTTTTCTTCCTTTTCTTCTTTTGCGCACCTGACGCATTTTAGCAGACTTGCATGGATGAAAGTAACTAATAGCATTTAAAGGAATTATCATGTTATGAGTTGCATAGATGCATAGGCCTTCGTGTTTGATCAAGTAGATGTATTTCAAATAGGTTTCAAACTCTCCCGGACTGGGCCCTGGACCGCTTCCCTCAAAAAAAAAAAAAAAAAGAAAAAAAAAAGCCACAGATATGTTATTTCCTGTCTAAAAGGGTCCTGGCATGCTTCAGTGAAATTACTACATGACTGCATAAAGTACAGCTGCAATAGGTAACTAACCTCAAATGTTCTTGCACGGTTTTAAAATATAACACTATACTTCTTAAAATAGTTAGAATCCTGTTTGTGTTAGCCTTGATTGCTGTAAATGCTAATGCCAAAAAAAAAAATCCCTTTGAGTCATAATGTTAACAGTCCCTCAAAATAAAGTGTATGAATGATGACATCAGAGCTTTATCGAGCGATGGATCGTTTGGCTAATCTTTTTAGTGTCCTCTTTGTTAGGCGACTGAAAGTGGATCAAAACATCAAATGTGTGAAATTATAAAAACCGTTCATGAAGTGTGTTATTACTCCTGACGTTTAAAGGATGAAAATGGTGTTGCGTGTTTAAAAGCAGCGAGAGGATGTACAGGATAAACTATTGTGAGGTAGGTTATAAGACTCGAAACGAAGCCTCACTCTTCATGACTAGGTAATGGATAGAATAAATAAGAAACATGCACACAGCACAGTGTAGATGTGTATGTGATGAGCAGGAGCATTGTATCGCCTCCAGTAAGTATAGAAACAGTTGTGAGCAGGAGAGTTTAATGGCGATACAGGATGTAGTTCACATTAGTGTGTGAAAGGAGTTTGGAGTAACGGCAGCGAGCAGATTCTTTGATTGTGAAATTTCAGACCGCAAGCTCAGCAAGTCTGTCCAGTCATGCGGTAACTTCAGAGGTTCGTTCTGATGCGCCGGCGCTTTGTGACACTCTCACCAGGCTCCCCGTGTCTCCTCACGACTCCCCGTGTCTCTCCACAGCCGTCTCTGTAGGGCAGACCCACTGAGATTACAACCTGATGCACCCCACCTGCTGCCTTTCATTGTGCAAATGTCACTCCTTTACATCTAATCTGGCTCAGGGAGAGATTTGTGCCCTACTTCAAATTTACAAGAAGAGGAACAAAAACCTGCAACAAAGCTGACGCTGTACAGTTCATTCCCACCGCGATACGTTCCTGCTCCTAACTAGCGCCCGGCCTGGTAGCGTAATATCGCTGTTGCGATAAATTCTCGTGGTTTCATTGATTTTTGGTATCTTATTAGAATCGTTTACTATGTTTTATTAACAAATGCGCTTTGCTTGGAATCGTCCGATTTGATTTCCTTGAAACATTTTATGCGTCATTTTCCGAACCTGTGAAGCGATACGGCCAGATCATTTCGAACGTGTTGGCTTGACGCTTCAGTGTGTTTTTACAGATACAGTGTAGGAATGGCAATATAATTAATTAAGTCCGATGTAAAATTGTCAAAGTCGCATATTCGTTGGAATATTTTTACCGTATATCTGGAAGTTATATACGAGCATAGGAATAAACTTGGCGTCTGCAGATCACAACTTTTAAAACGTATTTTCTAGGTGTGTTTTTGGGTCTGGTATGTTGAAGTAATATGTTTAAGTGAAAAAAGAATCATCTTGTCATGTTAATTAAGTAGTGTTGGGGAAAGAAACATATTAGATACACATTACCTGATTATTTATTTATTTTTTAATCCATTACAAGCATGCAGAAACAGGACAAGGAAAAAAGCCTCAGATTCTCAAGGGTTAAAATGATGATGCGTCTTAATAGGACTGAATCAAAGTGTCGTCAAACTCCTTAATCATTACCAAAGAACTGACTTCAATCGCCGCCCTTATTCCTAACAGTGTCAGGGTGAACTAACCCTTAATATTGACATTTTTCTTACTTCTATTAGTAATACAACTTTTATTGATTTTAACGGATGGTGTACTGTAGAGAACATGATGCAGGCTTTTAACGATGGAGCAAGGGTTTCCACATTTATATTTAAACACATGATCGTAACTAACAGTAGTGTGATCCACCCTAAAAATAGACTCCTGGAGATCCGGCAAGCTCGAAGTAGTGCACTGGGAGGTGTTTTTTAAGAACAACATATTGATAAGTCTGTCATTTTATCCATCATTACTGGGTTGTCACGAATTTCTTAAGAATAAGCTTAAAGGTTAAATACTGCACCACAATCTGTTCTCTAATACTAGCACGCAGGCTAAGCTTTTGTCAAAGGGGATTCCGTGTGTGTGCATACGTGCGTGCGTGCGGGTGAGAGCGTTTAAGGGCCAGGGGGAAATCGCACCGTTACCCAAGGTACATCCGCTGTGATCCCGAAGGTCCAATCAGCGTGCCGCAGAGCAGATGGTCCAGGGTGAAAACGGTCAATCAGGGATTTCCTCTCGCTGAGTTTGGCAGCTCATTAGCTGCTCGGGGTTAAAACGGGGTGTTTTCTCTACAATGACATTGAAATATCTGGTAATGGGTTACGGGTGCTAAATATGGCTCCTGATGACTGGTTGTTGTGTTTAAAGTGTACGGTGAATCTGTCATATTAATATCATTTGCAAATGAGCAAAATGGGATAGATCTAAAGAGTTAAATTACAATGAGAGAATTTCAGGGATCGACTGGAATTTAATACAGATTTTTTTTTAAATATCAGGGTGTGGGATTTATAGATGTTTTGTGAAAGGCACGCAAAAGCCACTGCCTGGATGTTACACTATACTGTGTTTTATTGCTCTGTTCGAGCTCCGCTTCTGTAGACGCATTCGTGTGTTTTGCAACTTGGAGGAAATGTGGCCGCTCGATTTTCTGCCACACCAAAGCCGTGTCACGGCCGTTTTTTAACTGCTGTCTGACTGTGGGATTATTTTGGGCTATTGCGTTATTCATTTCCGGTACAGCTGTGCAGTCATTTCACTTAATTCCAAAACTATGATTCACAGTTTTATGCCTCAGCGCTGTCGAATTCGCTGTATTGATCAGAAGGTGTCGATTCATTTTCTACAACTGCAGCTCTGACTGTAGTCTTGGCTACAAGATAAATCACAGGTCTTTTATTATACATGTTGTAATATGTTATTGTTTCTGTATTGTAGTGCACTCGTTCTAAACAAACATGTAACCGTTAGAGGTAAAGCTCTAACTGAGTTTTCCAACACGGGAAATTCTTCAGGCCGGAGGGCTTCGCGGTCTGAAACACTGCATTATTTTTTTTCTATCGTGCGTTAAGGGAGAAGAAAAGAGAGATGACTGTTTATAGATGATGGACCGTAAGTAATAACAGGAACTAACTTCTTATGTCAGCGTTAAATATAAACGGATTAAAAGCTTAATGTGGTGGGGTATTTTTTTTAATTTATTTTTTATATATATAAAGTAAGCTCTGACGTTGTTGTGGATTTACCGGTTTAGGATGTGCTGTTATTGGAAAATAATCAACTTTAAGGCTTACAACCAGGTTTCCTTTGCAGTTTAGTGCAAAATTGAAGCAATATTTTTTAACTTTCAACTAAACACGGTTGTGAATGGTCTGTGTTTTATTTACTGAGTGATATTAAGTGACTAAAGCTGGGTTTTCTCCTCTCATGATGGCTCTGTTTCTGTTTGCTCATGTAATGACTTCTCGATGTGGACAGAACACCTGTAGGATTCAATTAAGGACCATGAGCTCTAACTCCGATGATCTACAGTGAGCTGAATAAAGAGCGAATGATTCTCTGTTCTCCGCAGGCTCTCATGCACTATGCCGGGAGTCGGAACTCGGTAGAGCACGGACTCACGCTGCTGGAGGTCTACTGTCTCTCCATCAACTGCTTTGCATCAGCGAGGCCGCACCTGACGGCCAATTCATCCAGCGTGGCCCTCGTGCTGAAGAGACTCGCACTGTAAGTACCGATTTCAGAGAACATCGGCCCCACATCGTTATCGGGAGGGAGGGATGGTGTCGGTCAGGTTATCCGCTTGTTAAGTCTAACGCTACATGTAACGTCGTAACTATTTCCGGGTCCAGACGCTCCTTCAGATCCCAAACGCAGTCCGCTATGGAGAACCCCTGAACCACTGAGAACTCAAAAGGGTCTAAAATCTTTCAACTCTAATGAGCCTTGTTTACACTTGGTTTTAAAATGCACCTTGGGCGATCAGGTCACGAGAGGACGGCCAAGACACGTCTCCATATACACCTGTGTCTATCATGCGTGTCCGGGTGACCCCACATCCGCAAGAAGCTCAAAGGTCCCTGTGCACAGTTATATTAAAACGTAAAACCTTCAGCATACCTTCATTATTTTCTTGCACTCCGACCACATACATCGGTGCTCCTGTCCATTTTGTTCTGGCGTGTCACGCTGTTACCAAAACCTCCGCATCCAGCATTAACGATGTATTTTCCTGTCACGTCCGTGTCCAGGACGCATCATGATGCATTAGCGTTTATGTTTCGTTAGGTATGTGGTCAAACGCCGTGTCCCAGACATCGTCGGCAAGTGGTTTGAGTAAATGCGTCTTGTAGGTCGTTTTCACTTTTATTTAGCGCTGTCCAGTTATAATCAGATCGCCCATGACGCATTTTAATAACAAATGTATCCGGGGTCATAGAGCGATAACTGTATCTGTTCTCCCAGTTGGTATAATCAGGGGTTGATTCCAGGCATTCAAGAAAGAGGATTTAATGGGTTGAGGTGAGTTAGAAGTTAGCAGTAAGCTAGCTAGCTAGCTAGAAGACATCTAAAGATGATATGCAGGGCCATGTTCTGGCTGAGGTATTTCTGAAAAGAAAAAAAAAAACCTACAGATCTGCTATAACTTTGAACTTGAATGAAGATGGAAAAACTTAATCTATAACAGGGAGATTTTGAAGGGCTAGTGAAGGTAGGCTAGTTGACATACATATAATGATCTTCCACTCCCTGGCTAGCTGTAGAAGTATCGCTGGGCTACTAGCAATACAGGTGTGTGTTCAGGGTCAGTCAGTGAGGTACAGCACCTGCGCGAGTGCCCGGTCGTGTGGTAGCCTGGTCGATTTGGGTGGAGAAAAATGAGGGGAAAAATTTATAAGCGTGTCTGAGAGGTTGGTAATTAATTTGCACTTGATAAATGATGTGCGGTTCGAATTATTTGCTTACTATGTAAAGATGAGTCGTATTTATCAAGCTGTGCTAACATACATCCACAATGTGCTGTAGTGCTCCTGAAGAAATCATGATCATGTCCTAAGCTTCATCTCCACACATCAAAATTCATCTTTTCTGACGTATTTAAAATATTGCTGGCAGGGACCCTGCGAGCCCGGAGGTGCACCTTGAGTTTTTAAAACCTTAGCTTAAAGGTGCGCTATAGATGAAAAGGGAGCTAAGTTGAGGTAGTATTCTTACTGGAAGCTATCTCAATTATCGTTACCCATTTTATTATTTTTCCTCATCTCGAGGAAAGTGCTAGAATGACCACTGAATTGTTTATTGGACTCGGATCTTGTCAAACTATGAGGGACACGACACAGGCGTGTCGAAAAAAAAACGAGAGCCTTGGTCAACACAGTAGAGCGTTGGACCTGGAAACGGTGTAATCGGAAGGTCAGTATGTCTCGTCTTATCAAGCGGATAATGCCTCGGTCGGCCGCGGCTAAAACATCACCGCACGATTGTGGAGCTTGTGGATTTGGTGTCTTTTCTCGCTCGCTCTTTCTTATTCCTTTCTTCGTTGTACACGTGAACAGAGTAGTTCAGACAGAAATGCCAGTGCTACCTAGGTGTGGCTGATGTATGACAAATAGCTCTCTGGTTTGCACGATTAGAATTCTAATTAGCATCCCGGTATACATTTAAGATTTCTTAATTAATTTTATTTATTATTATTTTTAAATAAATTGAATCCTCGCCTGAAGTGACTTGGATCTTTTACAGTCAGCCCGTACCTGTGTGTATGATGATCTTCACCCCATTTTTCTTTTCTCTATTACTCATAATTATTTTTCCAGCATTATATAAATGCTGCTCTGTTCTGCTTTAATTAGGAGCTGCTTTGAATTGCTTCTGTCCGTACCTCAGAATGAGATCCCACTGGAAGCATGGCTGCAGTTTCACGGCTCTGTTCAGGTGAGACGTGAACCGAAAATTCAAAGAAAAAAGTCTGTACTTTCTTATAAAAACTTCCAATCAGGAATATTACTCATGCTGTGTGTGTCTTTTTACAAGATTAATAAACCACATATTGGTTTTCAGTCTAAGTAGTTTCAGCTTTTAAGGTAGGTGCATAAACTTCACTGTTATTCAAAAGGTTGTAATAAAATTCTGTATTGCAGCTTTTATTCCTCATAAACACTGTTCACTGGCTTAAAAAAAGAAAGAGATTGAACTAGTTGAGCGTGACAGCAGATCTGCATGAGCTGAGTGCAGTGCTGGGGGTGAGATTCAGTACTTCAGTACATCCTGCAAGATGTGCCAGGACTTGCCTGTAATGTAAAAGGCAAAAGAGAAACCCGTACAATATTCAATGAAAAACGAAATAATGTAACCTGAATAGGACTGAGCTACGATCCTTTCCAGCTCTTTCTGTTGTTCTGTGGGGTAATCCATCATGCTCGATCCCAGCACAGATATTTCTGATTTAAAAAGACATTTCTTGTTGTTATTTATTTAGGTGTGAGGTATGAGGAGTTAATATTAATATTGTTGATTGTTTTCTATACTCCTGGGCAATAAAAATGAGGCAAACCCAATATTGCAATACATTAAGCTTTTAATGGTATCGACAAAAATCACTGGGCAGAAAATTGAGAACAATTTAATAAAAAAAAAAAAAAATTGCGCTCCTGAGACCCCGGCCTTCTTTTGAAATTAATATAAATTTATTTAATGTGTGCCGCATAGTAAATTTGCTCACGTTATTAAACATGCTTCTGAATGAACGAGTTGATCGAACATAGCTGTTTGAAGGTTTTTATTTGATCATCGCACACAGAACTTGAATGCTTTAGACAAGTCTGGATAGACTGGTGAGTTTGGTTGAATGTAAACTTGAGAATTTGATATGTCTCTGCAGGCAGCGCATGAGGCTATGCTGGAGTACGGGAGCACAGACCTACAGGCGCTGGTACAGATCACTGGAGAGGGCGGGGCATGGAGTAACCCCGCCCTCGTGGCACTCCTCACCGAGCAGCCCACAGACGCAGATGAATGTCAGCGGCGTTGTATTTCCTTGTTTTTTTACACTTGCAACTGCAACGTGTAGCTCAGTGTTTTTCTTTGTTTCACACCTGATTCACTTTATCAGCTGTTAGGCAAGCCCGAGATAAATTCTCTGTGGAGATATTGGTTTGAGAATTTACGTAGCATCTGTGCCTGGTTATTGTTTAAACGTTAGATTTAAATGTTGATGGAATTTTGTGAAATGCTGGTATAAAAAAGTTGATTTTTTATTTTTTTTTCCCCCTCCTCTCTTCACTTTCCCCCCTCTCAATTGAATTGTCTATAGCAAGTGTTCTCAATCTTTTTTGCACTTTAACTGTGGAAAAAAATATATCTGTGGATGCACAGATACAGATTTCTTTCATGAACATAAACCAGTCTTTTAAATATTAGGCTCATTGTTTCAACATGTAGAATAATGTTTTGGGTCTCGTCATACTTCTGGAAAATTCCAAGTGTTTTTGGAGATTTATCACTACAAAGATTTTTATTTTTATGTCTACATACATGGATCAAACACATTGCATGGCTCTTCTATATGATTTCCATTGTGTGTTGTCAAATTGATATTAATCTATTTATCTTCCCAACAGTAAATGCCTACTTGGGTCTGGAGGGAGGGGACTTTTTGGAGATGAGGATCAAGCATCTGGAGAAAGTAGGAGAGGTTGAGAAGGCTCTGATTCTCACTAAAGCCTGTGGCAACTGCAGCTTGTTACCCAATCAGGCTACATTTCTCCAAACTTACGTCACACAACTCTGTCAGCAACTGCCCAGCGAGGAGGCTTTACTAGAGGTAGTTAACTCTGTCTTCACATACAGTCTGTCGCTGGATGCCTATGGACTTAATACGCTTGTACACATCCAGCATGCAAGTAACGAACAACAGTTCTGTAGAGATGACTTGAGGATTGTGGATTTTTATAAAACAGGAGATGGGCGAAAGCACCTTGATGAAAGATGGAAGAAGGGATGCCCAATAAATTTTTTTTTTTTTTTTTTTTTTTTTTTTTTTTTAATAATCTTTATCACAATTTGTTTCTGTTGAATATAAAATAATGACCCCGCTTGCTATATTCCGCTCCGGTGTTATGCATCATCGTTTTCCTGTGGCTGAATCTGAAACGATGTACTTTGCTATGTAGGTTGTACAACAAAATTATTTCAAGTAGAAAGTAATTTCAGAATTGGTCAAATCGCATGTTGGTGGTGTTTTAAATAAATGAGAAAATATTCCCTTGTGAAGGAATATATTTTGCCGGCCTAATATTAAAGTAATAAAGAAGTATGTAATAGCTGCATTAGTGCTACTTTTAATACGTTTAAGTGTTCGTTCGGGAAGCATAAAATGTGTAAATGTGCAGTACATATTGTTTGTGCTCTTCCATGGTAATTTTGTTATTTAAAAAAAATTAACAAACATTACTTTTCAGATCCTTTACATGCAGTCAGACAGCATAAAATACTTTTATCTGTATCTCATGCTATTGCAGCGACTTAATCTCAGTGTGTTTTGTTGTCCCAATCGTAACACTCTAATACGAGGAAGTGAGTAGGAGAGAGCAAAGTTGTTAAAGGGCTTGTTAAGTGATGCTTAGGAAAAGCTTAGTTAGTTGGAGCGGGAGGATATTAAGCAGTACATATGTGAAGGCAGAAATAGCTTTGAGTGGGTGTGATTTTCATAAACTGTGCCAATTAGCAGTTTAGCAAGGGCTCATCCAGCGCAGCAGTGTTGTGGTCAAGACCACCTAAACCGAGACCAAGTCATGACCAAGACCAGGCCAGTCCCACACTGCATGACACTTACTTACAATAAAATGTTGAACATGCAAACCGGCACTTCTCAAACTAATCAGAAAGATCCCACATACAAACAAACACTAAAAGCCAACATCAACTTAACCATCTTCATTCAACACTCTATATTGGTTGCATTTGAAGCAGGAAGTTTTACTTCCACTCACTGTAATGATGTTGACTACTAAATCGGACAATGCCAAGGCAATTTAGTGATATCCTTGTCGGGTCTTGAGATAAAATCCCGAATCCTTTACGTCTCAGACCAAGACAAGACTGAGGAAAAAATTCTGAGATAAGGCAGAGATCTTCAAAAAGTGGTCTCAGGACCACGGAGTTTTGTATGCTACACTTGTTTCCTTCATTTTAAAACACTTGTCTCGTCCTGGTTAGATTTCCGGCCTGGATGGCAAGGATGTTTTGGACATCATTTGCAATATGGAGACGGAAGGTGACGAGAACACAGCCTTCATCCTTTGTACCACGTACTTGACGCAGCAGCTGCAGAAAGGAAATCTGTACTGCTCCTGGTGTGTGTTGGTACTTTTAAGCTGCACAAATATTCTCTAGCTATTGAAACTTGAACTAAAAGTTTGTGTTGAGATGAATGAAATATGGGTTGATTTGTCTTTTCGTTTCGTCCTTTTTTCAGGGAGTTGACACTGTTTTGGAGTAAGCTGCAGAGGAGGCTTGATGGTTCCATTGAATCGTTCCTGGAACGCTGCCTACAGTTTGGTGCTATAGCAAAGACTGTCTACCATCTGCTGTTTCTTATTCGAGTAATTCAAGCCGAGGTGAGGAATTGTTCATTTACTTGTGGGGTTTCTTTGTATATCGGCTTTAAATAATTGAGTGGTGCAACTGGTAATGTCCCCTCTGATGTCATTTCTCTCTCTCTCTCTCTCTCTCTCTCTCTCTCTCTCTCTCTCTCTCTCTCTCTCTCTCTCTCTTTTTTGTATTTTCCAGGTAATGCACCTTGGTCTGGCAGTGTCTGTTGAACTTTGTGTGAAAGCCCTTCAGCTTCCAAAGCAAGAGTATCCAGAAACCAAAACCACTGTCTGCAAAACTGTGGCCTGTCTCCTCATGGAGGATTTGGAGGTCCTGCGAGCATGTCAGCTCACAGAATTCCTTTTAAGCCCCTCTCCAGAGGTGTTTGCCGACCTTGAGGATTTTTACAAGCGTCCGGATCAGAAGTTTGACGAGGAGAGCGCTATAATCCCAAATTCGTTACGCTGTGAACTGCTGCTTACACTCAAAGCACACTGGCCATTTGACCCAGAGTTCTGGGACTGGAAGACTTTAAAGCGCTACTGTATGAAGTTGCTTGGGCTGGAACCTGAGGAAGAGGACAGTTCTGTGTTGGAAAGTGCCCATAGTGTACCAACTGGGTTGAACAGAGAGGAGGAACAAGTTGAAGAAGAAAAGCACGAGGGTGAAGAATGCAGAAGTTCAGAAGACAGGAATGAGCAGCACACGAAAGACGAAGGAGTGTTGCAACAAAAGGGCTCAAAAGTGATTCTTTGGACTTCGGAAAGATCCAAAAGGTGGCTTCAATACAAAGTACGTTGTGAGATATGCCAGAAGGAGGTGATTGAGACACGGTTGTCTCATCATGCCAGAAAGCACGTGGAGAACGGCATGTGGACGTGTCCCGTATGCCTGCAAAAATGTGGAAGCAAAGATGAGTTTGTGCCACATTCCAAGAAACACCTCCAAATGCCTGCATACCATCTGAAAAGGAAGAAAGTTAAAAACAAGGTGAAAATCGAACAAAAGCTGGAAACAGGTGACCCATCCTTGGACCCATCTTCTGGTGTGTTAGACCATGTCATGGAGCCAACTGCCATTGTGCCTAATACGGAAGTAGACGACGATTACATCACATTCGATTACATCAATACACACTATAATTTACAGGATCGTGATGCTTATGTATGCCCTGCCACCGAATGTTCCAAAAATTTCAAACTTTTCAAGTACTTGGGCGTTCACTTGAGGAATGATCACGATGAGACCGACCCAAATGTCAAACATTACATCGACATGACTAATCGTCGAGAGAAGTGCACGTTCTGTCGGCGAACATTTATAACGGCCTATCACAACCAGAAGCACAGGCGCATTCATTATGGCGATTGTCCTTACACATGCGTAGTTGCAGGTTGTAATGCTCGTTTTGAATCGATCAACAAACTCATCATGCACAAGCACAGACATGGCTTTCGGCTGTCTTACCACTGCGAACTGAAAGGATGTAGCCTCTCCTTCTGTGACCTAGGTCAGCTATACCACCATGAGGCTCAACACTTCCGAGACGCAGCATACACCTGCACCAGCCCAGGCTGTAAGAAGTTCTACTACTCTCGTCAGGAATTTCTGAAGCACGCAGACACCCATGGCATCAACTTCACAGAAAAGGACTTTGAGGCTCAGAGAAAAGCGAGAAGGAAACTTTTGCTGCCTGTTATAGAGGAGGAGGACGGCTCCAAACCATCCTTGGGATCAAAAGGGGAATGTTTAAATGGTGAACAAAAGAATGTCTCTTCACACTTGGAAAGCAAAGACTCGAAAGGTTTACTGACTTGTGTAGCTGTGTGTTTTGATGGTAAAAAATTTACCTGTGGATTGGAGAAATGTGGACGGGCATTCAGCAAAGCCAGAGAGATCCAAAAGCACTTGAAAATTGTCCATCCCAGCCTGTTTAAAAAAGAAAATACACTATGCCAAGCAGTGGAAAATGAAAAGTGCTCAAAGGCTAAACCCGTGAAAGAGCATAATGAAGATCCTACAAAAGGATCTGAACAAGAACAGGCTCTAGATTCTGCACTATGTGATAAAACACCTTCAACACGCAGTAGTCCTGTATGTCAACCCGAACTGGCTGGCGCATTGACCGAAATTGTGCTAGGGCTTAATCAATTAAGTCTTAATTCTACCACTAAAAAAGTAAATTGTAGTTCAGATGCTTCAGGATCTAATGTGCCACAGATGACCTGTCCTAAAACTGTGAATGCTGTACCGCAAACCAAAGTAACAGCTAGCAAACTTGAGTTAGGATCTCACCAAGCAACCGTCGATTTGCCGAGACAGCAGTTAAAGGCTCAATCACCTCAGAAGGCAGAATCGCCACCTTCATCAGTTAAGGATTCTTCTTTTAATGGTGATAAAACAGAAAACAGCCTGCACATAAACAAACCTTTCACTTGTGAAGTTGAAGGCTGCTTCTACAAAAGTGTTACTAGTCATGCGTTGATGCAGCACTATGTCAAGAAGCACGACTATACTGATGAGAAGGTGAAACAGATGGACATTTTTAACCCGCTCAAGTTCAAGCCTTTTAAATGTCACCTTTGCTGTAGGGGTTACAAAGAAAAGAAAGAGTTGAAAGCCCATTTGCTTCAGAAACACAATCTGAGCAAGGATGCGGCGGAGCAAATTCTGTGCTCTTTTGCAAGGAAGGTGGATGATTCTCCACCTTCAGCTCAGGACAAGACGAAGGAGGTCCATACTGCAAAAAAGGATGTCCCTGCTGGGCAGTACAGCCCTCTAAATGGAGACCAGTGTGTATGGAAGGGCAACACGGATAGAAGTAATGGTAAAATTATAACTGAGCACAAGAGGTTGAGGCGTAATCAAATGTCATCGTCCCAAGAAGGCACTTCTGAGGGTACAGCAGATGTAGGGGAAGCCTCACTGAACAGAAGGGTAAGTAAACGTCTGATGACAAAAGTGAAGCCAGACGAAGACAAACCCTACTGTTGTTTACACAAGGGCTGCGGTGCTGGCTTCACTAAGAAGTTCAACCTTCTGCGCCACCTACAGGTCGTACATTACCACCGCTCCAGTCTTTGTTGGCAGAAGACGTTCCCTTGTAAGCATGATGGATGTAATAAGCGGTTTAATCATTCATCCAGTCTGAACAGACATTACCGCAAAGACCATCCAGTGTCGGAGGATCCCATTCCGAGATTCAACTGTACCTATCCCAAGTGCAATGCAACCTACCACCTGAAGAGCAGCCTTATGCGTCACACCAATCAAGCACACCAGAATGAGACCCCACCGAAGTCCACGGCTCCGTCTTCTATCTGCAAGTTCAAAGATGTCTACAAACACTATGACAACTCAGGGCCCCTTGTTGTGCGTCTACAAAGTACGCACAAGAGAGATGGATCCAATAGTGGCTGCCAAAAAAAACTGATAATCACGTCCAGTTCTCAGTCTCTGAAGGTCTCCAAAAGGTCATCTTTAAGATGCTCCCCTAAACCTGAAGAGAGCGTTCAACGTGCTGAAGAAATTCCAGAGGAGGGACCAGATGTCAATTGTGTAAAACCAAAGAAGGAAAAGGCCATGTTTGCATACCGAACACCTGAAGAGGCTTTGCAGATGTGCCAAGACCGCTGCTTATCTGAGGCATACCCGTGCATGGTACAGAGTTGCAATTCTGTGGTATCTAGCAAGCGCAGCCTGCACAGACATTACTTAAAGTGTCACAAAATGCTTCACACCAAGGTGACAAAAAATAAAGACACACTTTTTTATACCGCCGAGCAACTAGAAGAACTAATACAAAAGAAATCAACAGTGTCAGCTTTGCCGGATTCAGACAGGTCTCCTAATGGGGTCCTCAAAATGGAGTATCAAGCCGAGCCTAAGAACTCTGAGGTGCCAGACCTTCCCATGAGCCTCCATTCTATCAAAACCGAGCAAGTAAACCAAGAGGCATCTCCCTCAAGGGATCCATCTCCAGATTGCATTGTAATGATTGGTGCAGATGATGTGCTTTATGGGGAGACTAATGGCCATGCAGAAAAGCTTGCTGACACAGAGAGCCAAACTCGGGAGGGACGAACAAAAACTGACTCTCCAGCCCCTCCTCTTGTTCCCCCTCCACCCCTTGACCTTTCTCCACCATCTAACCTTCGAATAAATGTTAACAGCGCTTCACTGGACCCTTTAAACGGGGAGAGCAAGGCTCTGAGTGTTCCTGCTACCATCTATATACACACAAATGCTTCCTTGACCCGTCAGCCTCTAAGGGGGAAGAATTCTGAACTCTCTGAGCAGTTACCTTCCGGACCTCATCCGCTGACTCAAAAAGATGGCATTGTACCCAGTCTAGGTCAACGGGCATTTGACGTGGCGGCGTATAAGCCATTGGGTTTTGAGTCCTCCTTTTTGAAATTCATAAAGGAGAAGGAAGAGAAATCTCAGTTTGAACCCCTGCGAACAGTCGCCGTCTTAAACCCCCGCTATAAACCCGATGCTTCTCGCCGACGGGATTCTTTTCGACACAAGTACTCTGTCAAGGAGAACAACTTGAGACGGTCTGGCATGAGTCACAGTCGGATGTCGCGCTTGCCCCCCCTTAAGTCCTTGCTTTCCACAGAAGAATGTAGTTCTATCCAAAACCTGCGTTTTATCTTGGAAAGGGCCTTAATGGGCTGTGGTGACCAGGCAATAAAGCAACTGCAGTTCCTCAAGCCTGTGGTGGTCCTGGAAAGACCCAAGACACCTGCTTCCCTGCTTGACCTTCTTCCCTCTGAAACACAAGCATAAAGTGCGCAAACTGCTACTTGGGACTGTGTATAGTTTTCACCTCATGTTTGTTTTCTTTTGGTTTTGGTGATACAAAATACTTCCACAGTAATTTTTTAATGATCATTGTTACTACTTGGTTACTTGCCAAACTGCCAAGGTGATGTACCTTGATTGCTTACCAGTCACATGTTTATATGTGTGAAAGAGCAAATAAAAAAAACCTGGGAATTCAATTGCACAGATGTTTGTTTCATTTTTTTAGGCTCAATCTCATTTTATACACTTCAATGAGAATTGGCAGAATGCATGCCCTGACCTTTCATGCTTATTTAAGTGATATGAATGTTTCAGTCATTTTCTTGCCAAAGTAAGTCATGCAACATTTTATTCTTTTAAAAATATGTGTTGAATTCTGTAGTTTGATGCAGATCAGTGTATATACTGATTTACTGGTTTTATTTTTAATAGCAATTTCTAAATTAAACACTTGGCCTTTTACCCAAATGAAAAACTTTTCTTGGAGTAAGATTAATGTACTTCATGTAACACAGAATTTCTCTTCCAGGACCGTGACTGTATATTTGACTGTGTGCCCATGTTCACAACTAGACAGTTATTTCTCACCATGGGACCAGAAACATGAGCTGCCTATGTGTAGTCCTCTTCTGCAGAACACAACGTTAACACAATACTACATCTGTACAGATGTATTTGTATCAAATGAGTGTGGACCATCCTTACAAACCTGTCCTTGTGGGTTTCCTCTGGATTCTCTGGTTTTCTCCCATCTCCCAAAAACGTCCTTTACGTAGATCGGTTGTACTAAATTGCGTTGTGTGAATGTGGGTGTGCATGGATTCCTACAATGGCTTGCTGTCCTGGCCAGCATGCGTAATGTTCCTGGGAAAGTCTCTGGATCCACTTCAGCCCTTAAAATGATGGAGCTTGCTGAAGATGAATGAAGGACTATACGCTTCTGCAGTAAGTTTGCATTTATGTGCAATTATAATGTTTACAGGCCACCATACTGGGTTTGCTGGACTGATTTATTAGTGCACTTTCTGGTGATTCTATGGGATTAAACTTTAAGATCGGGAGCTCCGGGCTGTTTCTGAAATGGCCAGTTTGGTATCTAAATGGAAGCAAGAAAATGGTTTAATAAGCTAAAAGACTAGTTTGATTATGTAAGCTGTCCAAGTTTGTTGCTGCTTAAATTTTTAAATAGTTCTTTTTTTTTTTTTTTGGTCTATTATGTGCTGATCATTCAGTAGTAGGAATTTGACAATAACAGAAAGTTATGGACCATTTGTAAGTGAAAAAGCGGTGGCCTTGGTGATATTTATGTAAATTATTCATCAAAACTAGAGATTTGTTTAGTACAGCAAGACTAATGCGAGAGGTAGAGTGATGGCTGCCTGTTTTCTCTGTATTGTGTCTTTCACTAGACTTGATTGTCACTGTCTATTATAAGATAATGTACAACTGGTAAGTTTGTATTCACTACTTTAATTACTTCTAATAAAACATGGACTGTACCTGTTGCTGTTATTACATGATTGGTATTTCTTTCTTGGCTGTAAAACGTATGGATGTAGGTTTGGCATTGGACACGCCAGTCCTGAGGACCACAGCACTGCAAAATTTAGCATGTTATGCTATTTTATTAACAAGGGTTTTGTCAGTGAAATTTGTTTAGAAGAGAGAAACGCAAATCTCTAGGACTCTGCCTTCCAAGGATTAGTTACCAGAGTCTCATACCTCCCCTTCATACAAACGTCACTTTGAAAGTGCACAAATCAGCTCTCATACAAGGCTCGGGCAATTAATCAACCTGAATAATTCCAATGAATGATTAGTAATTATTTAAATGTAAATAAAAAATGAATAAATAAAAGGCTAGGGTGAGAAATCTGGGCTTTTTTTAAAAAAAAAAAAAAAGGGTACCTTTTTTATTTATTTATTTTTTTTTTAAACACATTTTACTTGCACCTGCTCTCTGTAGCTGAGAGGTGCTCATTTCACTCATGATCCTGTGCTATAGTGAATATTTGGTTCATTTGATTGATTTTCTCCTACAAATGTACAGGCTTTACAGTCTATTGACCGAAAAAGGATTTATGAAGTATTTCAATTGAGTTTTTTTGGTAAGCTTCGGGTATGGAATGACCATTTTTCTAATAAAAATTAATAAAAAAAAATTTCTTCTTTTTGTGAAAGACCATGCATGTTGATGTTCCTTGACCAGCTACATACTATTAATGCACTGAGATTCTCAAACACTTAAAATGGATGAAATTTTAATTGCTCCACTGCGTCATATTTAATTTGTGTAACCTGATATTGATATGTACTGGTGAGGAAAGTTAAGATAACAGTGACTCATTTGTTATCCAGGGTGTGTTCCTGCCTCACCTTGCCTCGCCTTGTGGCCAGAGCTCCTGGGTGCGAACATCACCAGGATAAAGTGGTAACTATACAGATAGATAAATAATTGAGTTTGAAAAATTATATTGCAATTCAGTTGACGTTTGTGCAGGTTGATGTTGAGAGATGCTAAGTTGTGCCAATCACAGGCTCAATCTGGCTTTGTTTGAATATGGGCCTTTATCTGTGATAAAATGCAGCTTCAACATATTTTATTTTTATACCTGCTATTATATGTCTTGGGTCTGAAAGAGTTTAATGTAAAAAGATGCAATTATGGACAAGGCCAAATTTTATCAGGCACCTGCTGCTCTGACGGTCACAAGAGTTGTTTTCATTCTGGAACTGATGGGCAGGACTCTGCTTCATAGACTTTAAAATCTGCTTTCAATACGAGTCGTACAACTATTCATGTCCAACCTGTTTTATAAAGTAAACATTAAGACCTAAATTTCAGGGCTCAGTACTGTTTGGGACTGCTCTGTTACAGAACCATGCAAACTGGCAGTTAAATAAAAAGCAAACAATTTTATTTAGTGGTTTAATGTGAAATGGTAGCCTCAAACCGTTTTCTCAAAGGGGTCTGTTAAGCAATGTCATTGCACAGGCACTTTGTCTTTCTGTCTCTCTGTCTGTCCTTCTTTCACAAAGAAAATTGCCTAATGCAAATATTGGTGCTACAAAAGGTGGAGCTCAGAGTCTTGCTTTTAAATTTGCATACATTGTAGTAACTTTCTACTGGATTCTTGACCTGTAATGTACATGCTCTCGCTCTCTCTCTCTCTCTCTCTCTCTCTCTCTCTCTCTCTCTCTCTCTCTCTCTCTCTCTCTCTCTCTCTGGCACGAAACATACATTTGTGTTAAATATTAATGAATTTTATGAACTCTATTCATTGAAGTCTGCTGCTGGCTCTGTGATGTTCTGGGCCTAGAAAACTAAGTAACAACAAAAAAGGGCAATTCTTAAAGCATGTCACTGTACCAGATTTGGGGGGGAATCATTTATTTGTTAGCGCTTATATATTACAAGCATTTTGTAACGAAAACTCACTGAATGTGGATGAATTGACAGCCTCATTAAATAGCTGCGCGTGCGTGTGCGTGCTCTTCCTGAGTGGTGTGAAAGTGTTTACACTTGCTGAGAAGTTTAAACCTCATAAAATAACGCCCTCTTGTGGAATGAAAATTACTCTACTAATATGATGAATCTATTTTCAAAGATTTAAAGCTCTTCAGGTGTGCTAGATCCTTTTTTTTTTTTTTTTTTTTTTTTAATCCAAATCTAAAAAAAAAACTGGATCAAACTAAATCTTTTAACATAATGTAACTGTTTTGTGCTCGGTGCAAAACTGAAGAATGAAAATTGCAACAACAGACCATGACAAAGTGCCTATTATTTAGATTATACTCATAATGCAAAATGAAATCAAACAAATAAATGAATGATTTAAAAAAATGTGCATGTAGTTTTTTTTTTTTTAAGCCCCACCTTCCTTTCTTGCTCCTCCAATCACTGCTTAGCAACCGGTGCTACTCAATAACACTTGAACCTCCAGCAGGCACATTACCGTTTCTCTATGACATGTTTTGAACTCAAAGCTGTTATGAAGAAAAGATGCTAGATACACTAATTGGTATTATTGCTGCGTTACAGCTCCTGGGCTTGATCCTTTGGTTACTGTCTGTGTGTAGTTTTGGTGCATGTCTTCTGTGTCCCCAAGGTTTCCTCAGGGTTCTCTGCTTTCCTCCCACCTCACAAAATCATGCCAGTAGGTGGATTAGCTACTCTAAATTGTCACGATGTGAACATGTGTGTGCATGGTGCTCTGAAATGGACTGGTGTCCCATGCAGGGTGTATTCCCGGGGAGTGTTCTCTGCTAAAATCTCTAACACACCCTCTCATGGCTCACAGCTTTTTATAAAACACATAAAATCAATATTATGAAATCCATTTATTTTTAATCATTGTCGCTGTAATAGTATATTCCATTCAGGATACTATTTTTGTACATTTTGTAGTGTATATGTATTTACCATGGATGTTAAATTCCATGTATGCATTGAAAGCATGCAAATGCATAACACAAATTTAATGGTCGATGTCTGGATCAAACAGACATGAGAGAGAGTCTTAGCAAAGCTACTTTTAAGGACTAATGGACAAAACTGTTTTGCATAAATGTCTGCTGATGGTGTAAGTGCACTTCCTCTTTTACCCAGAACAGGGAAACGTGCTACTACGTGTCTTTGGTTGACTCACAGGATGTATTGGTTAGTGTGCGCGTACAAGAAGGAAGAACCATAGGTATGAACACGAGTAGCTCCCAAAATGAATTTTTTTTTTTTTTTTTTTTTTTTTTTTTTTTTTTTTTTTAACTCCAGGTTGTCCACTAGAGGGCATCACCTTAATGGAAGATGATGAGACAGTTACTTGGCCATTAAAAAGGCAATTGTTTATATATAGGTGAAGAATTCCAGAAAGTCCTGAGGTCTTGGTGTATTTTTATGACTATAATTTAATATTAATTTTTATCAGTTCACAATGCATTGTCCTCTACTGCTGAACACTATAAATCTGCAGGCGTGGCAGTGTGTTCACTCCAAGTCTGAAGTAAAATTTGTGTATTTTTAACCTTCAACTCAAACCTGTAAAACCTGTCAAGTGCAATCCTGTTGTGTTCAGCCATGCTCACCTGCTCTCATCTACTCACATTAAAGCAAAAAAAGCCACAAGGGGTGCAAGTTGCAATTACAGTGCTCTTATCATGTGGAATGGTGTAGATGTTGTTTCTCTCCCTGATCTGTGGTATAAATCACTAACACAGAGCTTCGAATGACTTTTACTTTTCAAAACAGCAACAAAACCATGATAAAAATCAAATCCGGTGTTTAATCAATAACTTTATTTATATTCGCAATGAACAGTTCTCAATGTGGTCTGTTAATGGCAGGGTCAGATTACACAAACTCAGCCTCATTTGGTCATGGCTGACAAATTTTCAACGTCTGGCCAAAATATGAACAATAAACCTAGCTCCTAATTACTGATCCCCACACTGGCTACAGATAGCAAGGCTAGTGTGAGTAAAGCACTCCGGGCACAACCTCAAAACAACCACCAAGTTGTCTAGTACGGTTACAGGGAATTGTAGACACTCTGCCAAAGAGCACCATTCGGATGGCCCAAAATCTTACTAATCTAAATTTACCGCATGATCCTACATCGAGCTAATAAGGATCTTGCTGAGCTCTTTATTAACAGTCATGAATAATGTAGAAGATGAAAATCTTATGACTTGTTTGGCCAATATGGAAAGACAAATGGGCTTCTTTTAAATGGGAACCGAGTCCACGCATGAGTAAGCACTACCCGCATGGCATCGTTTCGCTATTAAGAGGGAGTTTTATAAGGCCGTTTTATCGTCAAATTATAAAATTATATTTAAAAAAAAAAAGAAAAGAACTTTGAGAGGTGAAACTGGTGAGGGAACGACTGTTATAATGCAAGTAGTAACAAGAACTAACTTGTACTAACTTTGGACGTCCCACAATAAATATAACTGTAACCAGATTTTAAAAAGTATCATTCTTTAATAAATGCAAACTGTACTTCAATGGAAATGATGTAATTGTGTTCTATGAGAACACTTCATGATGCGCTGTTATTGAAAAATGTTCAACTTTGCTATAGTAAGAGTAGCTCTGCTTCACCATCCTGTCGCTGATTATTTTCCCATAACAGCATGCCTCCAAGTATTTTATTGCTTTATTCAATAGACTTGATGCCACGAAATAATGACCTCAAAACAAATCAATTAGATGATGTAAGAGTTAATAATCATGCCAAAGCTAGTTAAACGGGTTGTAATATTGTGGAAGGGGACAAATAAAAAAATAAAAAAAGGCAATTGGACCAGCCTTTTCTGTTCCTGCGAGAACGGTAATGAATGTTTATTAACACAACAATGAAAGGAAATCAAATGGTGTGTTTTATTTTTAAGCAGTAGTAAGCCATCCTCTTAATAGCTAGCTAACCGGCTAGATTTTTTTCCCCTTAATGTGACACAGATCTGATCTTTTCAGGGCTGTGTGGGCACACAAATCCAATCTTTCCATATCAGACCTGATACATATCTGATTCATGGCTATGTGCTACGTATTGGGATTTGCTACTTAGCGGTTGCGTGTAAGGATTAAGGTTAAGATTTAAGGGTTACAGCTGAGACTGAGTCTATTCTCTGCTATCAGTAGCGGTAATCAGTAGCACAAATAGTCAGAACACCAGCAGCGACGCAAAACCATGAAGGAGAGCTACAGCTGACGAACTGTTCGCCCTCCAAAATGTGACGCGTTCATTAGCTTTAGTGCATCCAATTTGTCGGTTTTAATACCATGAGTCGTCTCTCAAATGATTTAAAAAAATTTTTTGGACGTATCCATGTGCGCATGCATGCCGTTTCGGAGGACAGATGCGTTCTCATTACAGTTAGATAGAGATGAATGTGAACCATCAGGATAGACAAATCCGAGCAAAAAAAATCAGAACTGGACAATGAGGCTTGTAATGTGAACATGGCCTAGAGCTAAAATCAATTCAACCATCTTGAGTCAACATTTGTTTTGGTTGCATTTGAAGTAGGACGTTTTGCTTCCAATAATCAGACACTGAATGGGCATTTAGCGATGATATTGCAGTTGTGGTTTTGAAATAAAATCCAGAGTCCGTAAAAATGCAGTCTCGTACTACAGCACTAATAACCGTTATTAGTTATTTTCCATTTTATATGGTGACCTATAATATTAGCTGTTATACTGAATACTGTCTGAATACATATCCATCCATCCATTATCTATAGCGCTTTATCCGTCTGGGTTGTGGGGAAGCTGGAGCCAATCCCAGCATCTTGGGGCGAGAGGCGGGGTACACCCTGGG
>JAQQZR010000005.1:3125389-3143776 GCA_030068235.1 Notoglanidium macrostoma
CTTTTGTGAAGCTGCTTTGTGACAATGTCTGTTGTTAAAAGCGCTATACAAATAAAATTGAATTGAATTGAATTGAAAGTCTCTATGCGATGCAATTATATGATGCAGTTGCACTTTAGTTATGGCAGAGACTCGGCTCAACTAGTTAGCGATCTGCGAGATGACTCGTATGATGTCGCTAACTGTTTCATTAGCATGAAAGTTCGTTTCTGAAGCTGATCTGTTTGAGTGGAGTGTTTAGGTGACATGGCGAGACTGACAGTTAGAATAACTAAAGGAGTAAAGCGATGCTGCATCACTCTATAGGTAGTTGAACTGCTGTTGGCACCACTATCAGCAGCTAGTCGAACAGCACTTTGGGTAATGTAGGAAACTCTTAACCAAACCTCAACCAAAACCTAAGAATCATAAATCTTTTGCATAATTATATATTGATTAGAAATATTGATACATCATTCAGCAGATTTTTCCTTTAATCAATTTCTGTTGCATTCTGATGGTGTGTCTGCTTCATGCTATGCTCGATTATCTCCAGCTAGCTTCATTTATAATTCAGTTGTGCCAGGCAGCTGTATTGCTTATAGCGGTTTCTTGTCTCTTGTAATATCGGAAAGCTGGACCACATTAGACCACATTATTTTGTAGAGTTAGAGAATGTGCTTTCTGGTGGTTTCTCATTTGTCAGACCAGATTACTAATAAACAGAAATGAATTGCTTGAGTTTTCTTTAAGACGCTTGAAATTAAATTAGGAAATGTTTAGGCTTCACCTCATGAGATCCCACTGCCGTCGTATGAGGACATCACCTTATCCTTGTAAGATCCTCATATGAGGACCATTGAGGATTACTCTTTTGCCAAATTCTTCCTCTTTGAAGATCAAGTTCAATAGTTATCAGTTAATACCAAACAGAAACAGTGAGGAGAAATGACAAGAAACACATCATTAGGGTTTGGGTCTGAGGAGGTTAAAGGAGCATTGGATATGTTTTAGAGACATTTACTGCCTTAGATGTGTGCATTAGCACATTAATTTGACCCCTTTCACAATTAGCTACCACTCTGATTGGTGGTCATTCACTTTTGCAAATGTATTATGACAGGAAAAAAAAAAAAAAACCAGTCACATTTTTGAAATACACATTTTATTGGAGGACAGTTTGGGTACTTGGCATTGATTGTAATACAGTTGAAACCTACTATTTTGTGTGCAAACAGCGGGAGATGTGGCTCTGCGAGCACAGAAGAGAGCATACGAGCGGGCACAGGACAAACGCGAGTGATGCGTGACAGGATTCAGTGTGTTCATGTTTGTTGTAGAGAGGAGCGTCCATCTTGCCTCAAGACTGAGTGGCTCAGCGACGTTCAGCGACTCCACCAACTAATGGTTGGATTCTTTAAGTAGAACAATTGTAGGAGAGGTTTTTGTTCTGTTTCTGAAATCAAATCAGCATCGAGTTTGCTAACCACTAAAATTCTATTTGGCCATCACCTGCTGGCTGCCTCTCAAACCAAAAAAGGGGAAAAAAAAAAAAAAAGAAAGAAAAGGCATTTAACAATGAGTACACAGCATGGCATTCATAACAGAGTGTAAACAGTGGCTTATTAATGCTCTTTATTTAACTGCATAAGCGTAACACTGCATTAGCTAGAGTATAAAGAGGCAGTACATGGTTTGTTAGCTCGAACCGATAGTGTAGCTGAATGTTAAGTGGCAGCGTGGTGAGTGTTCATTCGGAAAATCTCCTTAAGGTCGTGGTTCCTGACCTGTATATGACAGGACTGTAGTGTGTGTGCGCGCGCGCACGCACACGCAAGTGTGTACATGCCTGTATATATTTAGGTCAGTGTTCTCACTTCCTCTTTAGCATGCAAGGCTAACAGGAGTGAAAATCGCAAACCTTTGTTATCCCACAAAGGTATCACAACAAGACGTTGTTTTGTCTGGAGCACAAAAGAGGAAGGTAGCTAGCAATGATAGCATAAAAGGTTAGTGTTTGTGTTTCTCAGTTTTGAAGCGTTAACACGGCGCCGTGTGGTGAGAGAGTAATTCTTAAGAGTGTGTA
The DNA here is from genome assembly GCA_030068235.1 of Notoglanidium macrostoma. Taxonomy (NCBI): domain Eukaryota; kingdom Metazoa; phylum Chordata; class Actinopteri; order Siluriformes; family Auchenoglanididae; genus Notoglanidium; species Notoglanidium macrostoma. Next base: position 3,127,455 of record JAQQZR010000005.1, read on the forward strand.
CGGCTGCGTTCATGACCACAAAGAAGTTAACTTCCCATCACGGCGTGTTTCTTAATTATTTTTCAAGTGGATACGTTATAACCTACCATTATTAGCACTGAATTAGAAAAAAAAAAAAAAAGCATTAAGGTGTTCCAGTGCTACAAAATGAGTTAGAATTTTTTTTTAAAGAAACCTCCCAGTACTCACTTGGTCATGAAGCAACACGTGCGAGTTAGTGTGTACACGTTTAAGCCGTTGACATCACTCCCTGTTTAGCATGCACAGCCGATGGTAACGAAAATACAGGCTTGTTTATCCCTTCTTGCTAGTCTCTGTAGTTACCCATGCAAATTGTGTCACCAAAGGCGACAAATATATAAGAGCAACTGCGCAAATGCAGTGAAGTTAAGCAATTTATGGCGTACGCTTATTTCTGAAAATGAGAGTCGGCGCTTCGGCTGTTCAAGTGTTGGTCATGGTACACAGTTTCAGTGAGGATTTAAGAGTGTGTCGAGTGGCTAATAAAATGATTCAGCAGATGAACTGAGGTTAAATTGTAATAGTTTAATAATGCTATTAGTACAGGTACTATATTGAGCAATATATTGACTTTTATTTATAAGCGTTGATTTTTTTCAGTATTGCAAATACCCAAAGCCGCATTAGCAGAAAGCAGCTTGCATAATCAGCTCTTTACGAATCAAATCTTAGCGCCTAGTAACTTTAAATAGGAAATGCGTTCATGTGAGGAGGAAAAGGCCTCTCATGCTGGCTGGCCTTTGTTTTGTTTTTTTCCCCCCCCAAACACTGCAATACACAAATTTCAATATCAGATTAACACATGATCTTGTGTGTATGAATCAATGTGAATAATTTAAAATGCTCGTTGACATTTCCATTGTATATTCACAGCTAGAGCTTTTCGCTCCGATGTGACATCGGCAGCGTAGCGCAGGCGGTGCATGGTATAAACATTACGATGCCTTATTGCTCATGTTTTATCACTGTATTTGGTCGGTACAGATTTGCACCATTTCTTAATCAAATAGGGTCTGACTAAAAGCAGCAGTACCGCTGTTCCTCCTCAGGATCGATGCGCAGTACGACAGTGCTAATAAGATAAAGCTACAGACCTCGTACACATCCAGATCAGGGCCGCGTTAATTCTAGTGACCCAAATAAACATTTTTTTATATAGATGATCTCGATAGCAATGAAGGATTCAAGTCTTATTTTCTTGTGGTTTTCTACAGACAAGCAGATTCACTCAGGTACATCTGCTATGTGAGAGTTGCTCTTGTGCGTGTGTGTGTGTGTGTGTGTGTGTGTGTGTGTGTGTGAAATGCAAAGGCTGGTGAGAGTGAAGACGACGCTAAGCACACGCGCACACAAGCATTCACACACGCTCTGCTCCGCAAGCTGCTAAAACAGCACTAACGTAACTCTAAAAATCTGTACAATATCTTTAAATATGGTATTTACAGAAACAATATCAGCTTCGAAATAATATCAAGAATACAAAACAAAATCGGACAAACAGATTCAAGGTCAGTGTCTTTGTTTTCTCTTTTCTGATGAGCGAGAATGCGAAAGGCAACAAGCGATGGCTACGTTTAAACTCCACGCTCTCTACGTGTAGCGAGCAGCTTCTACACCGCCTACTGAAGAAATAAATTCACATTCCAGGATTTGTGGATTCCAATTTTGATCATTAACTGACCTATAACACGGTGTTAGCACTTACTGACCTATAACATGGTGAGACCGAGTATGAGGTTAGTGAAAGTTTAAAAAAAAAAAAGAAATTAAATAAATAAAGAGTTAGTCCTTATTAAGAGCTGCTCCAAACCGACCCAATCTCCGAGCACCGATGAGCAAACAATACAAATACAAAAATGATAATAATAACTTCAAAGAGGCGTTCAGGTGTGTGCAGTTTCACTAGCTTGGATCATGTTGGGTTTTTGCCGTATTTCAGTGCCCATGATGAGCTCAGAAGCTCTGCTACTAACAGCTGAGGTTGGAATGGTTGGACCTCGACTTTCCCCCCCAAGCCTGGAGTCATTTGTTGAGCTGAATATTTGTCATGAACAAAGAAACTACGATTATGAGTGAAAAAAATCCTCCAGTGAGTCCTACACATCCCCAACATCCCCTTAATTCCATTCAACTCTCGGCACCATCTCCAGACTTGCATTCCTCACCCTCATAACTCCACACCTTACTTTCACTTTCACTGTAGTTACTGAACGATACGCTTCAAGACAAATAAAAGCAGAAATAGGCTTGAGCCCGAGATGGTGGTGGCTCAGACAGACAGCTGGTTAAAATGCTCACATCACATCTTTTTTTTCTCTACCCAAAAGGATTCGTGTGCTCAGCTGTGCTGTGACTATCATCCGTTCTGGAAATGTGAATAACGAAATACACTTTAAAGTAAAAGGGAAATGCCTAGGAAAGATTTTGGGCAGTTAATCATGTGGTATTCACACCTCAGATGTAATTTAATTGCTACTTGGATGTTGAATTTTGCGTAAACAAAGGCAGTTTCATCAGTTCGAGAAGATTCAGGGGCTAGTTGCACAAAAAGTTAAGATTTTCCTTAAAGTCTGAGTTAAGGATTCTTTCAAATGAAATAGCTTGCGAAACCCCCTTAATGTTCCCTTATAATGTTCACTCGCATATTTTTTCACAGGTTTTCTGCTTCTCTTGATCTTATTCTTAGAGTTCATTAAATTGTTGCACGAAAGACCTTAACAACCAAAATAAGGAAAAGAACGTAAGGTACCCCTGACGCTACCTTGCTACTGCAACATGGTTGAGTTTATGGCAATAAATGAAGTAAATGAATGCATTCGGAGAAGTTTAATTAATTTAAGAAATACTTTTCATTGCAATCCCACATTCGGGCTGTGATTTGAGGATATTTCCTTTTTAATATGCGATTTCTTTTATTGTATTCCTCCAGAAGTATAATGTTTTCCTGCTCTGACCAATTGGGTTTTCTTGTCTTTTTTTAATCCCAATGGTTTTTTTACTATAGGCCAACCTTGTGAGGAGTCAAAAGCAAGCACAGAGCAGACAGTGAAACTGTAGAAATTTACTGCTGTAAAATGCAGTGAATACTTGAACATTTTTCCTTAACTAAGGAAACCTTTTAAGGGATTCTGGGCAACATCCTTAAGTAAATCCTTCAGATGAGAAGAAATTAAGCCTTAAGATCATATTTAAGGAGAAAACTGCAAGCAGCCCCTGAACGTTTTCCTCGCATGGTACCGACTCGTATTAAGTTAATGTTAAGTCCATACATTAAGGGCTGTCTAATTTAATCCATGTTTTGGGCTGTAGATACGCTCAAAAACGTGCTTATTTGTATAACATTGTATTAGTCTGATACAAGACAAGAGCTTGATGTAAAGAGAGTGGGATAATACTAAATACTGAGGTGAGTTTTGATCTTGAGTTTTTCTGCTGTTCAGATTTCAGGGAAAGGATCAGATCTTTACTTGATGGATTAGGATATAAACAGCCGTAACCCACACGGTAACCTACCGTAACATGTCCGTGACGTGGATATGATGAGAATGTGAATAAAAGTATTTCGATGAGTTTGTGCATCGTCTGGAGTCGCTTGGGCGTTAATGTGGTGTTGAGAGACGTCACGTCATTGAAACATCTAACGGTTCATTTCTCTTAAACTGAGCACCGATCTTTATTTATGCGCGCACAAACTAATCAGAAATACCTTTATTCATGTTCTCATCAGACGGGGTGCCAACTTCACAATGCTTTTTTTGCAATTCGTCTGAAAACTACAGCGTCCGGCTCTTTCCCTTGAAGTCTAAACAGCCGAGAAAACCTCAGACTGAATTTTGCTTTTCACCGTTTGGAAGCACATACTGTACATGCAGGCACAGCCGTTCAAATTTAAATGCTGACGTCGGCGTTTAAATCGCACCGATCCGATCGGGTGATAGAAAAAAAAGCAAGGGTGACGTGAACCAGCTAGATGCATTTACACGAGAGTGGAAGTAGATGTGATGAAGCCCGGATTCTTTTGAACCCTTGACTAGATTGGTAGTCATTTTGGTAAGGATATGAAAAGGAAAAAAAGAAGAAGAAAAAAAAAAAAAACAGAGACAGACAGTGGCATGGGTTTGGGAGGTCAATAAGCGAACAAATCAGCAAACTGCTCACACTAACAGTTCCTCCAGTTTTACATAATACACTTCAGCTGGTAAAGGAACACTCCTTCAACCTGATCTCTACTTATGCCACAAATATCTGCGATTAGAACTAACATTTTTGACATTTTTTTGCACCGATAGAAGTGTGAAAAACCTGTTCACTCACAACACACTTATATTAGGGCAGATGTTAAGGGCACAATAAATATAAAGTACACAACTGTATACCGCAGGTACAACCCGGCACAGTGAATAAACAGTATACGGTTTTGCCGTTTCTACGTGCCATCAGGAACCTTGTGTACGTCTTTATTTTCTGAGCTGTACTGATTATGTTGGTAAAAACAACCAATCCTCTTTTAGTAAAAGTCTTTTTGTAAAATAAATATTTTTTTAGCATAAATATTGTACTGGCTCCCTTAACAACTGCCCTGTGCGAGTTCTTTTATAGGTGATATTTTGAGTAAATAGGATTAACTGTAAAGCACAGGTCCTGAAGAACCCCCGGTCCTGCACGTTTTACATCACACTGTTTTCTCTGCTCTAACAAACATGATTCAACCAGTCAGCTATTTAACAGCCCTTCCTGTTGAAGTGGGTGCGTGGGGGCAGAAAAGACACTAAAATGTGCAGGACAAGGGATACACTCCAGGAACCTGTGCTGTATCGAAAAAAAACCAGAAAACATGTTGCTGTGTTATTTACGCGTACACTAAAGATAGAGATGAGGTTGAAAGACGCTGGAGTTTACCTTTAGGTACCTGCTGCTAAATTTGCCGTAATCCACTAGCAGCCAATCCCCTTCCTGGAGATCCACTTTCCAATCGTAATATAATGGAATTATCTCTGACTTCTGGGTACCTGCAGGGAGACATGATTAGCCGAATCAGCTACATTCACTGCACTGGAACTGAACTCTGTAGGAAAGTAGATCTCCAGCCAAAGGGATGGCACAATTTAAGTACGACGCCCTTCCTTTATTTTCTCTCCTTCGCTCTCTGTCTCACTGGCCGAGGAAGTCGATGCTGGCCTTGACCGTGCGGTTGGTGGCTACGTCGACGGCCATTGCTCGGATCTCGGTGTCGCCGAACTGCATGAGCGTCTGGATCTCACGGCGTACCCCCGGTGCCGGACTCTCTGTGCCGCTGACGTCGAGGCGCAGGGTGCCACACTTTCGCACGCCTGCATCTGAGATGAAGCCTACGTTCTCCCGCTCTGAGCAGTACACGTGGATGACGATAATCTGTTGCGAGGGCTTGGCTGGTGTGTAGCTGCGCTTCACCGTTTCACCCAGCGCCACCGACTGGTCAGCTGATATGAACGTGTCGAAGACGTCAGTGCACCAGCGTGTGCCATCACGTACCAGCAGCTTCACAGGTGGGTGCTTTCCCTCCACAAAGCGGTTGAGCACACCCACGCCGTAGGTGAGAGGTGAACGGCGTACCTTGATCACGCCCGGGTCCAGACCGAACAGCACGGCTCCCTTCAGGATGGTCAGACCCACATCGTGCGGGATGATGACACGGCTCCGCCCCTGCAACATGTCCTGCACCGCCTTCTGTAGGAGCGGCGACTCGGCAAACCCGCCCACCAAAAACAGGAACTTGATGTCCGTCACCTCAGGCTTCTCAAACAGCTCCTCTGTGGAGAAGAAACGAAATATTAATTTACTGCACATTTATTCACTACTATATCACGACTTACAAAAATGCCACGCAGTGCTCGTTATGTTTTATTTCTGAGCACATCACAGCCATCACTGAGCATCCCACTGAGCAGCAGCGTGACCCTCATCCTGACCGACTTACTGAACTAGGACCATGTGCACCACACCGAGCGTAAAGCTGTGCATTCATCTGTTCTATGTAGTTAGAAACAGGGACTTTAAATGAGAATATTTTTCCCAACTTGGTTTATTCTCAACAGAAATATTCCTGCTTCGGAGAGTGGAGAAATTTGCTCTAATTTAATCTCACTATACAGACGGGTCAACACGTTGGCGGCAAAGGCAAGTAATAAATATGCTCCTCACCATCACCTCCATCTAGGGTACGGAGAAGAAAAAAACTCTAAGAAAGAGATGACGTCGGTCACCTCGAGCGTCTCGTTAACAGGTTTCCTGATAGAGAATTTTCCAGAACATGTCTATGAAAGTATTTTAGTAAACTGAATAAAACGTCGGGTGAATGACTGAAAAACGTTTCAACACTATAAGTCACAATTGATTTACTGCTACCTAAACACACAAAATTATGTTGAATGATGTACTAAAGCAGTGGTAAATCAAGGGTTGATACTACTGATTTGAAGAGGTCTGAGTTTGAGTTGGGGCTTTTCGAGCAACGTCATTAACATTCATCTGTTAGTTAGCCTTACCTCATACTCATTACCCAAGTGCTGTGTTTCTCAAATTTGGCCACCTGAAGGTACAAAGGGTTCTTAACAAAAAAGGAAAGTTGAACTTTTAAGGGAAAAGGTTAATAGTGTAGGTTGTTTTTTCTTCCCAGAAATGTATTTAACATAATTAGAATTACTGACCTGATTAAGCATGTTTAATAAGTAACCAAGTCAGCATTACTGAACACCAGGAACACATTTTGGTGCTGTTGGGTAGAAAAGCAAAATGGACAAGTGGCTAATGAAATTATGCGCAACTGTATTGCCAATACAGAATCAGCTTCTTCTGAAATTAAAACCTACAGGCCCATGTGACCATTTGAAAGGGAATGTCTAAATCTGAATCTGTTTAATTAATTTCTGCTCAGGCATCAAGCCAGTTCTCTCAATATGCATTAACTAGCTTCTACCAAAAAATGTGTATGTTACATTCGATAGCATAAATTCATGCTTTATGTTCCATCCCTTAGAAGTGGATCTAAGGGTACTGTAAGTTTTTCCCCCCCTGCAACTTGCCCTTTTTTAATTCAGAACAAGGCCAAATTCATTCCCCCCCCAAACACGGCTGTGGCATTATCAGGATTTGAAAAAAGTAGCCCCATTACACTATTTTTCAAACTGCTGCTCACACGGAGTGAGAAAACTGCTGGATCTTGGGTTATAGTGGACAGTACTCACGGTCTAATTCTGTTTCTTCAATACAAGAAAGAGTAGGAGTCTATAGACAGACACTTACTGAGGTGCTGGATGATGTGGTCGATGGTGGGCTTGAACAGAGCGTTCATGGCGTCTGGACTCATCCGCAACATGCCCTGAGACGACCACTTCACAAAGTCCACACTGCACACGCACAGACACAAGAACAGAGAAAAAGATTTACTTAGATTATCATTAATGTTAATAATCATTATTGTGCCTAGTTACAAAAACATGATAGTGTTAATGCAGGCACTCAAACATCTAGTACACAATCCAGAGGACGAAGCTTCCCCACTCAGACGGCTGCATTAAGAGAGTCAAGATACTGATGTGTCTGCATGTAGCCTTCTTTGATTCGCATGAAACTTATACATGAAACTGCCCTGTTTATGACTGTAACTGAGCAGCCTGTCTGAGAGTTAAGAGTTTCTTTCCTGTTGAGCTTAATAGTCAGATTTGTGCCGGTACATTGCTACAAATCACTCCTATGGTTCGATTTAGATAGCAACGTAACACAACTAGCTTGCTAATTGTTAGATTGGCTTTTAATACAACATCCCAATCTGTAAAGTTGAATTTTGGACATGTTGATTTCTACTGTTCTGTCCTTTTCCATTTACTGCTCCTCTAGGACACATTTTTAAACTTTCATTATTCATCTACTTAAAACCATTAGCCTAAACCGCCTTTGTTCATGGTTTAAAACAAAAGGGCAAAAACACAAACGGCTTTAAGTAAAACACTTAACTGGGCAACACGGTGATGGACTTGGCCGAGCCTGTGTGATCCTTAAACGGCTGAGCGGAGCTGCTTTACACACAGCAGGCCGTGACACAGCTGACCGTATCTATAAGGATGATGCATTTGACAGACTTATTTGCCACGCAGACCACGAGTCAGCAAGAGAGGGCAGCTGGGTTCACACACTTTGTGCAAGTCGTCTGTAATGAAGCAATTTTGCAAGTGTGGCTGGGAACGGACACTATATCTGAGTCAGAGCACTGAAGCAGGCAACAAGAATTAAATTCCTTATTTAATCCCATTATCATGGTCAAAACTTTTATTTGGTTTTCACAGCAGTTTTCCTTAAGGCACTATTGAATGATTATTGAGTAACTTAAAATGTGGCGCTTGAGCTATTTGCCCATCTATCCATACCGGTCTACTTATCTATAGCCTACACTGATGCCTAGATGCATTGCTGCCACACACACACACACACACACCCCATGTATCTCAGACCACCTCCGTAAATTACTTGAATGATCAGATCACAAGACACGTTCGACCTCGCTCACACCTGTACTTAACGCCGCGCACTCAGATCACCTGACACAGATGGTAATACCAAGTCTGACCCTGTGACTCCACCCACTCACTTGCTCTTGCGCAGCGCGTGCTCCACACTGTGTCCGCGGAACTTCTTGTAGTAGTCGATGAAGGAGAAGGGCAGGTTGATGTTGAGTGGGTTGGCACGGTCGGGGGCTGCAGCTCTCTTGCGAGACTCGAATGCTATCATCAGATCCACCCACGCAGCCGGTCTCTTTATCTTAAACTGATCGATAAAGTCCTGACCAAAGATCTTGCAGAGCAGCATCTCAAATTCATAGTCGACGCCGATCGAACCGTACGGACCCCCTGCAGAGAGAGAGAGATCAATACTAACCATGTTACAGGCACAGGTCAGTGAGGGCAATATGTCTTTTATAGCAGATAGTGAAGACAGACAGCTGAAGCGATGTTGCAAAATACCAATCACAGAAATATAGTCAGCTCTAGAATTATTGGCACCCATGGTAAAGATAGGTTAAAAAAACAACAACATCCTTTTACAGTACCATTCCTTTTCTTGTAGATCGTGTTTAATCTCTTTCATGATGGTTTCGTCTTTAATTAATTCAACCTCATATGCATCATTCTACAAACAGTCACGTATTTTTGTAATGCACTTACTAAAATAACGTGACTCACCCGAGGCCTTGTAGAGCTCTTTCAGGTGACCTTGAGGCATACGGATCTGATGCACCGTCAGGTCCACCGTTCCTCCTCCACAATCCACCACCACATATCGGTCACCTGGGAACAGGAAATAAAGGTCATGCGAGGTCATTAGTGGTCATTTTAAACACAACTATGATTGAGACACAGCAGAGATTTTTTTAGAGAAACAGCAGTGATAATGTGGTTAGATATAGATATGTGACTCATGTATTCAGTTACTTAAACACCCTCAGACACATAAACAGAGGGATACAGTCTGTATCAAGTCATAAAATTGGCTTCAAAGCACATTAGATGATACGTAAATAATGGCCGCAGTGACTCAGGCCTGTTACTTTACTCCCATGATCACTGTACTAAATGGGACATGTGATAGTAGGAGATAGAATTATGTTGGAACATTTTACACACATATTTTTTACACTGTATTATTTCACAGAATCTCTCATTAAAGCTTTAGATCATCCAAACCATACACCCTTGATTTCTTAAATGCCTCACCTATGAAACTACGGCAAAAATGCCTGCATTTCAACAGACAAGATCATGGTCAGAAAGATAATATCAAAATTCTCTCAGCACCTGCAATCAACTGAAGATGTTCAGCTGGCCCAGGATGTCCCAAAATTAATATTGTATTTCTAACCTTGGCTAGAAACCTAAAAATAAAGAATGTGAAAATGCTCAAAATATAGGACAAAGGGGGTTAATGTCCTACTTGTACAGGTCTCACTCTTGATGCTGGAGCTGCACATTTTGGGCCGTTAAGAAAGATGGCCATCCTTCATTTTTCTAGTGCACTGAGAAATAAAGTAATCATTTTTTGGTGGATGAGGCGCTTGACTGTCTGTGTAGCTATCCCTCCATCCATTAACCTATCCACCAGTCCATCTACCTATTTGTCTATGCATCTTTCCATTTATCTCTAACTATCCATCCATCCATCTTAACATTCACCAATGTACCTGTCTTTCCATTTACAGACATGTGACAAATCTCTTACAGCTCAGTTATGCTGAAATACGTTACATTTCAAATGAAGACTAAATACCTTCCTCTTTAACAGGAAATTAGTTCCTCTATTAAAAACCCTTGACTGGTGCATTTTACTTTTTCCTCTTACAGGATTTTAACGGGATTTTATTCTTAATTCCTGGCCTACTGAACTATCCTGAGGAAGTGTTTTTGATAGACTACACATCACTTTGCTCTTAATAAGGACACATGCTTAATTCCGTCGATGGAAATGTATTTATTGTGCAGGAATGGTTTGGCTCCACTTGTCTGCTTAGAGGAAAGAGATGCTGACAATCAATATGTTCAATAACGTTCTTTATCCTAGGATGAAACGTTTCCATCCTGATGGACGGCTCTACCCCCATTCGCAGGGTAGAAGGGCTCACTGATTGGTTGATGAGGATGAAAATAATATACTATACAGTACCAGTCAAAGCTTGGGACACATCTTCTAATTCAATGTTTTTCCTTTATTTTTATTACTTAAAAGCCACGTCCATGTCTTAAAGTAATGATGGACTGACATCTCTCTTTACATAGCGGTTCTTGATCTAATACGTATTACTAGAGTTGTGGAACAGGGCTGTTTACTGTACACCAACACTACCTCAACACAACACAATCTGATGATATCAAGCACATTAAAAAGGCAAGAAATTGCACCAATGAACTTTAGACGAGACACACCTGTTAATTGAAAAGCATTCCAGGTGACTACCTCATGAAGCTGGTTAAGATAATGCCAATAGTGTTCAACGCTGTCATCAAGGTAAACGCTGGCTACTGTGAAGAGTCTAAGATATGAACATTTAAACTAAATCTAAAAAATGAAAAATGAAAACACTTCTTTTGTTTAACACTTAATTCCATACATGTTCCATATGTGATGTTTCATAGTTCTGATGTCTTCGGTATTGCTCCACAATGTAGAACTGTCAAAATAAACAAAAACCTATGAATGAGTAGGCGTGTCCAAACTTTTGACTGGTACCTTATATACTATGGCCTTCACGTTCACCAGATCTCAACCGATCCTCCTGATCACCTACGAGAGATTCTGGACTAACACGTTAGCCTTCTCCACCACTATCGTAAAAAAATGACTGAGGGAATGTCTTTTGGCAGAAGGGTGTTCATCCTGCTAGTACAGTTCCAGAGACTTGTAGAATCTGTGGCAATGAAGCTGTTGGTGGCTCTATCATGGTGGTCAAACACCTTACTAGCCCTACTATATTGTATTTTCATTTGTCACCTATATGTATGTCTGTCCATATCCATGTTGTCTATCAGTCCTACTGTCTGTCTGACCTTCCATCCATTCACCTACCTGTTCAGACATTTATTTGTCTATCGAGCCATATATTAATTCATTTATCCATCCAGCTACACGTATTGGCTTGTTAGAAAAATCCACTCATTCATGTAATTATTTAATCAACCAATCATTTGGCTGGAGCTCAATGCAAAAAATCATGTAGATACAGGCCAAGAGCTTACATATTCATATGAAACATCAGAATTGGAGAGAAAATGTGATTTTGGTGAATTTATCCATGGCATGGTTGTTGGTGCAAGATGGGCTGGATTAAATTTTTTTTCAGAAACTGCTGATCTCCTGGGATTTCATGCACAGCAGAAGCTTGAGTTTATACAGAATGGTCCAAAAAACAAACCAACCAAAAAAACAAAAACAACCAAAAAAACCAAATCAGTGCATGTCTTGATGAGAGACGCTAGAGGAGAATGGCCAGACTAGTTCAAGCTGACAGGAAGGCGATAGTAACTTAAATAAGCACTCTTTACAACCGTGGTGAGCAGAAAGGCGTCTCAGAATGTACATCAAGCCTTGAGGTGGAGGGGCTACAACAGCAGAAGACCACATTGACTTCCACTCCTGCCAGCCAAGAACAATGATCTGAGGCTACAGAGCCACCCAGACTGGACAGTTGAAGATTGGAAAATGATCATCTTTTCCTTTTCCAGTCTCCAATTGTTCAGTTTTGGTGCATAAAACCATGCAAGGTAACAGGTCATTAATGTCAACATCAGGCAGCAGAATGGGGGAACGTGATACAATGCAGCAAGATCGGATAATGCATGAATGAGAAGGTGTACAGATGTTCCTAATTAAGTGCCCGGTGAGAGCATCTATCCGTGTGTAAGGAGGAGGCAGGGTTTCATTCTGCATGAGATTAGCATTAGCAAAAAAAAACAGTATCACAGCAAGAGTGAGAATCAAAAGAATATGAACGAAGGAGGAAGAGAGAAAATCAAATCGAGAGAGAGAGAGAGAGAGAGAGAGAGAGGAAACTCTACCTTCACTGAGTTCGGACCAGAGCTCTCCTACGACATTTTCCACCAGAAAGGTGCGACTCTGCCGGTTGCGACGCACATGTTCCTTGGCTGGTTGTTGACAGAGAGAGAGGGAGTGTGTGTGAGGAGGTGGAAGAAAAAGTGCTCATGAAGCTGTGTATGTTTGTGTGACATTAGAGCAGAAGGCAACAGGATGACAGAGAAACAGGAGAAGCATCATCTAATCTTCCTGGAAACGCTAATAAGCTTGTCCGGATGCTTACCAAGAACTAAAAATGTGTCAAGCAAGTACATATAATAAACAATATTCTTTGGCATTGACTGTGATCAGTTCAGCAGCATGAGTATGAGTTTATATTCTGAGCTGTAATTTCCACTCAGGGCTGCAAATGGAAATCTCACACTGATTTTTCCATGAGTTCAGTAAGGAAATGGAAAGTGGATTACTTGAACACAGGACGCTGCCTTTTCCATAGTTACACGTTCACATAATGCATACGGACATGCTGCTCTTAAACCTGACACATGACAATAACATTGATCAACAGGGCTGCCTGGGCCAGCTGTGACCGTGCTCAGAAAGGAAGTATAAACTGTAAAAAGCAAGGATGGGAATTTCCTATAGCACAGAAATGACATTGTACATCTCTGGGCCTTTTCCTAACTGCTGACCTGAATGCCCTACAACACTGGGGCTATAAACTCTGTGGTTATTATTATTATAATTATTATTGCTTACTGATTGACTTGCCATTGAACTACATTTTTTTATGCACTTTTCCATTTCTTTACTGTAGGAAGACATTAAAGACAACTGTGATACTTGTTTTAAATGTTTCCGATCTTCTGCACTGAAGGTTTTCACTTGTATATCATCTGGATTGGCTTCGTTCCACTCAAGTCTTTTCACCATCACAGACTTTCTATATAGAATTGGCTAATTCTAGAGTATCTTACTTAATGACCACAAAATTTGACCATTTTATGTGATTAACATGACCGTATTAAGTAGCAAAACATCTAGCCAGCTAGCTAGCATTACTTATTTCAACAGACTTGCCTATAAAGGTACGTATGCGTCCTCTGTAATATCTCCTTTCTTTCACCTCATTGCCTTGCCACGACATGAATAAATCTGTCAGTCAGGAAATTGTAGATTTCAAATAAATTACCTTCTTATTAAAAGTAGGCTACTTTTGGAAATGGAAAAGGAATTCCGAGATAAATATTTTTGTGAAGTATGACAGACCTGTGAAGTTAAAACATCCCTCAAGTGACAAGAAACACAGCTAATGTCAAGACTTTCTGCCATGAAGGAAATGTAAAATTTTTGTCTTTGTATTTTCACGTTTTGGATCAGAGATGATGGGAAAACCAGATGCTGCTGTTACTGATATACAGTACGGTGTGAATGGACACAATTCAGAACAGACAACGGCAAGATGTCTTATCTAACAGGTCACTGATAAACAGCTGCCACTTTGAATGAAATTGACATAAAATTTTTCGACAAAAGAAAAAAAAAAAAAAAAAAAAAACAAGCTCCTAAAAGTATTACACAAGTTCTCACACATTTTCCTTGTTACTCCCTGTTGGAAATGTAAATTAATTTTAGGTGATGAATTTGCATGCAATGGACAAATACCACAAATATTGCTTATATTTTCTACAAAATCAGGATGACATTAGTTTGTGTTTAAAAAAGAAACTAAGCTCCTAATTATGGCATATACAAAAGGTTAACTAGCTACTAATTTATAATTTTTTAATTTAGCAAAAAAAAAAAAAAACAACAACAACACAAAAACAACCTAAACTTAGTGGCTGTGCCTGAAACTCTATACTGAATACTGCTCATATTATGATCTTGATGGAAAAGTAGTAAGATTATATACTACTTGGGGGAAATTTCCACTGTGATTTCCATATTTTGTACATTTTGGTGTATTTTCAAATGCTTTTTTATTTTTTTTAACAAAACAAATAGATCACCCAACAGCAAATACTACCTAACCAGCTCGCTAATGTAACCAACACACTTGCAGGCTAAACGTTTAGTTTAGTTAGCTCAGGTTAGGTTAGTTAAATTGCTAGTACCAATAGCCAGGTTTTCTGATTTACTGTCTCCAGCCCCTGTGTGACGTAGATGTGATGACACACACATAGTACTTTTTTAAATGGTTGTGCTAGTCTAGTATACTATATGGAAGTTGTCACACTGTATACTATGGTGGGGAGTAGTGTGCAGTACACAGGGTATACTGGGCCAGTACGCAGTGTGCAGTACACCAGTATGGGGTTTCAAACACAGCCAGAACTCTGCAGGGGCATTTTAGAATTGGTACATATATATTCATACATTTTCATCTTATTAAACATTAGATAGGGCAATATAATATACTTGTGCACGGTAAATCCAGTGATTAATACACACATACACAAAGTCCACAGCCTATTCTTTTAGCGCAGAATGTTTCAGGAGTCAGGACAGATACCACAGCAGCTGAAGTTTGTACATCACTGTAAATAAAAATGTTGTTTAACCATTACTAAAGCCGATAGGTCCTTGTTAGTGGTTTCTTTAATAAAGAATAACTGAGGAAGCGATTTCTTTGTTTGTATGATAAATCATTTCATTTTAATTGCCCTCCCATTCTGAACATATAACAGCATTTTGGCACCGATTCATCGTTACATTAGTCTTTCCTGTTTCTTTGCATTTGCACTTTATGTAGTGATATGAACAGAGTAGCTGTCCTGCAAACCTAATAATTGTAGTTATTTGTGTATTTTTCGGCAGGCATGCTGTTCACCTCCACGTAAACTGCCCTCATATCAAGCTCATGATTCACCCCTTCCTGGAACACGAGGTGTCAAATAACCAACTTCAATGCTACCTGACACTATCAGTGATGCATCTCATGTGAGTGGATGCAAAATCCCGTCACCACTTAACGAGATTTCAGCACTACTGCATTGGAAATATTCAGGATAAATGCATTTAATCAGTTCCCTGTAGAAATCTGCACGTCTAAAAATGCACTTCTGTAGGCTAAAGACTCCTCAGACTGGCGATGCTTTATTTCATTTGCGGAAAAACAAATAAACGGATTTGAGCAGTGTGTCTGAGCCACTTTGTGTGTGTGTGTGTGTGTGTGTGTGTGTGTATGCGCACGTGTTACAGGCAGGGCAATTTTAGCAGCATCATGGCACAAAGAAAATGAAAGGAATCACTGCACTCTACCCATTCTCCTTCCAGCCTTTCTTTAGCTTAATTCTGTGTGTGTGTGTGTGTGTGTGTATGTATGTGATTACAACAAAGACAACTTCTATACATGTCCTGTTCTAAAAGAGCAGAAAACTCCACTTATAATGGACGTCTAATGGCAGTTTTATCATTTTAATAATTTTCATTTTAAATAATTTTAACATTTTTGTAGCATGATTTATTTTTGAGTCTTCTGTTTACCTTTCAGAGATGAACTATTTTTCAGAGAGGAGAATTTGTGGATGTTCTTTGCCAACATGAGTTGTTTGGGCCAGATCTTGCACGGATAATATAAAACCTTGATGGAAGTCAAAGAACAGCTTCAGGAATTTTTTTCTCATCCTACACAGTTACACTGTGATATATGTTAAAGTCAGGTTTTTATATATATATATATATATATATATGTGTGTGTGTGTGTGTGTGTGTGTGTGTGTGTGTGTGTGTGTGTGTGTGTG
>JAQQZR010000005.1:3163947-3189812 GCA_030068235.1 Notoglanidium macrostoma
TGAAGCTGCTTTGAGACAATGTCTGTTGTTAAAAGCGCTATACAAATAAAATTGAATTGAATTGAATTGAATTAATCCTGTGTTCCACACCACTACTTGCAGCTTTCCCAGTGGCTTGTTACTCTTCATCATCTCTCCCTGACTACTTACGGAGTTGACAGTTTGGACTCATCAGCCTCAAGCTCACTTGATTTGCTGTATTTGTGCTACTAGTGACTTGTGATTGACTGATTCTCGTATGTGACCTCAAGCTTGTTATTGTATGTGGAGATTTGACTGTGACCTTTGACAGCAGAGTGCATACATTTCCTATTGTGTAAATATCATTGTGTTTGTAAATATTTGTGTTTCCCACATCACCAATTGTAGGGTTTGGCTGCCATTTTTGTTTGGCGTGGGACATTTGGCAGTGTTTTTGGTTAGTCAGGCAGACAAGGGAAGCTAAATGTCATTTGTTTATCCCCTTGTTTTTGTTTAAGTAAGACAACTTCCTTTTGCGCAGTTAGTTAATCTGCCTGTTATTTTGGCCTGGATTGACCTGAGACAATACGGGTGACTACATATTTCCCACAATATATTCGCACCGAATATACTGTATCTCCCCATCCACAAGTACTGTTTGGTTTCCTCCAATCATGAGCAACCAAACTGTTGGTTGGTACTGGACTAGTGGCGGATGGAAAAGCATGGCTCTAGAGTTCTGGTCTTAGAAGTTCCAGCACCTTCTGCAGTGGGTAAATTGGTCTTCTGGATCTAAAAAAAAAAAAAAAAACACAAGACCTTTTGTTCTTTGCCTTTATCTAGCAGAGAGCTTGACCCGGAATGATACACGATTCAAAGGTTATCAAGGTCATGGTTAAACATGGGTTTAAACTCATAACTTCCTGGGCATTTGCAAGTGATCAAGTCACAGAGCAGGGTCACAATTAGTTGAGCTCCTTATGTAATCCAACTATTTAAACATTTTGAACAGTGTTAAGTGTTGTTACTGATCGAAATCTCTTTTACTGAACACTACCATTCTCCAGCCAGTTTGTTAGCAAATATTTTAAAGCTATATCTTAAATATCATGAGACGATCTCCCACCCCGATCATCCATCACACAGTACTCAAAATCTTACACGCTCCTATAAACAAGAAAATGTAGCTGTGTTCAGGGGAGAACTGGAAAGTGACATGAAATGATGAAATCACTGCATTGAAGAAAGACAGATTTTTCTGGTATCTGACCCCATGAGCCAACCACATCCTCGACTTCATCTGGAAAAGGTACTGACGTTAATGAAACTCCCAGTCTCCAATACTTCTGCGTAACCTCATTCCCCTCTCTTTCTTCCTCTCTTCCTCTTTTCCTTAGGGAAGGCTGTCGTCTCTGGCTAATACCTAAACCATGAAGTAATGCTGGAATCTAAATTTTCAGGATTTCGTGAGCGCCCCAGAATCCTTCCAAACTCCACATGCTTTTCTTCATTCCCTTTTCTTCCCTCCAAATATTTACACTGTTCCATCAATTACAAAATCTTACAGTGTGAGAACCACACAACCCAACAAGTTGTAGGTCTAAGTGCACTGCAGTATCTGCAGCAGCACTGCAGTATTTCTTTGATTTTAGAAAACAAAAAGCAGGTTACCCTGTTAAAAATGGCAGGAATCCCAGCAGTCATAAAGCAAAATGTTAACAATGTGTTACTTTACATACACAAAGATACAAACAAATAAAGAAAAGAAAGAAAGAAAGAAAGAAGCCAACTTTTCCCGTGGAAAGGTGATGGCATCTCTACACGTAAACAAAGTGGCTTGTAATAGGAATGTCCTTTTAAAAAAAAAAACTGCTATTCAACATTTTCAAAGCATGATTTTGCATAATACTCCAATATCTGCTATGAATAGTGATCATCGAGTAATAAAATCCTAGATGACGTTTTCATCATTTTCTTTTTTTTTGAGTAAATACAGCCTATAACTAACAACTAATTGCAAACCACCAATGAAGAGTTCTGAATAATTCATAAATTACTATTTTATGTTCAATATTTTCTTGTTTTTACTGGGAGCACAACAGACTAAAGCTACATCCACATTAATACGTTTTGGTTTTAAAATGACGTTTTAAAACAAAAACGATCTCCATCCAGACGAGACCAGATTTTAGTTCCCTATGAGAAATAATCCATACATCCATCCATTATCTATACCGCTTTATCCATCTGGGTCGCGGGGAAGTTGGAGCCAATCCCAGCAGTCGTTTCGGGCGAGACACGGGGTACACCCTGGGCAGGTCGCCAGTCCACCACAGGGCCAACACAGACAAACAGCCACACACGCTCGCATTCACACCTATTTAGAGTAGCCAGTTGACCTAATCTGCATGTCTTTGGACTGTGGGAGGAAACCGGAGCACCCGAGGAAACCCACGCATGCACGGGGAGAACATGCAAACTCCGCACAGAACGGCATGTGACCCGTAGACCGAACCCAGGACCTTCTTGCTGTGAGGCGACAGTGCTAACCACCGTGCCGCCCCAGTCCGTACTAACACACCTGAAAACATGCATCACATGACCATTCGCATACACTGGGCATACGCATGCCGGTATAAACAGAAAGTAGATTGTCTACTCTGTAGTTGGGTGTTTAGTTGCAATAGCTTGTCTCCTGCACATGTAGGCAGTTGTAGCATTATAAAATGCAGAATTTATCTGCACAACAGCTGCTAGCAAAGACAACAAGGTCAGCAAGGCTTGTAATTCGTTATTCACGCTGCATTCAGCATGGATCACGTGATAGGAGCGTGATGAATCAGGGAACGATACGGCGTGACTGATAAGACCCAATCAGGTAGAGAACGTTGGTATCTGTGTCATTGTTTCCAAAAGCCTCCATTTTCCCTCATCCACACTAAAACTTTTTCAAAGCTCTCCGTTTTAGGGGTTCGAGTAGTATGGGCACTAGGCATAAACGAAACAATAGTGATGCGTTTTAAAACTAAACTGCATTAGTTCGAACACAACATAAAGCTGCTGTAATCATAAAGACTGTCCTATTTCTCATCCCAAGAATATTCACAATATGGTCATACTAAACATCCTTTCAACCCACTTTTCCACACCTGTATACTGTAATGATTTACAACCCCACTATCTGGTGCCAGAGGAGACTGGGATTCCTCTAAAGATGTCTTCCTCGTGTTGTTCCTTGCCACTGGCCTGTTTGTTTCAAATCTAAATCTACATCCGGATTTCCGTAAAGCTGCTTTGTGAATCGAATTGAACTAAAAGCTCGGTTGAATCAGCTCTCTCTAAATATTAAATCAGGAGCTTTCATAGCAAACTGCACATAATGCTGTCCTTCTTCAAGCCGCCTTTATTCTGATCCAAAGTTTGGACACATACTGAACTGAAACCTAGCAGATTAATTGCACGCGCTATTATTTGTATAAAATCCAGATGGATTTCTTTTAATCTACTAATGACTTTAATCCGATTCAATATTCCACCGTATGCTGTTTAGGACATGAAAGGTGCCACAATCATATAATGACTGGATAATTAGTATGTATGTCAACACACTCCATTTACTTTTCACGATATATCACCAAACTAATCTACAGCCAAAATTGTAACATGTTGTTCCAGTTGTCGTCATTTGAAATGACTGGTTTGGCAAAGAATCTTCCAAGATGCGTGTACGTGTGCGCGCACACACGACGCTGATAAAGACACGCAGTGCACCGACGCTAACAGCCTTTGTCGGCACTCATTACGTCAAGTCATTTGTGTGCGAGTGAATGAGAAAAAGCCAGCAAACAATTCAGAGGTTCTCAAAGACCTTCAGCTGACCTCAAACTGACACAAATGCTTCTACTCAAATCCCCCACACACACACATACATAAACACACACAGAAACGGCAGACACTCCCTACCAATTCGACCCCATCCCTTGCGGAATTAAGCCATGAAAATCACTTCAGCATGCACCAAAATAGCACATATTTATTCATTCATATTAAATCTGAAGATTATATTTAAGAACACTGAATGCAAGGTTGGAGTGTCTCCTTGACAGAACACCAAGCCGTTGTCACGCTTAGCCATCGCACCTGAAGGGATGTTTTACGGTGTTGGACGAAACCCAGAAAAACACAAGGAGAACATGTCGAACTGAGCACGTAAACCAACTGAATAGTGAATTTGCTACGTTTCAGCACAGAAGAAACCACAGACTTTTAAAGCAATACTTGAAAAAACAACAGTCAGCACAAGGGTTCCAAAAAGTAAATATTTCTCCAGCACATCAAATCCTGCAGTGACCATCTGCACACAACGTTCCTTGTGAGGCTGAGTTTGTGCGTGTGTTAGTTGCTAAATCGTACGGATTTGACACAGCCAGGGTAAGAGGTCTCTAAAAACATTTCTCAGTAAAGATATGCTGAGAGAGCCAAGGCTTGCAGTAAGCAAAGGACTTTTTGTCCCACATTTTAATGCACATCAAATGCTGGCCTAAACAGAAGCTGGAGTGTTTTCATTCATTTTCTATCAATGCAAGAAACACCTACGAGCATCACAACAACAACAAGGAAACTGCTTTATCAATTCAGCTTGCAATACACCAGCACGAAGTTCTTCCACTAAGTTGGAAGTTCTTTGATCGACTCGGATTAACATCAAGGCTCGGGCTGTTCCTGTTATCCATCCTCAAAACAAAAATATTCAAATGTCGAAAATGTTCTTAAAAATGATGCCTTGGTGTTTGGTTGTGTGTTGGTGGTATGTGTAGCCAATCAACAACTGACGATGTTCCTAGCCCCACCCACAAGTGCTATTCCTTCCATCTCCTCCAATTATGAGCAGGTACGGTACTAAAAACCATTTTTGGTTGGTTGGTTGGTTGGTGGTGTTCTAGCTGCTGATGGAAAAGAACTTCTGGTATTCTGTGGCGTGGGAAAAAAAGTATTCCAAGGAAATCTCTTCTGTATCACTGGGCAGATGCTTTTATTCAAGATTACACAATTCATAGTTTGGCATGGTTAAACAGAAGCTTCGACTCATAACTTCAGCACGGATGAACCAAGCATGCAGAAAGGAAAAGTGATCTTTTGCATATTACATTAAACAAATACTATATTTACTCTACGGTTTCATTTAATGTTTTGAGTTAAAGAGTTGAGAGTATTTTCACTTAGGCTGTTCCCGTAGACCAGGGCTCAAATCAACGACTGGGGTTAAAATACAGGCAGACACCAGACAATCCAGACAACAAGCAGGCAGAGATCACATGCAAAAAAAAACCACTAGATACAAAGGAAGCAGAAACAAACTAAGGAGAAAGTACGCTAACTAGAAGGGCATTCGGAGAGCACAGACCTTCGCCAAGTACAATAGTCTAATCTATGATATGTAAATCTGCAAACACGACCAGTTTATATCTTTGGATACATTTCCAATGGAGTCTTCATGTTTCTACATTGGCTATGTTTTGTCACTATTGAACATCTAGTGGATTTTAAGATGTATGGCATCATTGAGCGCAGACTTCCACCAACAGCAAATGCCGTGTCTCGCAAACGTGAGATTGAATTCGTGGATCCGCCCCATGGCTCAAATCCGCTCCAGACTTTTATGGGTACTTCCTTGGCCCATGCTGCACCCTGCGACCAAGTTTAATGTAAATCAGTTGTGTAGCTTGTGCGTAATCCTGCTCACAGTCAAACAGAACACAATGAAAACTAACCCACAACATAACACAACAGGAGTGTGAACAGTGAGAAGGCACTGAGCAGAGTCACAATTAGTTTAGCTTCCTATATAATCCATCAAAAAAAAAATGGAGATTATGTTTTAACAATGAACGTTGCTGTATCAGTTCCTCAACCATGTGTTAAACTTTTAGAAGTTTGAGAAATTTAGGCTAAAAATGTCCTTAAAGTCCACTGCAATGTTGTGGACTGAACACCTGGGCTGTACCTGTCACAAATCTAATTTTAGGCAAATGAGCAGTTCTGAGAAAATCCACCATTATGGATGCGACATTTGAACTCATATTGACACGCAAAGTGTCTCTGTGTCTGCACGCGCTTAGCATTAGCAGGATATTGTATTTGTTGTTGCGGTACCTTTTAGAAAGAGTGCAGAGAAATAGACGTATTTCTCATATATTCATGTATGAATATGCATGTACGGTTTTGCAGAACATGGGTAATAAATAAACCTGACAGGAAATGCTGTTATAGGAAAAAGAATCAGTGGTGGAGCAGAGTTAGTATTACTGCCCCAAAGTTGATGATTTTCTTCTAACAGCACAAACTTAATTGCTTTATTCTTCTTATACCGTAGCAATGGACACACTGTTCCAAGACATGATTTAACTTCCTCTCATTAAAATGCATTACATGACAGTATGAGCATCAATCTGCCATGTCCTGGATGTATTCACGTCACTTAAATATTATATATCAGTTGCAAAAATTGATGGACCAGCAGTGGATGACGCAATCACGGGTCAATTTCAGTCACTGCGTTGGCATTTAATGGGGTTTGTGCTCATTCTGCCATGCAGTAGCAGGGAATCAGGAGCACCACAAGAGTGGAGGTTCAACGCAGCCGCACCCTGACAGCATGATCTCCGGCACGTTGCACTGCCGAGTGTGTGAACATGGCCACACCCCACCACTGAGAAAGTGGGCTATATCTCATTCACACACAGCTTTGGTGTTTGTCTAAGGGGAGTGTACATCTTTATTTCTATGCCCACATGGCTACGACCTCCCAACAAGAAAGAGGACCTCTGGCCATGTGTATATGGAACATGTATGGCCCTGTCCATGTATGCATGTGTGCGTGTGCGTGTGTGTATGAGAGCTGCAGTGCTGCAGTGATGACCCCGCTCACTCGCTGACTCAGCAGTCATTACTCAGTCATTGTCTGGACCATGTGTTGCCTTTGGTGCAGGTTCGCCACAACGCTATCAGGCATTCTGATGGATTAGACGCCACAATTGTGTCATTTTAAAGGGCTGAAAATGCAACAAAAACAAGTGTAGGCTCAACTTACAAAAGCTACAGCCGGCTTAGCTTTGTGGCTAACATAAGGCTGTTGATAAAGTCACAAAAGCATCATCATAACTGCTAGCCAACTGCAAGCTACAGTACACTAAAGTGATGTTTATTGTAGCTATGTCTGAAACATCTCTATCATCTAAACGTTTATCCTCATAAAAAAAATCCATATTTCTATGAATATGCAAACCGGAAACACTCCTTTTCCCTTGTAAACAGGTGTAATAAAAGATTTGCATACTGCAATCTGATTGGCTCTTCTCTTTTATGATGTAATAAGACTGTACTCAATACAGTGTGTCTACTTACACATTTTGATACCATGCCACATCTTCCTACTCACCACTGAATTCCAGTAAACAACGTTGAGCCGTACTGAATATATTTATGCAAAAGTTCATCTCATACGCCATAGAAAATAGAGCAAGAAGAGATTAGTAGACTCTTACTAGAGACTAGTAGGTATGGCTAGATGTACTTCATTATGAAGCAATGAACAGCTGTCTACTTGCCTAGCTAGCACCTAACCTGCTACCTAGCTAATGTCACAAAGTAACCTACCAAGCATCATACGATTTATATTTTGTAATAATAAAAAAATATTACATGAGGCATAGAAGCAAATTAATAGTTTTCCCACTCAAATTATGTCTCCACTCACCTGATTAGCAATGCAGTAAATGCAATAATCCGCATAAAGCCACGAGGCCACGCCACGCCACGCCACGCCACACGGATCCAGCACAGCACTCCAGCGAAGTGAGTACGATACACTGTATCTTAGATTTTCAAAGGATTTGGACTGCAGTAAAAATGTTTGAACTGTGGCGATTTTGGGCACTCGAATTAATTATCCTAAAAAGATCTAATGACAACAGTTTAAACGGACTTTTCGCAGACATTCTGGAATGATTACAAAGTCTTTGTTGCTGCATTCTGGCTAATTCATTGATTCCAGACCTGGTTTTAATATCACTTCATAGCACTTGAACCAAATGTTCTTCATTTTCCCCATTTATTCCAACTTTTTCACAACATCCAAACCTTTGGCCAGCCTCCAGCACATCTCATGATGCGAGTAAGAAAGTGATAGACAAGTAGGTTGTTTATTTAAAGCCTATGACTTTACTGAAACACCCAGTTTATGAAATGATTTGTTTACAGAAGTTTCTTCTGCACATGTGAAACACATTACAGACTTGCCTAACATAACAAAACACAGTGTACCTCTCACTCACTATGTGATACGCACCGCCTTGGAGGCCATCCTTCCCCCTGGAACAAAGGGGGCCTTTATGCCCAGTGGCCAAAAGTGCCACCGTGGGAAATGGGGCTGTTTTTATGCCGTTGGCGTCTTTATTTAGGCCGGATCCCAAATGCCTCCCTACTCCATGTATCTCTGTATATTACATATAAGCAATAATGACTCCTACATCTGCCTGGGTCAGTGTTTTCCATTCTACTTGCCCTGGGGCAGGATTGAGAAATGATGCCCTAGGTAGTGCACAACAGGAAGGCGTTTGGGATTCAGCCTAACCAGTCAAGGTTAAATAGGCATGACATGCTAGGTGCTAAGGTGATTCAGAGATTAAGGTGGAGGCAAATGGTCGAGGCTGATGCGCCAATGCATGCGCAAAGAGGCACAATTAGCGAGCGCGTGTCAGCTTTTAAAGTGGACACAACATTTACATGCAACATCCGGAGAGCTGAAATGACACGCTGATGCGCAGTTATTTAAACATGCAAAGTCATCAAGGTTGCCTCAAGGTGCAAAGCGTTTCAAATCGGTTCATGCTGCTGATCGATTAATGGAGCCGGACACACACGCCCTCATGCTGACGCCAGAATGTTCAATGCCGGCCACGTAACGCAGACGTAACGCATGATCCCGCGCGCCAGACACGCGCGCCCCTCCCGCATTCCACCAGATTACACCATCTTGGCTGCATCCCCATTTGCACCCTTATAGTGAACTACATAGGGAGCAGAAACTATTACAGCTCGCATGTTGCGGTTAACTTCTACACAGTAATGAGACCTTTGGGATTCTGCCTCTGCGTCCTGAAGGACAGTCGCGTTTGTCCCATGCACCCAAACTGTTAACGACCTGCAACTCAAAAAAAAAAAAACCCTTCAGATGCTTAGAAGACATAACAGTGCTTTCTGCTCTCGTGCATCAGAGATGCAAAAGATGCACGGTCTTAAAAACAGTTTCATCATCTAAAACAAACGGCTATTCGACTCAGCTCAACTGCACAGAAACGACTGATTTGACATGCGTTTAATCTCAAATGTAAGGCTTTTGTCCTACCTCTTCGAGGCTTCACCAGGGATGATGAAGATGACGGCGGTAATGAGGCACGCGGACTTTTTGCTGCATTGACTCAGCGCTCTCCAGCACTGTACCACGTGACACCGCGCTGCGCCGTTCAGGGATGGCCATCACGACTCACTTTACAGATTCGATTCTTTCAAACAAACCCGTCTATGAGAATCGAACTAAGAGTTCGAACCATTTGATTCATCTATAATAGTAAGCGTGTACTATCCACTGAGATGTAGTAGCCTGCCTTCACAGATCAAAATATAGTTTTACTGCTACTTATTCTACCTTGTGTTATAAACATAGTTAAGGCAAATTTAAGTCGAGATAAAAGTTGCACTTAAACGTCCCTTGAAAATGTAATTAGGCTAAAAATGTGAGAATCAAATATCTTTTATACTGAATTTCTGACTTCATTTTGAGCTTTACAATTCCTTAACAGTAAACAAAAGGACAATTTCAGTGGTTTATCCTGGCAATTTTTATGTTTCTAAATAAAAACTTTTTAGTTCTCACTTAGGTATATCAGGCCATGCATACTGGGTAAACATCTCAACCCAATGATTAATAATGGACATTTTTGCAATAGTGAAAATATTAGTAACATTCCAAAGACCTTTGCAGTTGAGGCTCTGCAAGTGTGAAATAATACCACCTAAAAAGCACTTAAATGTAGCATAACTGTCAGAAAAGAAGAAGAAGAAGAAGAAACTGCCCCGACTCTATTAATTGATTCGTGCTTAAGATCCGAATCGACCGACTCAAACAAGAGTCGTTTAAAAAGATCCGAACAGCTCACGAGTCGTCCATCACTAGCACCGTTTCAGCTTTGAAGCTGTGAATCCCATGGTTTGTCTTTTTTTTTTGGCGCTTTATTGTAGAGGAACCAGACTGAAAGCCGGTTCTAAGCCAGGTAGCCTGGTTAAACTCTGTTTCACATCCAAACTAACTTTAATAGATGGCATGTACCACGTTCGCAGCTTAGTGTGGATAATTGGGCAGGAAGCCTGCTTCAGAAAGTCCTCAGAGCTGCAGTTATAACATTAAACAGGGAGAAAAAGGAAGTGTAAAACTGCAAGGGGGGGAAACTTCATTTCCGCCCACCCTGGTCCTGTTAAACATCTGTGTCCTTTCCAGGAGACACACACAGCCTGCTGAGATTCACACTGTAACAACAACAAAACTACTAATAAAACACAGCACACACACTTAAAGCGAAGTGCCTGAGATCAAAACACACCGCGTCCCAAACCACAAACTACTACAGCGACTGAATAGTCATCATAACTCAGCTACGTGCGGTTTGGGACGTTGCCCAGTGCACACAGCCTGCACTCTGATAGCAGCCTGCGATTATGAGTTGCATCACAGAACAAACCGAGACGCTGTTTACCAAAAATGTAACCAAACGAACTTTGCGAGAATGTAACTGCTGTCTTACCTGTTATAGCGTCATCCATCACTATTTCTTTGTCAGCCATTGTATCCATCGTATCCTTGTAGGACTGTCTTATCATGAAAATAACACCGGAGCCCACTTTTCACTTTTAACGCAGATCATTGGGTGTTTTTAAAGAAAATGCCTTCTTGAGCTTTTAAATGCGCCTTAGGATTTTTTCAATAAAACGGAATATTCAGTAGGTTTGGACAGCAACCTCGACTTTTTCCCCCCTTTTTTTTGCCCTGGATGTCTGACACCTTGGAGAAAGGAAGTCTGTACACACTGGCCGCTACTTTGCCTCCCCGCCCCTCAGGCGACCCTCCCGGTGCTTCACTGACCTCATAAGCGTGTAATATGCGCAAATCATGCGCAGCCACACTGGACTCGAATAACCTCTGCGCAGTATATAACTTAGCACGCTACAGCAGACGTAGTACATGCCTTAAAAACTAATGTTCAGCAAGAAACAATTGAAAATATACAGGTTATGCTAGTGTGACACCATAAGCAGATTGATAGTCTTGAGTGCAAAAGTTTGCACACCCTTAGATATACTCTGTGAGACACAGGTTCCCAACCCTGGTCCTGGAGAACTCCCCTGTCCTGCACATGTTAGTGTTTTCCTCGCTCAGGAAGGGATGTTCTTGAGATACTGGTGATCCTGATCCCTTCTGCTTTCCGGACCAGCCTGATCCATCCTTATGCCCTTGAAGATGAAGGTCTCATCACTTGGAAACCACTCGCTCCTGCTGAGAATGGCTCCATATGGACAGCCTAAAGATACACTTAGGAACCATGAAGATAGCTTTGGATTGCAATTGTTGCAAATCATTTTTGGGTTTAGGGCAATTGCCATGAACAGTTTTGCACTCAGGGCTGTTTTACACACAACTGCCCTCTGGTTCCTCTCAACTTTCTTCCTCATGTTGTCAGAGGGAGTTTTGCCTTGCCACCGCCACCACTGGTGCTCATTAGGGATAAATATATATGTTCACATTTAATATTTCTGTAACGCTGCTTTGTGACAATGTCCATTGTTAAAAGCGCTATACAAATAAAATTGAATTGAATTGAATGTTAATTAGGCGGCACGGTGGTGTGGTGGTTAGCACTGTCGCCTCACAGCAAGAAGGTCCTGGGTCCCCGGATCACCCAGGGTGCCTTTCTGTGTGGAGTTTGCATGTTCTCCTGGCGCATGAGTGCGTTTCCTCACACAGTCCAAAGACATGCAGATTAGGTCAACTGGGTACTCTAAATTGCCCATGGTTGTGAATGCAAGTGTGTGTGGTTGTTTGTCTCTCTGTTGGCCCCTGTGGTGGACTGGCGACCTGCCCAGGGTGTACCCCGCCTCTCGCCCTGTGTCTGCTGAGATTGGCTCCAGCTTCCCCCGCGGACAAAGCGGTATAGATAATGGATGGATGAATGTTAATTAGCTAATTAGTTGGAGCAGAGGTTTAGGGGAAAACACTTTGAAATGTAGCACATTAAAATTATGAATGATTTTTATACAGTCTCTACCTTCCCATTCCAAGGGTTATTTTCACAACTGGGATGCCATTTGTGTCCCACTGATATTGCATTTAAAAAATACTGTATATGTGTAAAGTAAAAGACATTTTAAACATAGGTATGGTGTCCTGCACAACAACCTATGTGCATGCTGCAAATAAATGTCTTAAAATCTTAATAAAACCTATAAAATCCAGAGCACTTACAAAACATCATTTTGCCTTCACCTTGAAATATAATCATTAAAATACTTCAGAAATTATATTATTTCTGCATTTTACATCTCTTGAAACACCCTTTTTCACAAGTTGTCCATTATGTACATTTTAGGTCACTCAACCATGTTGTCATGGAAAGAAGTTGTTCATTCATTCTTTTTTCCTTCATTTTTAATGAGGTTCTGTCTGTCAAGATTACTCTGAAAGCACAAATTATACTCAAATAATAAATTAAAAGTAGATTAATGCTAATACTCATGTAAAAGTAAAATGTAGCTATTTTCAGCAAAGAAACTCTGCAAAAAAGATCAATGAGATCCTTACTACGTAAACATTTTGGTTGCACAGTGTAGATGTAATTTCTGGGTTGCTTTTGTAAACCAACTCACTGATTGTTCATATGGGAAATATGGGAATACACACTGTCCTTTGGCCACCAAGATCACACTGTACAAACACTCAAAATAAACAACAAGCAGAGAATTTATCAGAGATGACTTCAGATGTTTCTGATACCCTTTTTCCACCAAAAGGGAACAGGTTCTCTTCTGGTTCGTGCACCAAATTTTGAACCGTTCACAGCTTTTCCACCAAATATAAATTGGTTCGGAACTTGAAAAGCTGGTTCCCAGCTGGAACCAAATGATAACTGGCTTTTCAAGTGCGAACCATAATGCCATGAGTGGGAATACGATCAGTTTGGAGAGGAAGCAGACCATAGCAATGGAAAATACAATGGAAAAGGATAAATCAGAAAAAATATCTGCAATAACAGAATAAAAGCTTGCAGGTAATCAATGCAATCCGCCATCTTGCTACTAGTGCTTACTTCTGTTGTGCATTGTGCAATACTCTCCATTGATGACACATTCTTGATTATGCTCAAACCTGGTGGAAACCTGGGCTGGTTCACTAGCTGGCACCAATGTTCAAAGAATCGTGGAAGGAAACGTTTCAAGAACCTGTTCCCTGTTGGTGGAAAAGGGGTATGATCGAGTCCTAAATTACTTGTGCTTATTGTTTTTTCTTTCATTCACTCATGTTTTTATTCATACCACTTTATCCTGGTCAGGGTGGAAGTGGACCTGGAGCCTATCCTGGGAACACTGGGCATGTGGTGGGATTACACCTTGAATGTGACACCAGCTCAGGATTAAACCCAGCGCCTTGGAGCTTTGAGGCAGCCTTTATTGCATTTTCTTCACTGTAAATAATCTCCGGAGTCTCATGAGTCAATTTTGACTTTCTAATATGTGCGCTACAATACTGTAGTTTGGAATAACTCATCAAATAGCTGGTGTGAACATTCTCCCATTAAAGTCTTTAGCATATATGTCAATGATTTCATTTAGTTTAAAAAAAAAAGACAAATCTTGAACCAGCTGCGATAACTAAAGTAGGTCACAAGCAGTAATTTAACTATCTGGCATATAATTCAAAATAATTGAGATGGTGAAAGGCAATAATTTGTTTCTATGTCACAGGAAAGCTTGCTATGAATTACTAAAACATCCTATATGATGTGAAAATGTCAGTGACTATGAATAATAACTCTCATGTTCTGTTCACTACTTTGCAATGTAAAATATATCATGCAACACGATTTCACATATATTTTAAAATGATTTTCATCTCATTTATTAGAAATATACACAAGATGGTGACAGAGATTTCACCAAGATCCAACAAGGACAAGGCAGTGGTGGCAAACACAGCTGTATGTGGATATCACGGGACACTTGCTCTAAATAAAACCTCTCATTTATTCCCACTTCATTTCCAGGTCTTGTTTCATGGATATAGCTACACTGCTCACCTTGACTGTCCTCCATACAGCTGACCAACCATTCAGTTTTGGCAATAATTTCCATAAAAGTCTTATAACCAAACTCAACATGGAGATCTATACATGATGCAAATAAAGTCCGTTATCGATTATGCTCCATGCTTGAGAAGATAGAAGACCCCAGTGTGATAAACATAACTGTGGATGCAACTGGTCATTGTGTATAGGAGATGATAAGACTACTTAATGGTCATGTCCAGAGAGGATATGCCACTATAAATCAGCTTTTTACCCCATCTAGTGGTCACTTCTAACCTGACCCTGTAAGACCCTTCAATTAGCAAAACAGAAGCCGAGCATTTCACACAAAGAGGTCCAGCCTGCATCCTCCAGCCAGAGTGTGTGTACAGGGAAGTGATTAATCTTATAGAATCCCGTCCACATTGCTAATGCGTTCACAACACAACTGAATACTCAAATAAGTAGTAAAACTGCAGGATAAATTGTTTTCCCCACATCACCTCATTGCTACATTCCGTCCATTTGAACGCTCTGCACGACATCTGAGCATCCCCTTTCAGCTTCCAGCACGACTTATGAAAGAATATATACAATTATCAAATTATAAAAAAACTAACAAAAACCCAACTTGTAGTGCAATAAGCTGTCACACTAACTTGTCTCTAGCATGGATTTACCTTGATAGTATTCTTTAGACCCTGACCTGTCTGTACTAGTGTGAGGATATGGTTTTGTGTGATTTCACAATTCCTTTGCCATTTAGTCCTTTTAAATCTTAAAAATGAAACTAAAGGCTATAGGAAACATTGCTGCCTTACAGATCCAGGGTCTCATGTGGAGTTCTCCCTGTGTTCTTGTGGGTTTTCTGCACGTTCTCAGTTTTTCTCCCTCTGTCCAAATATATGCATTTAAACACAGACTAGCTATGCTAAATTGCATGTAGCTGTGAATGAATATGTCTGTGTGTCTGTGTGTGTGTGTGTGTGTGTGTGTGTGTGTGTGTGTGTGTGTGTGTGTCTGTATATGTGTCTGTGTGTCTGTGTGTAAGGTGCCAAGAGATGGACTTGCATCTTATCCAGGGTGTATTCCAGCCACGTGCCCAGTGTTCCCATGATAAGCTGCAGATCCACTATGACCTCACTGTTATCTATCTATCTATCTATCTATCTTTCTATCTATCTATCTTTCTATTTATTTATTTATTTATTTAGCACTGCTAGGACACGATTGGCTGATTGGATATTTGCCTGAATGAGCAGGTGTACAGCAGGTTAATTACTCTTTACTCGATCATTGTTTAAATGTTTGATTGATTGAAAAGAATATATTAAATTGTGTCACAACAGCCAGCAAAATACACACTTTGGTGACCTTTGCTTCAAACTGAACAATAAAGATTAATGGCAAATGTGAATATACACTTGAACAGTGCTATTTTAGATTCTTCCCTAAATTAAATTAACATTTAAAATGACAATATAACAATATAAATCCCTGGGATAGATTGGCGACCTGTCCAGGCTGTACCACGCCTCTTGGACAAAGACAGCTGGGATTGACTCGAGCTTCCCCACGACCCTTAATGGAAAAGTGATATAGATAACGGATGGATGTTAATTTATGTTTTCTGCCTTTTCTCCTTTACTGTAATATTCCTTCCCATATTGTTCCATTTCCCCTCAGAGAATGTAGCATCCGACGGGTCAGTTTGATGATTTGATGATTATTTACATCTTAATGTAAAATAAACTGTAGTGGACAACTGCAAGATTTTTGTAGCCAGTTTTGGATGGTCTGGGGTTTAATTATTTGTTAGTTAGTTTGTTTTTTGGTATTAGATGTTTTTGAGAAACTAAACAAAAAGTAAAAACTTTTGCTAATCATCCCTCATCTTCCCTACACTGTCCGAGAACAAGTACTGAATTGCACCTTTTCTTGTCGCTGGGTGATGTTGCGTATCTTCAGTAATTATTTTTTATTTGGAAATATGAATACAGTGTACCTTATAAAAAAGGTACATAATAAAAAATATACATCATAGGACCACTTTTGTTCCTTTAATCAGCTATTAGATTACAGCTACATGCACAGATACACTACATACAACTTCTCAGGGAAAAGATTCCAAATAAGGGCATGAAATCCGTACCATTAATAGTATCACCCTTTTGAAAATAAAAGGTACAGTTTAATATACCTCTATTTCTAAGAGCGTAGTGATTGGTGTAGGTTATATTTCACCTGATAAACTGGTTTGTGTTTGTTTTACCTCACATCCAGGCAGGTAGCATTAGCCATTAGTGGTTTTTACACTGTACAAGACGATATAGGCTACAGCTGTGACTAGACATCCGAAATCAAATAATTACTCTAAATAGCTGTTTATTGCGCATGCGTGGAAACGACGCGCATGCGCTGTGAGAGTCCAGCCTGCTGCAAATCAGGTAGCGACAGAAATCATGAACTGAAGTCCACAAGGGGGAGTGTGGATACGGAATGCTGATAATCTGCACCAGGCTTGCCGTTTATCCTTGTGTCTTTTCATTTGGTTATATTTTTCTCTTTATGAAGTCGACAGAGTGCACTAATGTCCACAGTTTGGGCTTTTTTCCCCTTTGGCCTGTGACGATGGTGTTTACTTTAACATAGCTGAACTGTAAAATAGGCCAGGAAAAATAAACACTGGAGAATAAATGAAACAAATGAGCTGACTTGTTTAATGTAGGTCTACAATTAGTACATAATCGAAATATTTGATAACTAACTCATTGCAGTGTTGTGCAAAATATGAAAAAATAGACAAACTTTGGATACTGTTTAATCTTTGTTGGTTGTTGGTGTAAAGCATATCATTTTATCTGAATTTTTTTTTTTTTTCAGTGGTTATTTCTAGACCTGCTATAGTCTATATCCTGTGTCAATTTAAAAATATTCCTGGAGAGAAAAAAACTAAACTAACTAAAATATATTTGTGGTAATATGCAATGACCTTTCAACACATTCACACATTGATAATATTTAAATGAGCTCTCCAACAGAACCCTATATTTGTTTTTGTCCTCTTGTCCGAATCAGAGTTTCTGAGTTTGGATGAATGAAGCAATGTGTTTAAGGATTATATAATCCAATAAAGACAAATCATTTTGGTCAAAACTTAATTCAGGCTAATTTATAGCCAGGACAGATCAAGGGTTCAGCAATAAAGCTCTCAAAGTACCTGCAAAGTCAGCTATATCTTTTCTTTAAAAGCCTATATACCTGAATAAAACTGAATTTAAATGTATTTTAAAAGATTGAGATTGAGATCATTTAAAATGACCTAAAAGTAATTTAGTAACAACAAGTGTTAGTATAAAAGTAATTTTCTTTACATGAGATTTAGGCTAGTGCACACATTTAATTCATATACAACTAAAAAATTTAAGCAAAAAAAAAAAAAAACCTTTTAAAACTTCTGACCAAATGTAGGATTTCATTAAGCTGTATGCTGATATAAAGTAAAACTTTCTATAAAATCTAGGCTATAAGTGCTTGTATACTGTAGGCCAATGTAATTCTTTCCTGAATCCTTTCCATTAATATGAACTTACAGCAAAGTAGACCTACCTGTGCAGTTTTTGGAGATTTTTTGCACATGAATTTCTTTTGGATGTATTTGCACAGAACTGTGTGTGCCACAAAGCAGGTACAGTTACTAATCTGTTCATTCTTGGTGATGAAACCTAGTTCTTTTATTAACAATATAGCTATTTTTAGTTAGGCTATTTCTCAACAGACTGAAATCCACAGTGTTGAATTAGCACCAGATGGTCTTAAACAAACTATAGGTGTTAGTTCAGCACTTAATATCTCACTGTTTATTTAACACTGGGATCCTTTGGGATTTTCCTAGTCCCTCTGCCTTGTATAGGCTATTAAATAAAAATTCTTGGAAACCGGATAAGACTGTCCAAGCTGCAATCTTTGTAATCTTTTTTTTTTTTTTACTTAAAGCTTAAAGGGGTTAAATGACACTTGCCACTTACTTTACAGCTCTTCTCAGCAGGAGAAACGCACCTACTCGTACTATGCAAAGGTCAAGGGTTTGCACTTGCACTCACGCATTAGCCAGATGGCCACAAGCGAATAATTCAACACGCTGAGCTCGACCTGTCCATGAACTCTCTTAAAGGGCTTAAAGCAAAGAGAGAATGCCTGAAAAGCCAAATCGGCCCAAAACATTCATTAAGAAAGTCTTAAGAGAGTGCTTTAGTCACAGCGCTAATCTCCTGGGTTTCTAGCAGCAGTTGTGTTTAGTGTAGGCCTGTGGTGCAAATGTTCTCAGTCGACTCTACTCATGCTGAAGAATATTTATGCCTGCTACAATAATCCGATTAATGATATTAGGATAAATGTATGCATGGGAAATTTGTGTAAAGTCAGTGGAAGGGGAAAAAAAGTATTTCTATAAAAGGACAAAACATGGCCCCAAGCTATTCTCAGCCTGTGAAGCCTTATAACATTCCTATTCCACACATCAGAATGATGTAAGATGAACACAGAGAAGGTTATTAGGCATGCATAAAAATGATCAGTTTTGAATGAACACTTGCAATGTTACAGTGTTTACATTTTCATAGCTTTGTTTTGGGGTACATGCACTTAAAGTGACTGAAGAAGCAAATAACTTATTCGTTATTTAACTATTTAACGAGTGAATTGAAATCATTTGCAGATAGTCATCAGGCATTGCTCCACTGAGCCTTGTGCGAGTTCGCGCTGGTGTTAAGGCCAAAATAAAACGCTGCAGCTGAGACGAAGCTGCTGGAGGTCCTGCATCCTCCTCCATTCATCAGACACCTGGCCAAGTTTGAAAACACGAGCGGACTACGAGCGCGAGCCTACGGGCCAATTAAACCCGCGCGAACACTCCCGCGCGCGCATGCATCTGGGCGCTTCAGGCTTGGAGAAAAAGGCGCGCTAATTAGGCCCGAACAGCGGCCTTTCTCTCCCCGCCGTGACCCGGTGCGACCCTGGGCCAAGCTGTTTAACGTTATTATTTGAGCACTCAACAACGCGTGAATGCAAATGCGCGCGCATTATCCGTTTGTTAGGATCCGCGAGCTGCTCGAGCGAGGGTCACAATGAGCGTAAAGGCGAATTAACATTAGCATTAACATTAACATGTCGCGCGGACGGGTGGCTAATTGTACGTTAGCTTTACCGACGAGGGTGCAACAAGTGCGCGAGCTCGCTCTCTCTCTCTCTCTCTCTCTCTCTCTCTTTCTTGTTCACAGGCTATAAACAGTTATAATTTACTTGCTGCTGATTGTTATCTTTTATTCACCTGGAGCACGAACTTTCACACCGTGGTCATTTGTGTTTTACGTATTAAAGAATACGTCAATTTAAGCATTTTGGTTTCTTACTTTGTTTTAAAGGGATTTTTGTGCAGTGTGTGACTCTGTGGGGTTCAGTTGAAATGCATGAAGGGATTTTGCGCAGAATTGTTTAGAAAATCCAATGCCCAGTAATGAACGACGACAGATGAACCGGAATCGATCTGGGGTGAGTGTATCAGATTCTCTTGATTAAGGGAATGGTGTCTTGTTTGGCCTTCACATGATCCAACTAGAGACATGGCCGCTCTCCCCAGTGATTAACACCCGCACTGGACACTTTCATTTATACCGACAGTCGCCAATGGAGCATTCTCCAGAAATGTAAGTGAAAAGTGTCAGTTTTTATTAAATAATGTTTTAAAGGCATGTGCCATGTTTACCACACAATTTCATTTTGAACGCATCAATGAGGCAATTATTTTAAAATTAAACCACGCATCTATTCCTTTGGAGAATTTTAAAGTACAGCCTATAGCGGATATTATAGTGTAGTTTTATATATGTTCTAGATTATTTACACCTATGACCGGATGGTGGCGACTGTGTTTCAGCTCTTATGTATCTTGGAGAGTTTGTAGATTAGATGCGTCACGAATCGCGCGCGAGCTCCACGAGCCTTTATTTCTTCCAACTTTTCCAAATGAAAAAACATAGTAATATATATATATATATATATATATATTGTATATAAACTATGTATATATTAATATTATATTAATATATTAATATTATATTAATATATAATAATATATATATATATTACTATGTATATATATATTACTATGTATGATAGTCCGACTCTCTCCAAAAGACAGCAAATATGTCAAAAACGAAGACCGCTACCAAAATCAGTCTGATTACTATGGAATCTGTTTCATCTGAAACAGACAGGTTTAAAATTCTCTCTCTCTCTCTCTCTCTCTCTGTTTTGCTCCTCCACGCCGCCTGTGTTTAAAAGCGAAATAAAAAATAAAACCTGCCCATAATATCATTTATATCACTTATTTCCGTTTGCGCCGAGAAAGACTGTTGTGCGTTTATTCTGGTGTGTTTTGTCCGATATTATTATATTATAAGTGCAAAGGATAGTTGGCATGCTCACCAATAAGCATGTGTGCTAGCGTGACGTCACTCACTCTCGCGCCCTCCCGGTAACTTCCTGTCCCGGAGCAGCGGAGCGGCTGACCTCCCCGTGAACCCCGTGAGCAAACGGCGCGCGCGCTTACAACGCGGCTTCCTCCAGACGAAGTTCTGATGCGCGTTTCGTTAATGTGAGAGTTCATGATGTGCGAATGCAGATGCAGCACGAAGGGTAAAAATATATATAGGCTGTGAATAATAATAATAATAATAATAATAATAATAATAATAATAATAATAATAATAATAATAATAATATATTTACTTTTTCCAAATTCCAAATATGTTTCTTATTTTCTAAATTTGCTGTGCTACTCAGTTTAAAACTTTAAGGGTATTTTTAGATTTTATTTCCTTAATAGATTTAAAAAAATTTAAGTGCGTTTGTGTTAATGTGTTTGATATGGCAATTATACTGCTTACTTCTTTATATTGAGGAAAAATAAGTAAATCAGTTAATAATTTGACCTCAAAAATGTATCGCAATAATCCACTGTTCACTTGTCTCTCGCGGCCGCGTCATCAAAATAATAAATAAATGTTGAAAAAATAGTTATATCTCTAGATATTTTATATATTTACTCTCTCTCTCTCTCTCGCTCTCTCTCTCTCTCTCTCTCTCTCTCTCTGTATATATATATATATATATATAAAATGTGTGTATGTGTGTCTGTGTGTGTGTCTTTATATTATTTCAATCATAACCCATACTGTTTTAAATATGTTGGACGTAGGAAATTTATTTCTAAAGTTACAGTGATACAGCTGCAGTCAAATGACTTTAGTATTTCAAACTACGAGAAAATAACACTTGGAAAAAAAACAAAGCAAAAAAAAAAGGCTCATATAGTGGAAAAAACAAACTAAATTAAATTACATTTTGGTGTGTAAGCAGAATATCCTGTAATTACAATCCAGTGTTATTAAATGCAATTCGGAAAAAAACAATGCATCTGAAATGAATTTCACATATGCCCAAGCATATTTTCCCTGCATTGGTTATTTCAGAAATCAAATATTTCCGGATGTTCCATAACACCACCGACACACAATAAAACGGGTTAATGGGAAGCAAACCGCGGGGTGATTATTTAAAAAAAGAAGAAAAAAAAAACTCTGAATTGATCCTAATATTAATATTATTTTACAGATATTTTAAAAGTAATTTTTGTGTTCTAAATTTTATACAGTTTATACATTATTAAAAGATTGGTGAGAAATGTGTGTTTCATCACAGTAAAAATGAAAGACAGCTCGCGCGCACTGGGCCTCTCTGCGATTTCATCAGCTTCTCAGGAAATAAAACTATAAAAATATCCGGATTGTGTCTCTCATTATTCTCGTCTGTTTGGAGTGATTTTTAATAGCAGTTATTTTTTAAAAAGAATTGTGGCTAAAAATAAAACAAACAAAAAAAATGCATGGGTTTGGGGACTAGGCCTATGACATATAAAAATAAGTAAGTAACCTTAATTACAGGCTAATAAAAATAAGTTAGTATTACCTAGGGGGGAGATGAAGACGTTCATTCATTCATTCATTCATTCATTAATCCTTCATTCATTCATTCATTCATTCATTCATTCAATCATTCCCATGGATATTTGTCCGTGCTTCAGTTTAGGATTGTATTTAAAGCTGCTCTGACTGAACAGTTACAGACTCAAGGTCGCTAAATTTGCTTTTTGCATCTCGTCTGGATTTTTTCTCCCTGCTGTGTATACATTCAACAACAACAAAAAAATCTAAAATATTTATGTATCAGAATTTTCTCGCCATTTCCTATTTTCTTCTTCTTTTTTTTTTTCTAAAGAAGCTGTTTTTTTTATTGGTTTATAGATCAACAAACCAGTTATTCAACTAATCAAATAAATAAGAGACAGAGAAAGAGAGAGACGGAGAGCGAGAGAGAGAGAGAGAGAGAGAGAGAGCTCTCCTCATTGCATCCTCACTGATCGGAGCCTATATACAGCCGTGGATCGACTTTCTTTACCAAACTCGTGTTAAGGAGGAGAGAGGTAATGAGGACAGACAGCCGGACGCGAGAAGCACGTGACCTGCAATAATAAGTCAGTTTAAGCGCGCGTTCATACACGAGTTAACGAGTTAGTATTAAGAAATCTCAGTACTCTGATAAGACAAAAACGTATATCTTGACATGAGTATCTATTCGTTACAGAACTAATGCAAAAACTAATTTGGTTGTAGGCTATCTACACAGTGTGTGGGCTGTTACTATTTTAGGTTCCTATTTATTTTTATTTTTGTTACTTTATTTCAGGAGTAACATTTTTCCTTTTAATCTGACTGTAAGTCTGCCTTCGTATGTAGAACATGTAATATTATTATTATTATTATTATTACGAATTTTAATAATTGTCGTTCAGTACATATTGTAGTTTTTCTTTAGAATTAATTAAGCAATGTTTATGCAATTTGTATTCATATCATCATATTTAATTCAATTATGTAAAAAAAAAGGCGGTAATGTTAGTTAATAGCCTAATTATTTTGCACCACTGTTAGTTATAGTTCAGCAGTTTTCTAACAGTTACTGTGAGCCGAGTTTAACAGCTAACCTATTCAACTTTTTGAATTTTATTCAAAATTTCCTAAATTCAATAATAATAATAAAAAAAACCTGACCACTCTCTTAAACAATGTTTTTATATAAAATATTGCACTATAAATAAACAAATGTTGTAAATTATTTAAATGAAAAAAAAAAAAAAACCAATATATTCCATGTGAAATAATAAGTTCTTTGAAGCGTGTGTGACAGCTAGAGAAATATCATATTTATCATCCCAAGGTTGATTTTAACTGAAAATTTGACCTAGATTTTAGTTAAACGACCACGCGACGAGTTTTCGTTTCGAAATATTTGAAAACATTCATTAAGATGAAGTCATGGAAACCAATCAGAGAGGGATTACAACCAGCGCGTTGCTATGGAAGCAAA
The DNA here is from genome assembly GCA_030068235.1 of Notoglanidium macrostoma. Classification (NCBI taxonomy): domain Eukaryota; kingdom Metazoa; phylum Chordata; class Actinopteri; order Siluriformes; family Auchenoglanididae; genus Notoglanidium; species Notoglanidium macrostoma. The sequence continues at coordinate 3,187,785 of JAQQZR010000005.1, forward strand.
GCGTACAAAAAATTAATTAACCAGCCTAATTAAAGTGTTGAATAATTGCTCGTACCCTTACAGGTGACCTTGTATGGACTAAACATGTAGAGCTATTGTACTTCATCATCTATGTGTTATAAAAAAAATAAAAAAAAACCCAAAGGATAACTGCTACAAACAATCAAAAAAAACATTTAGCTTTACACCAAATTGTACCCGACGTCAACATACTATTCTGGCTATTTAACACGCTAGTACTGAGTATTCTGGCGGACTCTAAGTCTCGCGATATTACAATAGAACGTCAGTAGCGCTGGGACGTAGCTCAAATCTCGCGATGTTACAACAAATGTTGCCGAGCAACCGCAGTACATAAACAACCCTTCATAGACAGAGGTGTGACCTGAACTTGTTAGCAGAATGTCCTTTAAAGGCTTTGTGAGCTGCAATAGCATAATATCAAAGGAGGATAAAGAGTTTTATGACTTAAAAAACAAAGCAGCGGAGTATTACAGAGCAAACGGCGTGCCTCAGAAGCTAGAAACCGTTTTAAATGAGATGTTTTTTGCGAAGCCGAATGATATTTATGGATATCTGGTATGGACGTTTATTTGTCTTAGCTAATGAAGTCATGCTAATTTGCATTTATCTGTGACATTTTCATTGTAATTAAGTCTAATTAAAATAATTACAAGTAATTAAATTGCCTAGAGACAGGAATGACATGAATGAGAAATGGCCTGATGGTTTCCATTAAAGTTTTTTTCATCTCAGAACCTAGCTACAAGTGGTTTCAGGTACAGATCCTGAAAACACTCAGTGTATCATCAAATTATTTTGAATAGAATGGTTTTATCTAGTTACAGTTGCAAGAAAGGGTTTGAGTAAATAAGTACTTTTTATGTCTTAAATGAACACACTGATTAAAAAAAACCCTGATGTTAATATCTGATAGATCCTCCTACACTCGCAATAACATATTTCCAACTTTTTTGTTGCTGCTGATCAGACTTGCACGACTGTGAGAAAGAATTTTAGACCATTCCTCCATACAAATCTATTCCAGTTCATCATTTTTGGTATTTTGTGAACGAACACCCTTCTTCAGATCATGGACTTGGTATTCCAAAACACAAACTTTCCTCCATTTGTTGATTTACTCACAAGTTCTAGGTGAAATGAGGGCTTGTTTAATAATAATTAGTTAATTCGTACTGATCTGTGCTTTTTTTTTTTTGCCAGGCAAATTACTTCTCCAGCTTCTCACACACACCTGTGATTAGTTCAGTAGTGGGCAGAGAGGTGTATGATGGCAGCGGGGAAACAGCGTTGCAGGTGGATGTTTACTGCGTCATCAGGAATGAAGAGAAGGTAGGCTGATACTCAGAAAAATTACAGAATTCTCTGTGTAGGTGTTTTGCTTTATTATAAATGGGAATAATAAAGCAAATGTTTTCCTGCTTTAACACTCGAGTGACACATACAGTTTCAAGCTGTCTGTACTCCAAACGCACCTGGTCTAGCTCATGAAAACAGTAAAAACTGGCTTTTAACTCTATAGGTCAGTGGATTTCCAGGACTAGAACTGAGATAAACTGCTGAATGTCACATGAGAGACTCATTAATGTATACAAAAAGACAAAAACAGAGCATTCAGATGGTAACGATACACTCCTGATGGTGTCACAACACTGTTTTATCTTAAACTGAGATACAATTTTGCATCTCTGCGCTATGCCTTGTAAATGGTGATTACTCGTGTTTGTGTTATTTAGTTAGTCAATAATGGAGTGGTTACTGGTGTGGATGGTGATGCCATGAAGGCATGGGATGCGGTTGCCAATGGTGACCATCATCAAGCATCCATAGTGGTGGCACTGGAGTGGATCAGAGATCAGCTGAGCACCATGTTGCATGGCCTTAACCCCGCCAACCAAACACACCTGGACAAGTTGCTTAGGTAGGCTCTCACACACACACACACACACACATACACACACACACACACACACACACACACACACACACACACACACACACACACAC
>JAQQZR010000005.1:3221925-3237587 GCA_030068235.1 Notoglanidium macrostoma
TGTGTGTGTGTGTGTGTGTGTGTGTGTGTGTGTGTGTGTGTGTGTGTGTGTGTGTGTCAGAGAGAGAGAGAGAGAGAGAGAGAGAGAATGACTAGCTCTGTGAGTATGTGTAACTCGGTGTCAGAACTCTGATGAAAGGCTGTCAGGCGTACTTCCTCTCGGGTTTTGTGGAGCTGATCTTTTGTCGTCTCCAGATCGATGGCTAACTGCTTCTTCTCCTCTAGAGCTGACTCTAATTTATTCCTCAACGCTGAATCAAACACAAACATACAACGTTATTCTCTAAACAGGCAAACCACACGTTAAATTCAAAAGAGTGACAGTTTATCAGTGTGAGACTGTACTCTAAAATCAATATAAAGCACTAGAGTCTAATTCTACTGGTGAGCCTTCTTAATGCATCGTTATTCAGAAACGTTGTTTTCGTTGATATTGTGCATATCTTACTACGGACAACTTAACGGTGCCAGTGAAGGGGGGCGTGGCCTTTCCGTGTTAGTCCCAGAGAACACTGTGTGCATAATCATACAGCATTGAAACAACTTTAATTTATATTGTTTTGAATTCCTGGCTCAACTAAGCGCTTCTAAATGTTCTATGGAGTGGTGGTCAATTAAAAAAAAAAAAAAAAAAAGGGAGATGACATACCAGAGATGACAAACTGGCAGTGGGAGGAGCTACAGGTTCCATGCTCCGCCTCCTGATGATTTTCCTCATCCTCGTCATCATTCAGATTGATTTCGGCGATGACGTTGGCATCTAGATGAGCCATGTACATCATGCTTTTCCTTTTTAGAGAGCGGTTCTGTCTGTTCAGCTACACACAAAACAAACATATAAACAGATTATTCTAATTTTTCCGGTGTATTCCTTTACTTTTACATTTATGTCATTTGGCAGACGCTCTCATCCAGAGCGACTTACATATGTCTCATTGTTATACAAGTGAGCAGTTGAGGGTTACAGCAGAGGTAGCGCGACAGTGCTGGGATTTGAACTCATAACCTTCCGAGCACTAGTCCAATGTCTTAATCACTAAGCTACAACTGCCCCTTTGGGTTCTTCGGTTTCCTCCCACCTACCAAAAGCATGCCAGTAGTTTGGCTGACTACTCTAAATAGACGCTAGATGTCGTAGTGTGTGAACGAGTGTGTGCATGTTGCCCAGCAATGGGTGGCATCCTAGGAGCATTCCTGTATCAAACCTAGTGCACCTGGGATAGACCCTGGATTCACTGCAACTCTGACCAACACAAAGTGCTTACTGGAGATGAATGAATGAAATATTTTTGATAAAGTGGAATATACAAGCATAAGCACAATTGTCAGAAATTAATTTCTGTCCCTGTGCAATGCAGCAATATTGTTCCACCTACAAGTATAACATTCTGATTGCTTAAAAAAAATAAATAAAAGATATCTCAAAATGAATAAATCAAAAATAAAATCAACGGCAGCAGCGCTTCTTCCTGAAATACCAGCCTTTGTACATCCTTTCTTGCTCAATCAAACAGGGACACACACACACATACACATACCGGTGAAAAGAGCAATAATCAAGGGTAAAATAATATAGTCACACAGGGATGAGGAAGCAGAGAAAGAAAGATAATTACAGTACTTTATCAGACATGACCATGTAAATATCATTCGTGTTCAGTATCACGTACAGCCATACAAATTCCCTTCCACGCCAGCCTTTTACACTCCAACATACCTGCGTGCTTTCTTTAAGGTTAAATTAGCGTCCTTAAAGATTGCCCGTACACAAACAGAAATGTAAGAGGCTGCTAAGTGGGGACAGAACCAGCCAATAGCATGGAAGGCATCTGAATTAAATAAATGAATCCTGAATGACATATTGGTCGAAGCTGGGTGTTAAATTGCCCGTCTATATGCCACCTCTATTTAACGAGCGTTTATTAATGACGGCTCCGTCGGGGCCAGACGACACACAGAGCCATTTCCTGATGATGTCCTTTACTCTGAATGCGCGCATTAAAAAATACAATCAACAACACATAATGCGAGGATAAACACACACACTAAGTGATAATCATCCAGCATTGATGAGAGAGCGTGAATGTGAAATTACACATTTGCAGAAATCAGTCACACACACACACACACACACACTCGGAGGTCGCCGCGCACTAACACCCCCCTCCATCATCACCTCTGATCTCAACGTCAAAACAAAATGTCATGTGTTTGGATTGCACTCTGATGTGACTGGTGCCGCCTGCGCTTTCCTCGGTTACGGCTTTTTTTAATTCAGGATGTTTCAGAGTTTAAGAAATTGATTATGATTTTTCTTTTTCAGCCGCCGGCAACGGGGCCAGGTTGGCAGACAAATTACAGGCATCGGAAACAAAGAATCAAACGTGTGAAATATGGCGGTTATTAGAGCTGATTCGCTCTGCTCTCCACCAGTCTACAGATAGAGAAATTGTTTTCACCTATTTAAATGTAAATTGGGAATGAACCAATGCTGTCATTTTCACAACCTAACCTTAATATTTTTTGGGGAAAAAAAGAATGAATAAAGTATTATACAGCACTGTGTATAATATGAAGGTTTTTTTTTTTTTTTTTTTTAAGTGTAGTTCAGATTAACATTTCATGAAACATTTTTCGTCGAAACGTGTTATTCGTGTTCAGGTGCAGTGAATTCGAAACACCTATCCAAGGTACACTGGGTATCTATCGCAACCTGACACAATCCCCACTCAATCTCACCTAGGAAGAGGATGAATTGAGTCTTAAGCTTTAATGTTGTATCAAGGAGCTTCTCCTTGCCAATGTAACCTCTTGCTTGATTACTGGGGATAAAAAAAACATATCTAGAATTCTGTGAGTCTGCTTCCTGATAATTTCGATGGTCAAAGGTGCTATAGATATAAACCTGAATTGAACTGTTAGGCAACTGAGTGTAGCCAAGCCACTTAAAACCCGGAAACCGGAGAAGCTGGAGGAAACCCACTCCAGGCAGACAGCACCCTGAGCTCAGGACCGGCTCACTGTGCCATCGTGCCGGCAGAAAACTATTGTTGTTCGCAATGTTTTGAGAAATCCGATCAGTCTCGATAGAGAAGTTATCGATTTAAACACTGTTTAAGGAAATGGTCCTTTAATCTAATTAAAGTTGATTAAAAAAAAAAAACTACCCTGATGTCCACATTGATGTAAAAAGGGAAAACACCCCACACTTAGGCTTGAGGAATGCTACATTCAGCTAAAGCAAAAACAAATACCAATATGCACTAGCTCTTGTTTATATACCAACCAGACTTGAATGCTGAAATGGGTTCTATCCAGCCTTAAAGTCAATCCCCTTCTTCACAGGACGAACAGAAGTGCTAGAGTGGTTAACGCTAAAAAAAAATGGTTTATCGGTGAGGATAAAATGAGATGGTTCAGTGTGACAGTGTTGGAAGAAGACAGCTCTCACAGGGGCTGTTAAAACCTCCTGCTGTGAAACCACAATTCATCACGCTGGCTGTGCGGCTGTACGGCACTAGAGATGGCCCAAAGAGGGACCAGAACAAAGGCCTGGAGAGACACACAGAGAGTAAGAGGGGGTTTTCAAGCACAGTGGCCACCAGCATTAGCAGGACACACCAGCATCTTCTTTAATGGGAGACAGGAAGCATTGTGATTGGCCAAATCAGGCTTTTCTAAAGCACATAATGCCAGAGCACTACACTGCTCAGCTGTGGGGCTATTTCCTGTTTGATGGACAGCGTTGAAACGCCAAATGCAGTTGCAAGAACAAGCTGTGAGAAATGACCTTAGACGAGCACCCCCTGGCACTCTAAGTCAGAAACACAAGTACAAAATATTACAAGAAGCCTGAAACATGGACTGTAACAATGTGTGTTCAGATTTATTATTAAATGTTTTTGAACAGCAACAACAAAAAAAAGGCCAAGAACTTTCTCACAGATTGACTAAGAAGTTGCCATCTGTGTTAAGGTTTGTGATTTTATACTGCTGTAGGGTAGTGAGAAAATATTAAAGCAATAATGCAATCAATTTCAGCACTGAAATATTAATCAATAGTGTTATATCGGCATCCATAATGCATACATTTTGAGCTCAGACATACAGAGATATTGTATATATATTTTCAGAGGTAAATTAAATGATCCATTTCGAAAAAGAAACCATATTCTGGAGCCTAAAAAGGGACACTTAAATCGGCCTAATAAATATGTATTTGTGAAAATGTACCACAGCAGGCAAAAAAATAAATAAATAAATAAATCGAAAAAATAAAAATAATGAAACATCTTTGAATTGTGCAACAGAGCAGATTGAAAGAGAATAACTCAGATTACTGGGTCCACCGTAGCTCAAATCTCATCTCTGTTTCTCTTTCTCCTTTCACTACAAGCACAAAACACAGTAGTGCATCACCTTCCCACCTCCCTTGTCTCTCCCTTTCAATCTTTTCATCCTATGCTCCTGCCCTCCATGCTGCTGTTCTCTCATCGTGCTCGCCCTGCATGGGTCTATCAGGCAGCAGGGCAGTAGAAAGCTGATTCATCCATCAAAAAAAAAAAAAAAAAAAAAAAAAAGAGAGCTCAGAAAAGAGGCCATGATCTCGGTCCACAACCCGCCTCACACACCTGGCTCAACCTAACGCTGTTTACACACCCTGCGCTTTGCTCTCCCAAGGTCTATAAAAAGCCTTGCTCTGTATTTAAGACTTTTACAGGTGTTGTGTGAGAGCCTTGCAAGACTACCTGGTAAATATGCGATGCATATAACGTGACCATGTACGCTTTTTATTATTGTATGTCTTGTATACAATTCAGCAAGGAATAGTAATCTAAAAAAAAGTGTCCTATATAAATACAGCTCGAATAGCAGTCATATAGTCAAAGAGTAAAGCAGTGTGCTTTTGTTGACGATCAATACACACCTACATTCCTTCAGCTCTTCAGCTGAGCAAAGTAGCAGTACAGAATTTTATTTTCTTGCATTATACTTCTTATAAGGTGTGCAAGGCTGCTGACCGACGTTTGAAATTGTGGAATAAATCATTATAGGTAACACGGTATAGGGTAATGTTGTAATTAAAAGTGATAACAGAGGGGGATATAACCACTACAGGATTTGTATAATAACTACTGATATGGGAAGAAACCAGAAGGTTAGCTAAATCAAACGACAACACGTTTGCTAAGCACATGTCATTCATCAGTAAATTAAAGCAATTATTATTTTTTTTGCACTATAAACACTGATAAGGTCCCCATGGTGTAAGTGAGAACAGAATATTAAAGAAAAGAAGAGAATAGAACAGAGTAGGATAGAACAAATAGTACTTTACAGAATAGAGTATTACAGTATAAAATAGAATACAATAGTTCAGCGTAAAACAGGATTAGAATAGCAGAGCATGAAGCCGATTACTGCAGAAAAGTACAAAAAAGGACCAAATATTACACAACAGAATTGGAAAAAAATTGAACTGAATAGTATAGTTTAGAAAAAACTAGAAAAAAACAGAGCAGTAACATTTAAAATAGAATATAACAGAATCGGACAGAGCGGAATAGTACACAGGATGAAATACAAAATGAGAATAGAATAGCAAAGCATTAAATAAAACACATCAGACGGGATAGACCTGAATCACGTAGAACAGAATAAAATAGAGTACTATAGTACAGCATAGAGCAGAATGGACCAGAACAAAGTATAACGGAATAGAATACTGCAGAACAGTACCGAAAAGAACCAAATAAAATAGAACCGAATAATATAGTTTAGAATAAAACAGAAAAACCAGTTCGGTGTAAAAGAGAACATTATAGAATCTGACAGAACAGAGTGGATTGAATAGTAGAATAACAGAATAATAGAGTTTCAGAAGAGAATAAAATGAAGCACACAGAACAGAACACAACGGTACGCCATAGACAGGACAGAGGAGAGAAGTACGGCTTAGAGTAGTACAGAAGAGAATATAATAGAACAGGTCAGGATCTAATGCAAATGGAACCGAGCAGAATATTACTGTGTAGAGTATTACACAATAGAATTAAATAAAACACAACAGAAAGCACAATTTTTATAAAGTTCAAAACACAAATTTTTTTTTTTAATAAAAAATAAGTTGTAGAATAGAATAGAATAGAATAGGAAAAAACCAGAGTAGGGCAGTATAGAAAACAACAGCACAGCATGGAGTATTACAGCAGTGAACAGAATAACACAAAAGACAGCACAAAATAAAGCGGAACAGAATAGAATATTGCAGAACAGATTAAAACTAAATGGAAGAGAGTAATGCGGCAAAGAATGGAATATTCTAGAAGAGAAGCGAACAGAAGAGAATAATACAGAACAGAAGAGGATAAGATACAATAAGGCGCAACAGTATAGTACAGAACAGCGCAGAATAGAATAGTACAGCAAAGAATAAAGTATTACAGAATCGTATGGCACACAACTGAATAACACTGGTGCCTTTTTGTGTGGAGTTTGCGTGCCGGTGTGGGTTTCCTCTGGGCGCTCCGGTTTCCTCCCACGCTCCAAACACTGGGTTAACTGGCTACTCTGAATTTCCCATAGGTGTGAAAGTGAGTGTGAACTGCTGTCTGTCTCTGTGTTAGCCCTGAGATCGCTGACCCACCCAAGGTGTACTCCACCTCTCACCCGGAGGCAGCTGGGATTGGCTCCAGCTTCCCCCGCGACCCGCAATGAATAAGCAGCATAGAAAATGGATGGATGGAATATAGCATAGAAGAGAAGAGCAAGAAGAAAAAAGAATAAGGTGGACCTTAGTTGCCAGGGCCTCCACCGTCTGCCTACAGGTCTTTTCAACCTCCAGGTTCTCCTGCATACTGCTGACCTCCTGCAGCACCATATGTGACACTGAAGAGAGACAGAAAGACACGCTTTTTAGCATTTTATATCAAACAGATATTTTAGCTTTTACGGCTGCATTATATTTCGAGGTGTCCGTTCTAGAGCAGCAGAACGAAAGCCAAGATGGCAGCCTCTGGACTTTCTCTTTTGCCTAAAACACACCATGAGGTTCCTCTCACGGTGATGTTTAATTGCATTTAATGTAAACCTGATCCGTAATTAGGCGTGTATGGTTAGACTACGGTAACTATTGTAAAGATTATCCCTCTGCCTGTCTGGTGATGTGCTTCCACACCAACTACAGTCTGACTGATAAGCTGAGGATTTATTTGCATTGGTGGAAATGACAAACAGTAAAGCACTGATCAGACAACTACCCTTAAATGCTCTACCTGAAATTAATGAAATGTGATGGATGCTAATTTGATTAGCCATCAGACATGCAGCAGGTGCCAGAGTGTGACATAATTACTTGTACAAAGTAATGCTTTTGTGAAATACTGTCGGGTTTTAGGGTTAGTCAGGGGTCACATATCGGACAGTTACCCCAATGTTGACAATTCCTTAAAAAAAAATGACTAAAATGCCATCTATTGCTTTCTGTCCGTTCATACCTTTTAGGTCATCAAGTTCCTTACTCCAGTGGTGTTGTGCAGAAGTGCCTTGCCCATTTGGCATCTACTCCCAAAACAATTTCATAGCCTCCTTCCTCACACTAGCTAGAGCAACCTCACAGGGGACTGAAAATGTACTGAAAATGCTTCGGCTGTGTAATCGGCTACTGTTCAACGTGTTATGTTGCTGCCTCTGTTGCCGCTCCTTGCAGGTTCCTCACATTATCATGCACACCGGCTATCAAGGGCACAGAAGAACATGGAGTTGCAGACCTAAAGCAAACTTTTCTATCTTTGCAGCATTATTGAGACTTTTTATTTCCTCGTCATGACTAGGTGAAAAATACTGACCGTATAAAACATTTTTAATGGAAAGGTCATTCTTGAACGACGAACAATCAGGGAGTTTGATCTAAATCTTTGTTTTTTTTCTTAACGGCTTATGGGTTTTTAAGTAGTTGATTGATAAATGTGATCCAGTGAACCCATGCTATTTTCAGATTAGGTTATTATACTGTGCGAACACAGTTTATTTGTGTCCTCACAGTCAGCTGTGGCCTCCTTATGAGTCGACCTTGTAATTAGGCAAAACCTGAGGCGCATGATGCTAAACTGGAGGCTAGAAACATCTCTTTCTTGTTAGCTACATGGCAAAGCTCCAGTGCAACCTTGGACTCGAAAAAAATGTCTATGGCTGACATTACAATAAATTTGAATCAATGGTGTTTTTGTTTGTTTTTTCCCATCGTAAGCACACTTTGTTTTCAACATCAGCAACAGAAACCTTAACTCTTCCAAATGATGGAATCTGTGAATGTGTGTGTGTGTGTGTGTGTGTGTGTGTGTGTGTGTGTGTGTGTTATATGCCCCAGCTGTCTGTGCCACCTTGTCTGATCAGCATGCACTAGGAACAGACCCAAATCTCACAGAGCTGAAATGAAAGCTGCCTGTTTTTTATGCCTTCATTCGACATGTGCCAATAGCTCTGGCATTAAAAACCCTCCGGTTTGACTGATGAGTTGTTTTAATTGAACTATTTTCTGAAGGAGGCATGAGGCGGAGCATGACTCGTAATGCCCGTGGCTCTGCCATGATTCGTGTCAGTAATCACGCAGCGACACCGGCTGTGGCCCAGATCGCTGTCACTTAACTAATTACACATTGTGGCTGAGAGGCGAAAACATGAATTAGTGCTGTGGCGGACAGCGCCTTGCTCCCAATGACACCTAATTAAAAGTTGATGAACGGTGGCTTCCCTCCGTCATCCATTAAACTCTATTGAGCCGCCAGTTCTAAGTCCCTCCTGTCCTTCACGCTCACATGCTTTATCACTCATTATCTTCTATATCTCTTCTACACTGCTCATTCTCTCTTTTTTCTGTCTCACTCTCCTACTGTACTCACTTACTGCATTTTATCGCACATCTCCTGCAGCTTACAAATCATCCTCTAGCCTTCAGCCTTCAACGGTGTCGGTTTATGAACACAGCACTGCTGTTAGCCGGACATTAGTTGCTGGTGGATTTGTTTTCAATGCAGCAACTGAACTGAGGTGTTTAAAAACACCAACGCCACTGCTGTACGTGATCCACTTATACCAGCACCACATACTCCACAAACAACCATATCAGTATATCAGTGTCACTGCTGTGCTGAGAATGAATCCACCGCCCAAATAATATCTGGTCAATGGTGGCATGACTGTAACTAGCTAGGAGGACATTGAGGTCCGTATTTCTCTAGTTTGTTTTTCTCCCCCTGATAATGTGCATACAATGCAGAATACTATGCGGTGAAACTTGCATTCCAAGACCAATTGACCCGAGGTGCACACTTTACATCTGGCCATGGACTTTATTATGTTTAGTGCTCATGAGAGGTGCATACCAGACCTGGTATGCAACGCACATATTATAGGCATGTGACATAGCTATGATACAAATGTTGGTGTTTATATGGCCAGTTGGCTACTCATAATGCTGCTACGCAAATCATTATGCTAAATGCGGCACCGGTAGCTCAGAGCGTTTTTAACGTATTCTTTTTCACTCATCAAAGGAATGAAAAGCAAGAGAGAAAAAAGGAGGACAACAGAGAGAGAAAAACTAAAACATTTCACTGTAAAATGAACAACTTCAGAGCGGTTTATGGAAGAACGGAGGTATAAAATAACAGATTAGGAATGAGCAACTGGTGTAGTACACGTTCGACATTGTGGTATGTTAACTAAAAGTCATTCACATTACTGCAGTTTGAATTTGTGTCCTTTCTTTCTGCCTCATCCTAATGTCTTTCTCCAGTCTTCCTCTACGCATTCCCTTGTCTGTCTCTTTTCCTCTCCTGCCCTACCACATACAATATCTTTACATATACCCCTCCCACCTCTCACTGCATGCTTTCTCTTCCCATCCCATTGTCTTTTTTTTCCTCTTCTGCTCCAACGTTTATAAATTTACACCCTCATCAACACGCTCTAGTTCGTTTTTTCAGTTAATGTGCTTCATTATGTTGTCTAATGACAAATTATGGTTAGTTTATATCTTTTAAAATTCTGTCTTTTCAAAAATGCTCAATAGGCTCAGAAGATGAAAAAAAAGGAAATACTAACCATTCGTTGAAGTAGAAAACGTACTACCAATGAATATCATCAACACAGTTCAACAGTGGAAGAAATACTGATACAAAAGACACCAATGAACAGTGGAGAAAATAAAAAGCCTTGGCAGAAATCCTCAAAAATGTACAAAATGCTAGGGACCTGAAAAAGTCCTTAAAGATAAATGGAATAAGAATCTGTTTAACTATCAAGACATTTTATCCATCGTAATGCTACGCGTGATAATGAAAGAACCTCGGTAGAACGTAACACACACATCATCAAGGGTGCGCAAACTTTTTCACTCAGTTGTATCTGTGCCCCTCTGTTCTCTGTATACATGTGACTACTGTCTCACTCTTTATTTCTCTCCCACTTTACTCTTCAACTCACCACTCTGTCGCTCTCTTTCTCTCCCATCTTACTTTCTCTCTCTTTTCTCCCAACCTTATCTCTCTCCCACTTTCCTCTCTCTCTCATTCTCACTCTCTCCCTCTGTGTGTATATATTCCTCATGGTCTCTCTCACCTTTAACTCCTTCCCACCATGCTCTCTTTCGATCTCTTTATCTCTCTACTCACTCTGTCTTTATATAGCTTTTTGCCAACCTGCTGTCTCTAGCTCGCTCCCACCTCATTTTCCTTCTCTCTCTCTCTCCATCTTTTCTTCACCCTATAGTCTCTTTGCCTCACTTTTTTACTCTCTCCCTAACTGCTCTATCTTCATATACATCTTTGCTCTTTTCTGTTCTCTCTCTCTCTCCAGCAGTATGCCATATCTCCTGTGTGACAGGTTAATTGTGCCAACTGGTAGGCTTAAACAGTGTTCACTGTGACGGTTCGGGACATCATGCGTTGGAGCTGACAGTCTTAATTGTGAGTTTTGTCCTCCTCATCATCACCACATTTCAAAATCTCTTTTCTTTTCCCCCCATTCCCCATCTCTCCCTCTCCCTGCCGTCCCGTGTGGAACAGGCCAGCGATTGGCTGCGTGTTTGGATGCTCGATATAACGCTCCGGGCCTTGATGAAGGGGGCAGATGCCTTTGTGGTCTTATCATTAGAACACAATGGCCGTGTTGTCATCAACCTTGCCATCTCCCATTGAAAAGGCATGATTGTGTGTCGGGTCTCTCTCTCTTTCTCTCTCGCGCCCACCCCACTCCACCCCGTGCTGAATAGAAGCAATTTTCCAAGAGCTATGAAATCACGTAATGGCTCCCGAAAAACGCCGCGGCTCCGCCATTATTTAAGTGGAAGTCATACACAATGTGTGTTTTGCGGGCTGAGCAGTACGGAGAAAAAGCATGAGCAAAGGCCACACTATTCAGCCTCTCTTTGCCCACATCTAATAATAACCCATTTCATGCATTAAAATGAGAATGCTGTGTGTTCTCTCTCTCTCTCGCTCTCTCTCTCTCTGTCTCTCTTTCTGTGTTGACACATAGCTGTTGTGCTTTTTTGAAAAAAAAAGAAAAAAGAAACTGCTGCAATTCAATTCACGCGTTTCAATTCCCCCTATTTTGCGTGGAGAGCGAGAGCGTGGCTTTTCCGCATGTGGCGCAGAAAGGTGAAGTGCAGGGATTTAAACTAAAAGAGAAACAAAAGCGTGTGAGCCACGGCCTCTCTTCTGCTGCCTGAGAATTATGAGAGAAACTTCTGACACCTGTTAAATGCACTGAAGGTCACTGAAACTGAACATTTAAAACTATCTTTCTGCCATGATAACCTGAGAGCAGATTATAAAAGAAGCCATGTGTGTACAATTCTCTTTATTGTACTAATGCAGCCTACTGGATTTAATAAAAATAGTTCAGCCAAACAGGAAATTTAACCCTTGTATTCTCCCTTATATCGAATGTACTTAATCAGCCAAGACAGGTTTGTGCTGGATAATGTTGCTAACAAATACGAGAAGCTTTTAGCTAACGCTTTATCACTGGGCAATCTGCATGTCTGCATGACAAACTGCGGTTCTACAGATATCGCCTCCTGTTTGCTTGTTTCCTTTGTTCTCGGGGAACTTATAAAAGGCCCACAAAACATCATGCCTGTTCTCTGGCTATTCTCATCACATTGCGTGACCCGGATGGTTCTCCACTCAGTCATAGAACCACAGTTATATACATAACCTCACATTCTACTTTCCTTAATTTGTAACCCCTGGAGGCTGTAAATCAAAGTCGGCACTATGGCTTACAACACATCCCGATAACACACCTCTCCAGACAAGAAAACACAGCACTCAAACTGCTGCTCATGCTGCGTCACAAGGCAGTGGATTAAAGCGCTATCTACCCTCTTCCACATACTGTACATGAGCTCACGCACTCCTGTTCAACACTGTGCAAAAGGCTTGGGCATGCTTTTTATGAATTCTGCATTATTGAGACCATTTAAGAGTTCCAAATATTACAACGGTATTTGAAAAATGTTTGTATATCAGTAAAGGAAGCAACATAGTTCATAAGAGACCACTCTTTAAACAAAAACAATAAGGCGCTTGGGTTTCGAACGTAAAAACAGGGCGACAGTCAAAGTGTCCAGAAGAACTGTGACGGGTTCTCCAAGATGCTCAGTAAAACTACACAACCCTACACACCGTACCTGGGATTACTGTTTAAGAAAAGCAAAGCAAAGGGTCGTCACATAAAATATTGACTTTGTTTAGTTTATTACAGTTTACTGCACGCTGTAGAAAGATTCACTTTCCAGCATTTCTTTGCATGTGCCTAAGACATCTGCACAGTACTGTATGATGATAAATCTGAGGAAAAAATTCCGATATTGTTCTCCAGTGGAAACAAGAATTGTGCTAACACTGTTTTCCGCAGCGCGCGAGGATCGCTGAGCCTCACCACAGAGCAATGCGTAAAATCTCGTGTCTCCTTCTGCCCTGTAAGTAAGCATGACACTCACTTGTAATGTAACAGGCTAACGTCTTTAGACATGCAAATTATGGCACAAACGTGTGTCTGCTACTGCTTTAACCCTGCCTTCTGATCTACTACACTACATCTGAGCCAGCAGTGTGTACTGTTCACACTCCTGGTTCAATAGCCAGAGACCGCACAGACAATCATCACCTCCCTTCTAACATCCTGCTATGTTATTATTTGTAATTAACAGCACATTAGCTTGACTGCCAATCCCTGCATGAAATTCAAACCTTTTTGGGACCTCTCATTTGGCAAGGTTCTCATATTCGTTTAACAATCTGTAACAATTTCGGCAACATTTTTTCTGAATCCGCTGTATCTGCTGTATTTTATGTATAACGTAAAATGTTTGTTTATCCCGTCTGAGTCGAGACTGCTTGTAAATCTTACCACCCCGGGGGAGAATTGTTTCTTCTGGTGATAACCGGGAGAGTTTTCTAATCACCTTCGGCTCACTCTTTAAACATCTGATTTTTTTTTTTTTTTAATCCAAGTTCATATAAATCTAAAAAGAGGCATAAAGGGGTAAATAAATTGAAATGTCTGACACATTAGGCCTGTCAGAATAAATGTTACTGTTTGAATCCTATTTCAGTGTCCATACTATATAGATCTGTATTGAAATCATTTTTGTTTTGGCTAAATGACTCTTGCGTCATGCAGAAATACAGAGTCAGCCAAAAAAATAAAAATAAATGTACACACACTTCAGGAACACTTCTACACATAAATGTCTGGAAGCTAACGGCCACCACTATGAGCCCCTCTTGTAATTGTAGAGGCCAAAGGTAACTTGCGTTAATCTCGTGATGTCTGAATAAATTTAGTATATATTGTTTTGGCTGACTTTGTATATGGATAACATTTATGGCATACCTTTGAATATAAACATGTATCCTTATATGTATAATAGAAGTGATGTTACATTACATCTAATTTTCATTTACTGGAGTCATACTTTTTTTCTGCAACTGAATCATAAATGGTTTTATTGGATGTATAATAGAATGCAGCGGATTTTTGTATTTCTATTACGTTATATCTTATGTAGTGAGCACATATAGTGAACACTTGGAATTTTTTTTTTTTTTTTTAAGTAAACTATCTCTAAATATTAGTGACAGGACAACATTCTATGGTTAAATAAATAAAAAAGTAAATGAAGACATGATACATTTAAAAGTGTGATATTATGTTAAGTTTCACCTTCTCTGGTTTGAGACAAAAAAGTGCTAATGTTTGCTTTTTCGGCACTACAAAAAAATTATAGGCTCATTAATATGCAAATGAATATTGTTAAATATCTTTAGTAGATCAAATTGAGAAAGTAATTTGGCAGCCCTATTACACATTACGCACTTTTTCGCTGCCTGCATACATATACAGTATGCAAACAGACATTATTATACACATCCATATTCGTTTATGCATTAGTATTTTACCTTTACTATATATAGGTCTATGAGTTGGCTGAAAAGTGTGTGTGTGTCGCTGAGACGGGCCTGAACAACGCCCACAGGAGTGCAGAGTCCACAATGAGCCTAGACGTGAAGTGTGCCGATAGCCTGTAAAGAATAGCTAATGTTTCTGTGGCTGTAGCATAACAGCTTTCACATTCAGCCTTCTGCAGCACTCCTTGCTGTTTTATCATTTACTGCGTAATGAAGCCTGTGCAGACGTACAGTCATTCACGCCGTCTGTGTGTTTGTGTGCGATCTGCCCCCAGCCAAAGCGCTCCTTAAAATAGGCTTGCTTTGGTAATGGTTTTAGATGTGGATTATTTAGTCATGGAAATGAATTAGCATAGGTTCATGAGGACATGAAGCAAACCTCTTTCAAAATCTTCCAGCTTCTGCAAGGCCTCATCTCTCTCCCGCCTCAGCTGCTTATACTGAAAGAACAGCAGAAGAAACGCACACAAATGAGCAAATAAGCAAGAACAGCTTCATGTGTACAACAGCTCATAATCCTAACATTAAGTGAAACTAGTTCTGCATTTACAGAAAGTCATACTGGTCATGTGAAAACCTTTGTACAAACTTTGAACAGTTTTAAAGCCAATTTTTGTAATTGGAATTCAATACCAAAAGGCGTAATCATTCCAAGATGGGTTTTTTTTTAGATGTTGGGATAAAAGACGTTTCGAGTTTACGATGCTCATTCCCATAAAAACGTAAAAAAAAAATTGAGACGTGAGTGTTTCGGCTTACGCGGTTAGTGTCGTACTTACGGACTACGTGGACGAACTAATTTGGTTGCGCATGGAGGAAGAATACGCCGACTTTATGTTCTATTATGATTTTATAACTGTGTTAGGATAGGTAAGTGACTTAGGCTAGGGTGTGTTTCGACTTGCACCAAAATTCGTGCTACGTCACTGTCGTAGGAACGGAACTGTGTCGTAACCCGAGGACCCCCTGTACTTATATTAACAATTGTAAAGATAAATGGTACAAAAGGTTTTGAAAGAGTGATGTGGATGTGCTCGGAGTCAGTGTAAGCTTTAGCACGAGAGGAGTAATGCACATGTGGGCGGAGTCAGTGTAAGCTTTAGCACGAGAGGAGTAATGCACATGTGGGCGGAGTCAGTGTAAGCTTTAGCATGAGAGGAGTAATGCACATGTGGGCGGAGTC
>JAQQZR010000005.1:3264412-3278411 GCA_030068235.1 Notoglanidium macrostoma
ACACACACACACACACACACACACACACACACACACACACACACACACACACACACACACACACACACACACACGGGTCTGAACCTGCAACCTGGCATATTTTATCTGAACAAAAAAGCATAAAAAAAAAAAACTGAGATTTGGAAGCCAACACCACCTTCTCAGAGTTACACAAGGCCTTGTGTGCAGGATAAATAATAGCAAATTAAATATTTGTTTCAATGGAGCTGTACAAGGTGCTTGTGCCTGAGGCTTTCACATGCGTGTGTCTTCGCCCCACCCCACCAAATACTAATTTAAAACTCTTTTGTCAAACTGCGTCACAAGATGCTGTGTAACCAATTTAAAGACCTATGTGGGGAAATGATTCAGCCTCCACACACACACACACACACACACACACACACACGTACACACACGTACACACACGTACACACACGTACACACACGTACACACACGTACACACACGTACACACACTTCCTCTCGCCACTTCCACTTGGGAAAATCCACGCAGGCAGGAATGAGCAACAGTCACTTGAAAAGCTGTTCCTCATGCTGTGCTCTGGCTAAACCCTTATTACAAAAGCTCAAACGGCTGCAGGAGAACGAGTGGCACGATTTCAAAATCCGGGTCCGGATGTGGAACGCTTCGGAGAACTCGCTCATATCGTGATATCTCGAGAAACGTATGCGTCACAGCATGCTTGTCTGAAATATCGTCTTATACTTTTATTATTTAAAAAAAAGGAAAATTACAAACTGAGTGGAAGCGGCCGATGCGGTGTTGGAAATTGTTGAAATTTTACAATTGTATTTTTCTTTCTATTGAACATTATCAGTTGTCAAAAATGCTATTACAAATTCTTCATTAAAAGCTGCGGGTAAAAATGAGATGTAAATTGGTTGCTTATTTTTTCCGATATCGTGGACATCTTAATATCATTTTTAAAAATGAGGGTTTTTTTTATATTCTTTAAATGTAATTAATTTTTGCCCTTTCTTTTCAGTGTTGAACATGTTGACTTTTTTTTTTTTTCTCTCTTTTACAGAAATGTACTTTTTGCTTATTGTAAAAATTAAAGTATCAAAATGGTTGGTTTTTTTTGCAACACAGCTGTGAAATTTTCATGAACCTATTTATCATGATATACATCATGTATAGTAGAAATGCCTTTGAGAATTGTGATGTTTTTTTTTTTTTATATATATATATATAAAATCGCCCACCCATAATGTTAAGATCATTTAAGAGAAAACAATTCTTTATTAAAGAAGTAAAAACAACATGTATGACAACAAAGTTGATATTGTAAATAATTCTCTCTGGCATCACGGATAGTGATATATTTGTAATAAATTACAAACTAACTGGAAGCTGTTAAAATCCTTCTACGTTATTTTAACTTATTTATTTATTTTTTTCGTAGAGATTTTTCTTTTTTCCACCTTTTCGTTTTTAAGTATTTTTATATAATAAATGTTATTTTGTACATGTTAACATAAAAAAATTATTAAAAAAAAATTTAATTCAATTAAAAAAAAAAAAAAAAAAAAAAAAGCAATACTCATTTTGCTGGCAGTTTGTTAGCAGGCCTGAATTGTGACACACGTCATGCATCTTGGAGATATCTGTAGTCTCACCTGAACTACAGCCTTGCTCCCGATCACCTCCAGCACCTGGCCGCTCCGCTTAGTGCCATCGGGCAGCGTGAGGTGGACGATCTCGGCATAGCGAGGAAACTAGACAGCAAAAAAGCCATGAGGGAAAAATCATGATTAGAAATAAAAGCATTCCATACTTACGACTGAGAAACAGGCTAGTTACTGATATTTGACATTTCGTATTAGCTGGAGTCGCGGCGCTTAGTAACTCTCAAATTAGCTTCTTCTTTTTTTTGTACATCATTCTAGAGTTCTCTCTTTTTCCTTTTTTCCCCCATCTAGTCCTCCATTACACAGCTAAAGGTGACAAATTTGAAAACTGGTCTTCAAAAACAAAAAAGAAAAATTTATGAAGCTACAGCAAAACATCAAGGAAGTGAAAATGTGCAGAAATCCTGACTCCGCCATCTAACTGTGAAATTTCAGCTATTATCATCTAGCTGTGAGCTCGTTCTAGTGAGCGATCCAACATTAAGGTAGGCAGATTGCAAAACTAGCTAGCTTCTAACCTTAGGCATTTTCTGTTTAACTTTTTTCTTTTTTTGACCCAATTAGCCATTACGTGGCAGCTACCACCTGCGGAGAGTGACGGCAAAAACACGTGCTTCCTCCGAGACACGTGAACTGTCTTCAGCTAGTTCGAAAAACATCTTTTTGAACTATTGTGCCACGGAAGGAAAGTGCTATCCGCCCTCTTCTGCATATGTATGCTCACAGATACAGGTAACTGGCGAGTGTCACTCCGAGTCGGAGAGAGAGCAGGTTATTCCTACCACTCAGACAGCAGACAGTTTTGCTTTCTCGGCTACAGAAGGCTGTGGCGTCGTCGAGATGCAAACTCAATTTCGTGACAATAGCGTGAACACCACGTGTGAGTCTTGCTTCCATTCTTCCTGCTTAGGTTTTACCTTGATCTGTTTTCTTGCCAAATTCTCGACGACGATAAAAAGTGGCGTTCACAGGTTGCTTGTGATAACGTTTCCACCAGAGAAGTCTCCAAACTCCCAAATCCATACAATTCATACTTCTGATTTTAAAAATGCTACTTTTTTCCACTTACTTTAACATTGTCCAAGATGACCAGAGGCCCATTAACACCCGAGACAGTGGAGTAAGCTGAGGATAAAAACAGATAGTTATTAGAATTATAAAATGGCAATAATAAAAAGGAATAAGCAACTTCCTTTTCAGCCGTTCTGAATAAGCTGAGAATACCTCCAGCTGCACTAGGAAACCTGAACACTCCTCTTCCTGTCTACTTGCGTGCCCTGATAAGAGCCGTGAAAGCCTCCCATGGCGATGGCTCTCCGCTCTCACGCAACACCTGTGCATCTAATTGCACACCGCAACCTTTCTACAAGTATTATAATTGGACTTTGTGTGCAAATGTCAAGGCCATGGTGGAGTACGGCCCGAAAGTCCCCTCCTGGCTGGTGTACAGGGTCCACGCTTAAAAAAAAAAAACAGACCCGATTGGCTTGGACATGGTGAAATGTCACTTTCTCAGCCTTTCCGTAACACGCCTGTCACATATCAGCCCAAAAACCCCTCAAGTAAAATGTATCAGAAATAACAGGCATTAGAGAGAGCAAGAGAGAGAGAGAGAGAGCGGGACAGACAGAGCAGGAGGGACAAGACAGAGCGGGACAGACAGAGCGGGACAGACAGACAGAGAGAGACAGACACAGAGAGAGAGAGAGCACATATTGCAGTGGCAATCTCGGCAAAAGCATCTCTGCCTTCGCCCCATCAGAGTGGATCGGTCCTGCTCCAGCCATCATCAGCTGAGGAACATGTGCAGTGCTGAAGTTAAAACACTGACTCTTCGGGAGAACGTAAATTTTTTTTAGTTAAACGTGTAAACGTCTATAGGTATGCATATGTAGTTTTGCTAACTGCAACAGAACACACACTACATGTATGGACTTCCATCATTCACACTCGAGTCCCTTTCTTACGTTAAACATACTTCTACTTCTACAAATCCCTTCTAAAGCTAATTAATTATACACGCTAGGCATAGTACTGTGCTGTGTCTCGATATGCGTACTTCCGTTAGTACACGTCCATGAAGTACACTATGCACATTATGTCCTTACTTGTGTAGTGCATGAACTTCGACAGGGTAGTGTTGTCTCGACCAGAACGCTCCAAGGACGACACTTCCCTGAAACGAGGATCGCAGCATCTGTCCGCGATCACCAGCCAATCTGCCGGCTTTTTATTCCAACCTCCTAAAAAAATTTATGTTTTTATAATTTTGCGCCTTCGTGTGTGCCCCATGTTTGACATAATGAGGAAATTGTGCCACCATTGACATCGACGTGCCGTCCTAAACCTGGCTGAATGTAGGTTGCTGGCCCCTCCCCTTACGCTACGTAGCTGAGGTGGTGACTACAGAGGATGAGAAGTGCGCAGCGTTTCACACTCAACATCTCGATTGTTAACGAGAACACCATCCGGGTACTCATAGAATACTCTTGTCATACTTCTTCCCTACACTTATTCACTAGATAAGCTCACTACATAGGCTACAACATAATCTGCGTCTTATTCCCCCATTTTGCTAACATGCAGCTAATCTACAGTCACAGCTTGTAATATAGTGAAGAGATAATTTTTCAGCCCATTAGTCTCAATCTTTATTGTTTTTTAGCGATATTTTCCTTTGTTAGATATTTAATAATCTTCCATCAAGACTGTCAAATATACGAGTCAGATGAAAATCGTAATTTCCTTGCATTGTTTACTAATAAATGTCATAAAAGCGTACCATTTTTCCACACGCTCTCCATTACATTAAAGAGTGTCCAGATTCCTGGAAAGAAGTCGGAATTCCATCGCACTTACAAAGTCTCGCCTTCCTACTTTGTTACTAAGCCACAATAAACAGCTGAAACGCTGCTATGATGGAAAATTTTACTTAACTATTCGACAGACCTTCGCTAGGTGACTTAAAGTAGAATATGAGAAGTTTAACTTTATGTGTTGTGAAAATTCTAGCATATTGTATACAGAACTTAAATCATTCTGCGCTGGTCAAGAAAAATAAATCGGATAGTTTTCGTGTGGTTGGGAAGTCAAATTCAGCGAAACGTTTGGCGAATTGATTCCTTTCTGCAATGATGTTTCGAATGTCTCCCTTATTCACAAAGCCATTCAACGAAAACTAAAACATCGCAGTATTGAACTGCAACCACACACACAGACACACACACACAGACACACACACACAGACACACACACACAGACACACACACACAGACACACACACAGACACACACACAGACACACACACAGACACAGACACACACACAGAGAGACAGAGTGAGACAGAGAGAGAGACAGCTTTGGCAGGTGTGTATCCTGGGTGGGCCATCACTAGCAGCAGGAGGTCTGACAATAGCTGAAGTGCAGAAGCGGCTGCGGTCCTCACTTTGGCTTTTCACACGTTCGGAGAAAACATTACCGGCTTTGACACAGGAGCCAATGTTTTCTCTCTCACTCTCTTCCAACATCTGTGTGTGTGTGTGTGTGCGTGCGCACGTGTGCGTGTTTGGGGGATGGAGAGAGACACAGGAGCAAAGGTCATCTCAAGACTTATCTTTAGGTCAATCATTAAGATTGCATGTGTCTGGTTTTGGATGTGATGAGTGTGTGTGTGTGTGTGTGTGTGTGTGTGTGTGTGTGTGTGTGTACACGCATCAGTGTATTGGGCTGTATTGTTCGGGGGCATCAGGCTGCATCCTGATATCAAAGGCTGGAGGAAAGAAGCGCATATCGCCCTACGGGGAGCAGCCGTACTGCTGCTAATTAGCCTGAATAACCAGCCAGCGCTCAGTCACACTACCACACACAGACACACACACACACACACACACACACACACACACCTGCATGTTATGCCCAGTTAGTACGCAGGCCAGGAAGGAAGGAGAAGGAAAGCTTTTTCTGCATGAACCTACATGATGTGTCAGTTACATTTTACACAGAGATCTGAGATCAGTCAGTGACGGTGCAGCCTCACTTTAACCACAAAAGAGACATGTGTGTGTGTGTGTGTGTGTGTGTGTGTGTGTGTGTGTGTGTGTGACGTGCAAGACTCGTGTGTTTAAGGGAAGGTGAGAACTGTCAGATACATTAAACACTGGGAAAGCTACACAATTAAATAAGCAAAGTCTTGATGTATCGTACACCAGCATTCGCCCAGTCATCTGGAGATCGCTAGCTCTCCAGTTCTCCAAGAGGGATGCTCTCTCAGGAGCGAGAGGGGTGGCATATTCCCTCTCCAGTCGATTACAATGATGCTAACCCTCCCTCATGGACAACGGTCAGGTGGGTGGGTGAGAAACTGGACTAAATTAGGGAGAAAATTTAGCGGGGTTAAAAAAATAAAAATAAAATAAACTCACAATCTTAAACTTATCCTGAGAAAGATTTGAATGGGCCGGTTTAGAATGATCCTGATTAGGAAATCTGACTGGGGTCATGATGTTTTACAAAGCGAACGAAGAATAACGTCCTAATAAAGCTTGGTCAAATTTATTTAATTTTTTTAAAAAGATCAAGAATGAAACGGTGCAACAGCTACGCTTCCTAATGACTTCCTTCCTTAATTCCGAGGTCCTCACCTGCGGTCCCTCCTAAACATATTTCTGTCTCAGGGTCTGCCAAAGCTGTGTGTTCGTGTACATGTGTGAAAACCCTAGGGAAACTTCATTCACTTTACTGTTCCAAAGCAGGCTCTCGACTTCAGACAGAACCACGGACACGGAAAACGAAGAGGAAGATGATTCAGGCTGATTGGATGATGATTCCTCTCCTAAAGCTTTCATCGTAGAACACACACTTCTTCAGAGTGAGCAGGTGAAGATGAAGTACACATACAGAACAGGGCTCTTTATATCCTTCATCCAGGAGCAAATGATGTTGATTGAGGACAGCTCGGAATTGTGAACGTGAATTTCATCCTAAAGAGATTCAGGATCGGGGTTTTCAAAACACTGCTTTCAAAAGATGAAGGGAAAAAAATATATATATGGTGGGAACTACAAAAAAAAGAAAAAACCAAACACACACACACACACACACACACACACACTATACGTTCAGATTTTAACTCTTGGGAAAGTAAATCCCGTTAGTCTACGTTTAGCGGCGGATTTAGAAATCCTGTACAAAACTAGCGTAAACTAGGCATTAAAAGGCTCTTTGGCGAGCCGTCGCTGCCTGATTCTCTACAGCGCACATTTTGCTTTAAATAAAAGATTAGCCTCATAATTATCATTATCACTCTAAAAGAAAACACTGGCCTAATCATGCCTGGCATCACATAATGTCCTTTTACAAATGCACAAAAATACACATTTCCAGGACATTCCAACATTTTTCAAGACATTACTTTTTTTTTTTTTGGTTGTTGTTCTACGCCTCCCTTTGAGCGAGTGCCTGACAAATTGCAGCGCATGCTTTCGACGGATGTGTTTATAAAATGGACTTAATAGCTACACTTACCCCACAAATTGTCCATATGTTTCAAAAGAGATTCATATGGCTATTTACCAAGATGTGATCATAATTATGATGTAGGAAAATTGCCACTATATAATAATTGTGCAGCAACCTCTTAAACATCCACCTCTCCGAACACAACACACACTGCTAATGGAAGGGGGGGGGGGAAACGCGGGCAGAAATCTTACAACACGAGAAGACTTTCTTCCTTAATACCGAGGCCTGGAGTTAGATCATTACAGCTTAAAATACGGTGACGGGACTGAGGTTAAGAGGCCCCGACGACTTGTTGGGCTGGGAACGGTTGGAAAAAAACTCAATTTGACGATCATTTTGGATGATTAAGACGAAAACAAAATCGTCAAGCTAGCTGGAAAAACGGCTCGAAGACATATAGCCGGTATAACTGAAGAGCAGATGATAAAGCTGCGACTTGATTTGTATGGATCCTACGGATATGATCTAGATACGACGCAAAGAACTAAGGAACGTTCTGTGTTCAAACGTAACAAAAGGGAGAAACTCCACGCCTCGGTAATCGGAGCCGATCCCATGGCGCTCTTTCTCTACGAGGGCGGCCGGAGCCTCGTGAAGAGGGCCTCGCAAAATAAAGATCACAAAAAAACATGGCTATACATTCACATGGTGTGAAGTAGCAACATTTCCCATTAGGTTTGAAAAACTTTACCCGCCCCTCGCGGGACACTCGAGCTGGAGTGGCGCGGTCCGAGGGCTGGGCACTGAACAGTTGCGCGGGTCAGAGCCGGGCCTGCCAGGCCCCATTGTGCGCTAAGACGTTAATTGGTGCTAATCCAGCCCTAGGAGCTGTTTTGCTAGCCTGACCTCACGCCCCGAAGGACACCTCGGTGTGAAATACTAAAAAAAAAACGAGTCCATTCAAAGGGGCCAGTGAAAAGAGGCAGAGAGCATTCCAACACATTCTGCTCTCAAAGAGAGGAGCACAGGAGCGCGGGAGGACCGGCTGGGGTTTATTCCCCCCTTCTTCCCCTCCGTCTTAGGCGCATCCTCACCCCGATGCTCTGAATTAAGAGCACAATGGCAGTGGTAACAGTGATGGGGTCTGCCTGCATTCACGTTTCTCTTCTCAGGTTTCTTTTCACCCCCACGAACACACTGGTCCTCTATAAGACGCAGTGTAAAGAGAGCGCTAATTGCCCTCGGGTTTGGGATCACAAGGACGTCTATGAAACTATCAACAAACAGGAAAACACGGATTATACAACCGACACCTGCTAGACTGTTTAACATACGTACGAGCTACAGACAAGCGGTCTTTGATTTAAAAAAAAAAAGAAAGAAAAAACACAGCGCTAAAAGAACGCGAGTTTAGTTCCAGACCATCGTGGTGAGGAAGAGTGTATCGACTCAAGGTTGGGCGAATCAGAAAACGTCCCTTCTTTAATCTTCAAAATGGTGAACAAAAGGAAACTTCGACCTCAGGCTCATTATTCTACTTTCTATGTCCTTGAAGAACACCGGAGACATGGGTTTTTCTTTTTTGGCGAAATTGAATGATATGAAGAAGGAAAATTAATTAATTGGGGGGAAAAAAAAAAAAAAAAAGTTAATGAAATATGTTCTGAAATTTTTTACACAGTTAACTTCAGTTATAAGTGAGCTTTAGGGCAATGGCCATGGCGGAGACGGTTGTATAGCATAAATAATAAGCTGAATGAAGTGACATGTTGGATTAGGATTGGAAATTGGAAATCTTGAGACACCCTTCTTTGTCAAAATGCCAAAAAAAAATAAGACAACCGAAACAAAACACGCAAATAGACAGTGTTTTAGAATAGCCAAGATACAAGATAAACCTTTACCTGAGATTTCCCACAGAGATATTAAATATTACCTCTTTTATGCGCTGCCAAAAAATTTGCAAAGACACCACATTTAACAAAGCACTCTAAAAACCGGATTTCAGAGAACGGCTACGTTTTTACAAAGCAAGAAAAAAAACCAAAACTGTGTAAATGGAAAATTACACCGCAAACATTACGCCTGCAATAATCATCATAATTCAGGCAGTGAACTAAAGGAAATGTGAACGGAATGAACATCGAAGATGTTAACTGAATCTGCTATTCTTCCAGACAGCGCAACGTGTGGCTTCAATATGCAGCATGCAAATAAGGGCTTTTCAAAAGCTACAAAATGTCCATTTCATGCTTTCGACTAAAGACACATTAACACGTTTCCGCCAAAATAATCAATTATTATTTTTTTTCGGGTTTCATAATTGCACCAGCTATTCTGTTAAGAAACGTAATTGTGCTGCGATTCAATCGTATTTAGAAGCCTCCGACATTATAATGTGTGAAAAACCGTGAAACGAGACTCGATAAAAAAAAAAAAAAAAAAAAAAAAAAAAAAAAAAAAAAAAAAAAAGAGGGACGGTGGACAAGCAAAAGGACGGACGCATGAAAGGCTGTGAATCGAAACTCGCAGGAGACCGCGATGGTATTCACTCCGGATTCAATGCTAACACAGAGAATCCAATTATGGGGCTGACAGCTCAAGAGCTCGGGCCTTTGATTCCGAAGTACGAGAATCGGACAAAAATGAGCCGCAAAATTAAAAAATTTCAAGAGTATCGAGAGATTGGAATATTTTCAAGTCTTTTATGGGTACACTCTGAAGTCCCCAATGTGCAATAATCATTTCCTGTATGAAGGAATAAAAATGAGGATAAAACATCACGACCCTCAGAGTGTCAAGAAAAAACCCACTGATGAACAGGGAACTGAGAAATCAGCAATTAAACAAGGCTACTGTCACTTTCCTGATTTAAGAGCCACAGACATTGATTTAAGTTAAAGGTAACAAAAGTAACATCACTTTTGATGCTTTTTAAATTTGTATCGGGGAGGAAAAAAAAACTAAAAACCAAACTACACCACTTATTTAATAACGTTCAGACGAGGTTATCAGTTATACTACTACACGCCGAGTGTGCTTACAAACCATCAGGATGTAGTAGCCTAGCGTCTCTAACTGTTCTGTTCAATTACAAATCATTACACAGTCGCTACGAGCAAAACTCGTACCTACCCAACCCCACACACACACAGTTTTATAATAAAAACTGTTCTAACAAAGTCCTCAAGAGTGATAACACCCCATCACAAATGAACGCTCTCGACCCTACAGGTAGCGTCTGCCGAGTGACGACTCCCCACACACCCGCACTGATTGGACCGTGCGTAATCAGTGTGCGTGTGGTGTGTGCGCGCGATATCGTGGTAGGAGGGTGAAATGTCTTGCGTGTGTTGGCTGGCAGGAAGTAGAATGAAGCGCAACTGTCCAACCCTAGAGCCTCTCTTCATGGTGGTGCATTAAGAACGGACCAAAATGGACTTTATTTCATAATGAGTTCTCTGAACATCTGAAAAAGCATTTATGATTACAAATTGAACCGCAGCTTCGAGACCGCTTTCAAGCTTTCAAGATAGAGGGGTCAGAGGTCGACATGTTCACAGTAGCAAAAAAAAAAAAAAATCACTATTTCATGGCTGCATTTGCAAACACGACCAGGGAGTAAACGCGAAAGAAACCGACTCCTCTGTGATGTGGAACTCTGCAACCGCAACCACTTTATACGCCTGGATACATTTCCGATGGAGTCGTCGCACTTCTACATTGGCTATGTTTTGTTACTCTGGAACTCTACTGGATTGTAAGATGGATGGCATTGTTGAGCGCAGACGTCTGGCAAGGTCAAATGCTGCATATCGCAACGTTAGCAAAAGAGAAACTGATTTCTTGGATCCGCCCCGTGACTCGGATCCACTGCAATAGTTCAGGGGTTCTTCGTTGGCCCATGCGACACCCTTCCACCAAGCTTTGGTTTGGTAGGTTTTGTGCTATCCTGCTTACAGCCAGACAAACAAACAGCGACACAAACAATCTCCCGGGTGGAGGTCATAACATCCCATGGAAACAAAAGAGAGAGGGGAATGTCTGGAACACAACTTTTTGATCAAAGACAATCAGATCGACAGTAGTTGTAGATCATAGTCAACCGTGTCTGCCATTTAGCTACTGTTATATCTCCAGCTAGCATGATTAGTTCGGGAAATAATACACATGCTGTAAATGATTCAGCAGCTAAAGGTGCAAGTCACCAGGTGTACATGTGCATGCGCAACAGTTACGCGAGCTGGTTTGTTCACATACTCGCTTGCGTAGCTTACGTACATCTAGAAGGTTAAAAACTGCACCCATTAAACGGTATGTGTGAGCCAAAACATCTCTGTTCATCTAGTTTCCAAGTCAAGCAGTAATGTTCAGCGGTTTCATCTACAGCAGATGTCACCTACTGTCCTGTTCCTGGAGATCTTTAAGTTGATCAAGAACTTTTGAAGGCAATGATTAGATGGACAGGTGGGCACGGTAATGCCTGGAGTTAAAAATCTAGATCTAGAGAAGGTTGATCTCCAAGAACAGGGTTGGTGACCACTCATGTACAGCGATGCTGATCACAATGTTCCCTTTCTCTTTAAAACTTTCTGCATCGAGCGAGATTGCTGTCATTGGGCTGTGGATCAAAGCAAAAACTCTGACCTCACATTTAAAAGTATTTATTGAGCTAAAAACCAAAACAGATTTGGTAGGTTTAAGAGCGTAACAAAGCTCAAAAGTCAACAGAAAAGAATTTCATTCCAACATTTGCTGGCTATAGGACAATAGCAAGCTTAGCCGAAGTTTGCTAACATTAGGTTCTCGATCAATAAAGTTTGAACTATCTGACTAATTACAGACCGCTCTGTAATATTTGCTTCCATCACTGAGACTGCAGTAGGCAATTCCACTAAGCTCCATGGGCAAAACCTTCTAAACCAGTTCATTGGTTTAATTTGTGAATTTGCGTTAGCGAAAACTATGGAAATTTCTTTCAGCTATCAGTCACCAACAACAGCCGAAAACTAACAAACATACTATGACTATTGTTTATACTAATCTAGAAATTTGTAATAATTTCTAGATTAAATAGAATAGAAATATCGAATCTATTCTGCGTTTGAGTAGCTGCATGTCAATGACGCAGAGATATGGACAAAATCTTAATGTGCAATAAATATGTTGAATATCGCAGTGACGATGTCAATGTGTGTCCTTTTCATGCAGAACCTGAAAACACAGGGCTGGGCGATACGGTGATAATTATCGTATCGCAATATGACCTTTCATATCATCCGCCAAATGTATATCAGGAGGATTGTGTTTCAGCAGAAAGCAAATTTCCTCCAGAAATGAACAGGTAGCTGCAATGATTTTACCCCCATGAATACATCAATGAAGAGTCTGTATAATGTAGCAGGACGTGTAGAACTAACTTAAAAACTAGCTAGAACTAGCTCGGGTTACTGGTGGAATACGAACAAGGCTTTATTAACTCAAAACTGGAGTTAGCAGCAGAAAAAAATAAATACATATGGAAAACAAGAGCAAAACACCGGGAACAAAAGCAAAGCAAATACGCTGAGCTGAGTTCCGGAGCAAGGAGCAAAAACACGGCACACAAGTGCAGCACTGGAGCTCATACACAAGTGCCCCGTGTCGGGAGCGGCGCGTGTTTATGACGGGTGTCTGACAAGCCTGACATGCCCGCAGGTGTGTGCAAGAGTGCGTCTGCATGTCTGCACGTGCCGTCATGTTCTTTTGTCACCGAACATTGTTTTCAAAGCATTACACACTCCTGGGAAAAAAACAAAATGAGGCAAACCCAACATTGCAAAACATGAAGCTTTTAATGGTCTCAACAGCAAATCACTGGTCAGAAAAATGAGCAAGAATGAAACAAATAGATAAAGTAAACTGGTATGGGAGCTTTTCCCTTGATTTCCTTTAAATGTTGTCTTGTGAGTAAACTTGCAGACGGCTTTTTACAGAAAGAAGAGTCAATGTTGTTCCACTCGATGTTAAAGTCTTCAAACAGAAGAGATTTAGGAAACATTTTGAACCCCCAGCCAACAACTAACAAGTTAGATTCAATTTTATATCATTTAAACATTTCAATCTTTTCATGATTTTCTTTTTGCGTACCAGAAGACTATGTAAGTGACCTTTCCTGTTTCCAGCTTTTCCCCCCGACAGTTTCAGCAACGAGCATCGACCAGCAAAAAAAGGCCGAGGTCTCAGGAGTTCTTTTTTTACTTCTTGTTCATTTTCTGCCCAGTTTGTTATTTTGCAGAGAAACTGGAAAGCATAAACTCCTCTGTGGGTGGATAGATGGGTGGGTGGATGGATAGATAGCTGGGGGGGTGTATGGGCAGGTGGATGGAAGGATGGATGGGTGGGTGGATTGGATGGAAGGATGGGCGAGTGGATGGATGGAAGGATGGGTGGATGGGCAAGTGGGTGGATTGGATGGATGTGGGGATAGGAAAGATGAGTGGATAGATGGGTAGATAGATGGGTGGCTAGGATTGATGGGTATATAGGATAGACGGGTGGGTGGATGGGATAGGTGGGTGGATGGATGGGTGGGTGCATAAGATAGATGGGTGGATGGTATAGACAGATGGGTGGATGGGACAGATGGGTGGATGGATGGATAGGATAGATGTGTGGGTGGATAGGATAGATGGGTGGGTGGATGGGCAGGTGGATAGGATAGATGGGTGGGTGGGTGTATTGGATAGATGGGTGGGTGGATAGATGGACGAGTGGATGGATGGAAGGATGGGTGGATGGGCAAGTGGTTGGATTGGATGGATGTGTGGATAGGAAAGATGAGTGGATAGATGGGTAGATAGATGGGTGGCTAGGATTGATGGGTATATAGGATAGACGGGTGG
>JAQQZR010000005.1:3278511-3308042 GCA_030068235.1 Notoglanidium macrostoma
AGGATAGATGGGTGGGTGGATAGGATAGATGGGTGGGTGGATAGGATAGGATGGGTGGGTGGATAGGATAGGATGGGTGTGTGGATAGGATAGGATGGGTGGGTGGAGATAGGATAAGATGGGTGGGTGGAGATAGGATGGATGGGTGGGTGGAGATAGGATAGATGGGTGGGTGGAGATAGGATGGATGGGTGGGTGGATGGGATAGATGGGTGGGTGGAGATAGGATAGATGGGTGGGGATAGGATAGATGGGTGGAGATAGGATAGATGGGTGGGGATAGGATAGATGGGTGGAGATAGGATAGATGGGTGGAGATAGGATAGATGGGTGGGGATAGGATAGATGGGTGGATAGCATAGCACCATAACTGCTACAAAGCAGAGAAATACATTGTAGAATAAAACTTGGGAGTGAAATTTTCACCTCACTTCAATCCAACCTACAGACACAGTGCCATGAAAAAGTATTTGCCCCCATCCCGTGTAATTGTTTCTGACTCCCAAACTAATTTAATACAAGACAATAGACAACCCGAGTAAACACAACACACATGTGTCACGTGATCTTGTGATTGACTGAAGAACAAAATCTACCCAAAACCTATATAAGACGTGTGAAAAAGTAATTGCCCCTTAAGCGTAATACTTGGTTGGGCCACCTTTAGCAGCAACAACTGCAATCAAGTGATTCCAATAACAGGAGATCAGTCTAGTAATAGTTACTAGTAGTGTGTTTGGCTGTTCAAGTGCGTTTTAGCTCTGTGGTCATATCCTGTTTTAATATTTCAAATCTTGATCCGTTTGATTATAACAAGCCCTCCATTACAGAAACTCGCATCACGATAACGATAATAACATGATTAAACACGTGACCCTACACGTCAGTAATAACAGTATTAAACCACATTCTCCCTTGAAAATCTTTGCTCATTGTTCAGTGTACCTGCTGCTTGTCATCATTTGATGAATCATGTATCACACATTGCACTGCCATTGGATCATTTAACTGCGTTTGCCGAGTCAGGCCTTACATTACTGCCTATACATACACATCTAAGCCAACTGCCTTGAGAGGAAGGCTATAAATAAATAAATAAATGCTATATGCTATACAAACCCAAATTATTGAATAACTGCAAAAACTTTGGTTACAAAAATGTTTCAAGTCAAGAACCTTGAATGCAGAAAAAGCCTTGTGTGTCACAGTGCTTTGTGCTTAAGATAATGGGCTTGTTTTTCCCCCCTTAGTCTAAGTGGTACATAATTTAGAGACTCGGATACTATTTTTGAAAGTCAACTATTCTATACTCTTCTTTCAATTCATTTCATGTTCTTTGATGGCAAGACGAAGTCAAACGCCCACCGGGGGCTTTCTCTTTCACCGTCGTGACAATTGATTAATTACAAGCGGACAAAAGGATTAGAAACAGGAAACTGTGGGCAAAATAAAGTGGGCTGTGACATCTGAAAGATTTGTTTATAACTGTGTCATTATGGGTAATTGTTTCTTCACAGAAATACCATTACCGTACTGAATGTCTTTTCATTTCATTTAGAAGTCTATTCAAAGCTAAAACAAAGAGCAGAGACAGTCTGGGTTAATTGCCTTTGTTGAAAATGACATGATTAAGATAAAAAAAAAAAAAAAAAAAAAAAAAAAATGGCTTTAGCTATCAAAAGATAGATGAGTATTGTGTTCACTTTATTTGTTTGTCTCTTTCATAGTGGCAGACATCTGACTTGGCGCGAGTGAGAGAACAGATCAGCTAATCGCACCAGCAAAAGGCTCAACATGGGGAATTTCATCCAAATTAAGCTATTGGAAAAACACCAGGACAAGCACAAAAACACCCTTAACAGGAAGTGATCAAGGTCCTGATTCAGAACATTCCAAGTTTACCAATACTTTATCCCTCGCATTGGTCTACACGGTAATAAACTAGCACTGAAACAGATCTGAAATGTGTGGAATTCGGAGATTCGACTAATGCCGGCTTTTCAAGCGATTTCACTGGCGCAGACAAATTTCCAATGACGGAATAAGATCATGACTTTTAGCACGCTAACGTCCGCGCGACGGTTTGGTGTAAGTTGGTCAAGCTCTATCTATGCAAAAATCATTGATAAACACTCGCTGGATGAAAAGTCGTTTGACGTAACTCCGGCATAAACCTGTGACTAATGAGACATTGCCGTTAGGTTTGAGAGTGTGTCAGACTTTAGTCTTTTTAAAAGACTTTTCAATATCTTCTAGCGTGTTGCCAGCACCAGAAGAAATGGCCTGAAAGTGCGGTTCTGCGCAAAGCGTTTACAGCGTTCACTCATCCTTAGTAACTGCCTGCTCAGGGTCACCGTGGCTTACGTTAGGCAACTGGCTCGTTTATATTTTTTTTTATATAACTAAATGTTAGAAAGATCTCAGGCAGGTTCAAACACGTTAAAGAATTTATTGAAGACGTTAATGCGGAGTAAACTTCATGCTCTTTTCCAGAGCTAGCACGCAGATCTCAGATATTGTTGGTGTTCATATACTATGAGGGGACTCAAAAGGATCATCCCTGGGTTTCTGGTTGGATGACCAGTTCTCTTTTAGAGTGTATATTGAGCACCGAGTGAAGAACCTGAAGGTCGGGCCGGTTCTTATCATCATAATATGGACCGTGTTAATTTAGCAGCAAGGAAACACTTGTACAGGCTATGTTCTTGAGTGTTCTAGATCATGGGGACATTTAATATCTAATTCATTGTCCAATACACATCATTGTGCACTTTATGATCTGGTTTCCTGGCCTTCGTTAAGCCTTAGGAGTCAGCAGCATCGGTATGTTCTTATTTATAAAGCCTCACTGTGTAAACCCCCTTCTTATCTTCATTCATTTATCAGCTATCATGATTTGCGCTCCACTATTAAGCAGCGGCTCTTTTGCTCGGCATTTGATAGAACGTTTTTCTCCGGTTCTGCGCTCTGGTCGTGCGGAACATAATTAATGATTTTGTCTTATGGAAGTTCAAAGCTTCTCCTCATTCCTAAACGAGTTTCCGGCATTAGCGCTGTTAACGAGTTGTTTACGTTGCCAGGGAGACGGTGCCGTCGATCAGCGTGATACGACACGCCCAGGCATTTCTGATGTGGCACTTTGTGTAGCTTCTAGTTATAACAAACGATAGTTAGCGATAAACATTAGCAAATGCGTGTAAAGTGACAGATCTTTAGGATCACATAAGCGTAGTTACTTTCTCCGTAAACAATTTGTGTTCCACGTCTAAAAAGCGTAGTTTCCCTGAAATGCCAATTTCTAGTGGTGACGGTCTCGGTTTCTCAGACTCGCATGACATGTTTGCGTGCCCATCATTCATCATTGCCTTCAATCACGGGCTGCTATCAGTGTGCACTCAGCCTTTGCTCGGTGATGATGAAGAAAATGGAGCTGCTAGCTAGCGTGCCTACATTAGAGCCGCTATTTCAGTCCTTCTTTTTGGGAGGAAGGGGGTGGTGGGCGTCTTCAGCGGGTGTGGGCTGGTGTCTCTATACAGTTCCTTTCTCTCTTTCTGCTTTGGCTTTCGGACTCAGTTCTTCCATTAAGTCATTTCTTTCACGCTTTGCTAAGAGGCTTTTAGCCCAAGCTTTTTTTGTGTCATACTTTCAAAAAAAAAAAAAAAAAAAAAAAAAAAAAAAAAAAAAAAAAAAAAAAAAAAAAAAAAACACTATCTCAGCGTGTGCGAGAAAGCATGTTTGATGTTTAAATTAATGAGGCAGATGCTGAATAACGTCAATAATACACAAGGTGGAGGGGGGGGGGGGGGAATGAGGAGGGAGGGTGCGAGGTCATTTTAGCCAAGCAAATTTACAGATAAACAAAATGAACTGTGGAAATACCAGGAGATTCAAATTAAGCCAGAACAGCAACTTCAAGCTTATGACAAGATGAGTAAATGTTGCTTTACGACTCTGTGTGTGCATTAGCGATAATACAGGCAGGTAGATTTATAAATTTTTTTAATGTTTTTATTTGAAGACAATCAGTGCTTTAGGTTACAGCACTGATCTCCACGAAGTCACAAGCCTAATGCTGTAATGCTGCATTTATGCAATGTGACTGTAAACTGCTGAAAGTGATCGAAAACTCCCGCCTCAGATTGAAATTCATCGACTTAGGGTTGATTTCTCATCTACCAGTTGCTTACGTGTGTACAGAGCGAGATCAGATCAACATGGCCGTTCACACTCTGAGCAGTGTAACGATCCCCTTCTCTACTTCAAAATTAGTTCATGACGGTTTTGGCTTTAGGTCAGTTAATATACAGACTGTAAGGCTGCTTTCACATGACCAGCGTCGGGGTGTCAGTTTAGGCTCTCGTTACCATCATTTTCCTATTAATTCACCGTTCCGGCCTCAGCGTCATGTAGTGGTCAAACCAGGCGTTGTAACGTTCCGCTCCAAGTTCACTTTGACCACTTTGCGGATGAACTATACGAAAATTAAGCAATGATTTTACAGCATGACGTCCTGGGACACCAAAATGTATGTAAAGATTTAAATAGCGTCAAAAGTCAAAATGGAGAACAAACTGGAGAAACTTATACTGTGTGTGTGTGTGTGTGTGTGTGAGAGGCTTTTCAGAGTTGTGCGACACCACTCCAAAGAGGTACCATGACCTAGCTATAAAAATAAATAAGTAAATAAACACAATAAAAAAAAAAGATACATGGAGAACAGTTGTTTTTTTCTGTTATTTGCTGAAAGACATGTTCTTGAGATACATACTTGAGGTTCTGTCTTTGATACAGCCTATTTCTCGCACCCTCACGTTTCATTTAAAATAACACGTACATTTGGATGCCGGTCACGTTTAGGACTGAGCGGCGCGTCAAGCCGACGCTGAGCGTTGCGTGGACGCCCTGACGCCAGTCATGCGAAAGCAGCCTGAAACACTGACCATGTTATTCGTTGCTGTTTTGAGAAAGTAATCAACATTAGAGTTATCACGAACGTTAACTAGCTAGCTCGCTGCTAACGCTACTTGCTGTTGTTCGCCGACTAGCTTGTTGCTAAGCTGCAGTCAAAAATGTTCCATGAATGTTTTATGGTCACTGCTAAAAGCAACTCAGGCCTGTAATTGTAAAAGTGCAGGTAAAGAAACATAAACAAAACAGACGCCTTCATGGAGGCCCATTTTGCACATAACGAGATGGGAAATGACGTCATTAATCCAATTATAAACGAACACGGCAGAAGTGGCCGATTACCTTGCAAGTGTTTACGTGCAAGTGGCGATAAAGTCAATAAAACCTGGACTATTTTGAGAACGTAAAAGTACTAAAGTATTTCTTACAAGCTTCCACTACACAGCTTGCTTTAATGATGAAACTCCAGCATTTTGCAATGCGTTTGCACATCACAGGGTCTGGTTCCTCGTAATCCGTCCAGATGCAGCTGCGGTGCGTAGAAGGAAAAACAGAAAGGAAAAGAAAGACACACAGAGGAAAAATAAATAAATCTTCGATTTTTAGCCGGTCTGACGACTTTGTCCCAACAAAGGACTGTAAGATTTACATCTTAAATCAGTGCTAAATCCTTGAAAAAGGTTTGTGTTGTACCTACATTTAATACAACGCTACTAACCAATTTGATTCGTACTTTGTAAGCCTGGCGTCAAAATAAACACGTTAATAAATGAAAAAAGTTGAAATTAAACGCGTGTTTAAACATTTATAATGTTGCATGGATTTCAGTGAGGCACTTTCACATCCTCCTGCGACGCGAGGCGACGCGGCAAGGAGAGGAATCTACCGAACAGGAGTGACATGACTGGTAGCGCCACTTCAAATTAGCAGTACAATGTCAATGAGAAGAAAACAAAGCAGGAAAATGCAGGATTTAAAACCCTGTCAAAAATTAGGCAATAATCGACATGACATGATATATGACATGATATAATATTCAACAGACACAGCAGTCAGAAACATGGTCATGGAGCCTGTTTTCCCAAACAGAAGGAAGCAAAAGGACAGACTTTTACTAACACACAGGTTATCAAAAGTTCCTACAGTTATCAAGTTTGGCTGATCACTCGAATTGAATGGGTTTAATCCAATAATAATTCATATCAACTTGAATTGAATGTGTTCTGTTGGTGGAAAGCTCTACAGCTCTAATAATCAGCTGAAATACACATTCATGGGTTACATGTGCATTGCGCAGGAGTTGAGAATTTATTTTACAGATGAAGTGGTGTCCCCTGCTTTAAAGTATCTTAACAGCAGTATTGTATATATCCTCCCAACATGAACTGGACTGCATACTACTATTAATAACTATAATCTATCACACAAGACCAGGCTGAGGAGTTAAAAATATTAGTTTGAGGGAGCGTTTTCTGTTACTTTTACTAGTTGGAGGCGGGGAATTACAAGTTCGAACTCAGCGTAAATGCCAGCACGAAGATGTGGAGTTACTAAATACAATGAGGTCATAATATGTGACAAATTGTTAACTTGTATAAAAGTGCATTAGGTGAAATTAGCCTTGACATTTGGATGATTCCCGCCTATATTTATGAAGCTCCGCCGCCCGGGGACTACAGTGTGAAATTGTGATTGCCAGAAAAACAAAAAAGTTTTAAACCCACGTTCTGCAGATTAGACTTATTTATTATTTAGCATAGAAATGATCTGCATGAGGAATTTTCAGGGCTTTAGTGGTACGCTGTAGCTTTTAGGCCATCTTTGAAATTTCGACATAACTACATTTGCAACCACAGGCACATGACTTCTAGTAACTTTACCATTTTCTATGTGAAGCAATAAATAAAGTGTCATCTTCTGATCTGCCAGAATGGTCCCAGATTACCCCAATTTAAACTATTACACTCAACAGACTGTACGAAGGACATGCCTGAAAAACTGCAGTGAAAATGAAATGCACACACACACACACACACACACACACACACACAGTAATTGGGATCTGGCCAAAGGCTTCCAGCACATGCCATACTCATGTCCCTGCTGACTCAGTCACGTGATTGTCACATGATCGGGATTATCATCATCTTTCCATCTTTCCATCTGCCTTGGAAGGTTTAATCTCAGAATTTCTGGCATTCCACATATGATTAGACATAAAACATCCCAATTTTACAGAATAAAATTTAATAAAACATTAATATTTAAATACATTTAATAGATATACCTTATAATAGCACTGTGGAGTAGAAATTGCTTGATTTAACTCAAACGTTTTGATAAACAAATTTAAAAAAATTGTTTCATTCTGATTTAATAATGAACTTCCATTCACCCAGGCTGAACTACAAATGCCTCCTGACTCCCTATACTAGTGCACTATAAAGAGTATGGAACAATACACTTCGTGTACTAGATAGTGCACCATTCTAAATAAATTATGCCGTTTGGAATACGGCCCGAAAGCGGATCAATTTACGTACAAACCAAGTTGTAGCTGATGCTAGCTTGTTTAGCCCAGGTGACTAGCTTGTTAAAAACTTATTAGGATTCAAAGCTAATGTTTATATGTATATATATACATATATTTAAACAGGATATTCTTTTTAGCTAGCCACCAAGTCAGTGAATGTTTAAATTAAAGTCTCGCGCACGTTAAGAAGAGTGACAGTTGAGGTTATCTTGACAGCTCGGTTAGCATGCTAGCCGGCTACGTGTAGTTATATGTGACTACGCAGTCAGACGAGTTAACAAAAGACGAGCTAGAGTGCATATTTAGTGTTTAGGTCCAAACAGAGGATTCTCCATGTTTGTTGTTCTCCAGTTACAGTCACAGAAGTCGCTTCAGGTCACTAATCTCTCACACAGAGTATGTTATGTACTCACTCAGCCGGGGTTGGGAAAGGTAGTTTCTTGTCACGGCTTGTGCGTGCTGTCTGGCTGCAGCTTCTGGCCCGTTGAGGTCCACCGGATGATTCGCGATTAACGTTGCCATTCTTTAGATTCAATTAAATAAAACGCGTCGCCTGACGAGAACACAAGCAGCAAACACTTCACTCTGCCACTAGTCATATGACCCTGCGGAATGGGCGCGCACACGTGCCGTGGAACGTTTACGTCATGACGCACGGCTGCCGTGCGCGCTCTCGGACGCATAGATAGACAGGTAGATACTGCGGATGAGTGGTCACCATCCCTGTTCCTGGAGATCGACGTCCCTGAAGATTTTAGCTCCAAACATAATCGTGCGCATCTAATCATTGCCTTGAGAAGTGCTTGATCAGCTAAAAGAGGTGTGTTAGATTTTGGTTGGAGATGAAACCTGCAGGAAAATAAATCTCAAGGGACAGGGTTGGTGATCACTACTGTAGATGCACATACTGTAAATATTCCCTCTGTGTGTGTGTGTGTGTGTGTGTGTGTCTGTGTGTGTGTGTGTGTGTGTGTGTGTGTGTGTGTGTGTGTGTGTGTGTGGGCTCATGTGTGCATGATCGAGCACATAGTGCTCTCCTGTGATGTTGCGTGAGCTGGATTTAGAAATGTGTCTTGGAGGAAAAACGTGTCAGCCTTTACTCAGACTAAATCGGGAGAAAATGTGAGTGAGGAAAATGTGTAAGTGTAAAATGTTCTCTCACAAACATTAGGAGCTATAATACTAAACTTTTCTTTATGCTGAATGTAAGCATGAACATGAGCTCATAGGTGGTGGTCATAATATTAGATGGAACAATCTATTATAGATAGAAGAGTGCTCTCGAATTCTCGATTCAGAATAGGGTTTATTTACGACAACAGCCTCCCTGACAGTAGTTCCAGCTGTAACATAAGTGATAGGTTTATATTATACAACAGTTAATTCCACTAATTTGGATTGGTCGAGCGGCCTTCCAAGAGTGCTGGTATCTCACATAAAGTCATTGGGATATTTTACTGTGTGTATCACTCCACTTGTCTGTGTCCTGCATATAAATTTCCTCTTCCTAGTTTACGGTTACCGGGGCAGTGTTCAGCAGGTATGGCAAATGATACTTTTCA
The DNA here is from genome assembly GCA_030068235.1 of Notoglanidium macrostoma. Classification (NCBI taxonomy): domain Eukaryota; kingdom Metazoa; phylum Chordata; class Actinopteri; order Siluriformes; family Auchenoglanididae; genus Notoglanidium; species Notoglanidium macrostoma. The sequence goes on from JAQQZR010000005.1 coordinate 3,287,515, forward strand.
TGATAACTATTCCATTTATTTATGCATTTGAGAGAAATAATAATTTCAATAAATTAAACGCAAATAAGTATATAGTATCATATGAAACAGCTTTTGCTTGTTAATATAATAAAGCTAGGTATGTCTTCTTCCTAGTTCACTTTGAAATTTATAGATTTAACTGTGCATGTCTCATTGTTTTGTGTATTATTATTATTATAATTATAATTATAAATATTCGTTCATCAATCTGCGGTAAGAAGATGCCTTGAAAAGAGCGAAAGGCCAGAGTAATCTGCAACTCCAAGAATAAGAGTTCAAATAATCATTACAATAAGATTTTTATAAGGTGTAATGATAAAGTATGATGCGGTATGTTATAGACTTTTTGAATATCGTTGCTATGGTTCGGCAGGCTATGTTGTAGTTGGTGTTCTGAGACCTTGATCCATGTGCCCCTCTTTAAGTGTGAGCACCTGCCCCTCTAAAGGTCTCTGCACAGCCCTGCTGTCACTGATAGGCTGAATAAATCTACACTCTGGGCTAGAAATAAGTCAGCTCTAGTCTTGAGTCCTCATACGCGTCTGTGGTTTTGTGTGGGTGGTTTATAAAAATGTCCAATATCTTCAACTTGGTTAACAGCAAATATAATAATCTGATGTGGATGTCAAAAATGAATCATTATATAGTTCAGTTTCACCAGCAGGCCCTTCTCACAGGTTACTGGTTTTGAGATTCACTATCCTCATGTATCTCTGTCACTTCCACATGAAGAGCACACATTTTTCACACTACTCCAAAGTGCTTTGGCGAGAATGTGACCAAAGAGCAACGAAAAGATCTCAATGAGGTGACGTTTCTGCCCCATCCGTTTTGGGTCCCATAAGCTTCGTGCTGAAGAGCTCATCTAGTCCATGATCCAGCATATGAGCACATTTCACCAGCCAGGCAGTTAACACTTCAAACCAATTTGCTGCTGCGCAGACTTTGGATGTTTTACATGGCCACCGTTTCAAGCTGGTAAATTTGGTCAAGGTTCCCAGTCCTTAAAACGAGACATGGCAGGAAGTATGAGAAGTGTGATTCACATGGTGATATATGTCTTTTTTGATTTGCATTTTTAATTAAGTAATCCAAGCAACAAGTACTTTTGTGCAAACTGTAAGTGCGTGTGAAATGTGGTATTGGACAAGCACTTTACGTGTGAATGGCACATAAAGAGGAGGTGAGTGATGACACTCCAATCACTCATTAGCACTTCTTTCCTCAATGCTTGTGTTTCTGTCTCGCTCTACAAGAAGAAATTCAATACAAAGCCTCTGAAGATTAAACTCTTGTCCCTCAAACACACACACACCAGTATGGTGCCACTGTACACTTAAATATGCATATACACACTTTAAATACCATTGAATATGCACACCATAAATCCACATATTACACACACACACACACACAAAAGTATGACACAAAGGTATGAAAACACACACACACACACACACAGTCTTCTGTGTATTCACAGATACATATACACTAAATCCCACACACTTTTATACTCACAAAAATACCTGAACACACACACAATCCCACTTACTGCACACAAATCTACTCTCACAGATACATGCACACACACAATCCCACACATTGTACATACACACACTCCAGAGTGAAATATTGTGGCAGGAAAAGCACTAGAGTTTGAAGTGGCTGAGCGTAGCGGTTGGTGCTGCTCGCAGGTCTCTGTGCTCGCTGAGTCTCTCGAGAGTCAATCCAAACGTTTCAGACAGAACGCGAAAAATAGCCGATTAATACCAGTGAAGAGCCTCCACCCACCAGAGCACTGCCCTCGTTTAAAATACATCAGCTTTACTCCTGCACGGCCCAGCTACCAACACACAGCCCGAGGCAGAGCAGGAGCAGCCAGGAGAAAGAGAGCTGCTGCTAAATGACCTTGCACGCTGACAGAAATATATTAAGTCTAAACTTAAAGATCTGATGCTTTCTTAACAGACAAGTGGATGAATGAGGGAGATAAGAAAAGAAGAGAAATGGAGATAGAAGCTGTTATTCAGTGCAGTTCTGAAAACTCCGCTCCCTTTAGAAAAGTTAATTCATTCAAAACCTACACAATACGACAGATATACTATAAAAAAATGAGCATTACAGGTTATAGTCATGTTTCTAATACATTTATAAACCGTTAACAGAATGTGTAATAAGCATTCAGCTCATTACAATCAAGATAACCTACCAATTGTAGATTATTAATAGGTTATATTATGACATCTGTTGTATTTTTGTCAAGTTTAAGTAAAATGATAGATTCTGCCGTTTAAATAGAACCTTTTTTTAAAATCAACAACATTACCCAACATTTTATTTCTCACAATTGTATTACACCCAAATGTTCAGCGCAGTTATAAAAGCACAGTTGTAAATGATGCTGAGCAGTGGTATTCAAAGTGAGGTCCATAAAGCTCAGTAAGTTGTTTTATTTAGTTACAGTACTGGAACTTTAGTGCAGTATATATCTGTGCTAAGTTATTGTATTTAGTCAATCTAAGTTTAATAAATGTAAGTAATGTAGAATGTAAGTTTAGAGGTATGATTCCAATGTAAAATGTACATTTTGTATGTTTGTAACATAAAATGTAAATTTTGTAGTATGTTTTCAATGTAAAATGTACATTTTGTAGCATGTTACTAATGTACAATGTGAGTTTTGTAGTTGCTTCTAATGCTAAATGTAAGTTTTATAGTATAATTTCAATGCAACCTATAAGTTTTGTATGATTCCAATGTAAAATGTACATTTTGTAGTGTGTTATACATAATCTAGTGCAAAATTTAAGTTTCGTAGTATGTTTTCAATGTAAAATGTTAGATTTGTAGTATGTTTTCAATGTAAAATGAAAGCTTTGTAGTATGATTCTAGTGTAAAATGTAATTTTTGTCGTATGTTTTCAATGTAACATGCAAGTTTTGTATAATTCCAATGTAAACTGTACATTTTGTAGCATGTTACTAATGTAAAATGTGAGTTTTATAGTTGCTTCTAATGCAAAATGTAAGTTTTATAGTATAATTTCAATGCAACATATAAGTTTTGTATGATTCCAATGTAAAATGTACATTTTGTAGTGTTATACATAATCTAGTGCAAAATTTAAGTTTCGTAGTATGTTTTCAATGTAAAATTTATGTTTTGTAGTATGATTCTAGTTCAAAATGTAAGTTTTGCAGTATGTTTTTAATGTAAAATGTAAGGTTTGTAGTTTGATCTTATGATTTGTTAGATAATACACAGAACACGTAATTAGTGATTTCTAATTCATATGCATGTTCTTAAGCAAAGGTGGTCAAATTACTGAGAAATTATACTTAAGTAAAAGGTAATCTTGCTCAGTTAAAGGTAGAAGCATGGAGGCAAAAATCTACTTCAGTGAAAGTCAACATATAGCTACTGTTTTTAAACATACTATATTTAAACATAAAATCATCTTAACAGATGGAAAGAGCTGACCACAACTGACTATAATGTGACCGGTAGGTTGCATTAACAATTCAAGGGCAAACCCTTACCAATGTTCAAACAACAAAGCAGCTTTACAAAAATTATTTAATGCTTAGACCTGTTAATGCTAAGACCACTACATGTGTTAAACATTTAGAACAATTGCTAAATTCCAATTCCATGATGATATTGTAAACAATGTATAAAGATTATTATGATATGAACAAATAAATTGTCGTATATTTGTAGCACATACACATGTGGAACGTCTATTCATTCATCTTCAGGGTCGTGATGAATCCAGAGTCTATCCTGGGAGCACCGGATGAGACATCAATCAATTGAAAGATGCCATGCACACCCATTCGCTCATTCACACACTCATTCATACCAAGAGGCTTTTTAGAGACAACACAAATAGACACGGGCAAACATGCTCAACTTCACACGTATGAATATGGAACACATGGAACGCAAATGTATGGTGTCAAAATTCAGTTCCTGTCCTCAGTAATTGTTTTGCATGGAAAACCTCTGAATGTTGTATAAGAGGCTTTGAACAGCACTTGTGCAGCAAGTATACAATGAAAACACACCTACACACATTCCTTGAACTAGAAAATCACTCATGCTAATGAGCAACAAGCCTCGATTAGATATTAGATATAAAAACCACTGAGCCACCAAGGTTACTGAGAACATATGAAATGTATTTACTGGATTTCAGTGTGCTAAGACACTTTTTATTGTCCATATTTGAATAATTGTCAGGGCCAGAAAAAGGCAGATTCACTATTTCCTAATTGGGAAAGTATCTATTATGTGTAATGAGTTTGACTAGCATGAAGACTTTCAGTAATCAATTTACCAATAAGTCAATCATCAATTCTAATAATAAAATAAGCTTTACAAACATTATCCTATAGATAAATAGATAATTAATTGTTTTGATTGGTCAGTAGCTTTAGTGATTAATCTTTATCGACAGGGTGAGCATACTTGAGTATTTTTGAGTATTATCATTATAATACTCAAGTATTATTTTGCCATATTTATACTTTTGAGTGTTATTGGAATTGAATTTTTTTTTTACTCTTTACGTTTTTATTTAGACCGTTAAAGAACCTATTACGAACCTCAAAGATGTCTTCTTTCATCTAGCCAGTTGTCAGTTGAATAATCTCTGGTTAGCTTCTTATCATTTCGGTGCAGTATCCAATCAATTCCATCAATGTAGAAAAAAGTATCAAGCAGAGTTTCAGTCTAGTGACCTTCTCATGCTACAGAATGTTGTTTGCGCTACAGCTATGTGTGTGTTTGAAGATGGATAACACCACGCTGCAGTGTTGAATTTGAGGAAAAGCACCCCTGGCCCTGCCTCACATAAAATAAGGTGTCTTCTTTGCCTCCCTTTATAAGTAAGATTTGATAGGTTGCTAACATTAACTGGCTACGTTATGTTAAAGTAAGCCGGCCTGTTTTCACTGCTAATGCCGGTTTGCTACTGTAATTGGCTAGGCAGCAAGTAAACTTATAACAAATGGTAAATAGTGCAAACGTACAGAGATTAAATTAAGTTTTCATGCAAAACAACAACGTTGAATTAAAACAAAAATAACTTTCTAAAAAGAAACTTCTCATTTTTGATAATTTTCTATATAATAGTTACCTAATTTCATAAGTTAAAAACATTCCCCTTTTACGTTTTAATACTTGAATATGTTTAAAAGTAGAAACTTTTTGGCTTGATACTTCCACTTTTAACTGAGTAGGAATTTGACACTCAATGTACAATTTAATTTCTCAATTCCCCCATTTACAGATTTGTCCATCGTGCCAAATCAATCATTTCCCAGATTCCTAAACAGAACCTAAAACTGTTTATGTGTCTCTTAAGTTATTACCCTTTTCTTTACATATTGCCAGTAAGTCAGTGTAGTTACTACTATAAAACTGTGAACAATGTGACAGACGTGGTGGTGCAGCAGTGTTAAGTTTGTTAAATTTTAGTGAATGAAAATGGCATTTTGGACGCTGTGATGGTGACGACTACTATTTTCATATTAATATACTACTTAGTTCAGACCACCGCCATGTGTGTGTGTCCTGACTCATATACCTTCATATACCAGGATCCAGGAGAATTCTGAAAGCCGTTCGAACGGCTGAACAAGCGAGCCTAGTGAGCCGGATTCCCTATGGTCAGGAACATAAAACAGGGAAGATAACATACTGTAATGGATTTTGCTAAAGAATATTCCTTCTGGCAGTAAAAATTCCCTTGAGAAGTAAGCTAGGTTGTCCGCCTGAACAGATCCAGCTGTTTCGTCTCGTCTTTACTCTTCGGTGCGTAATGAACAGAGATTTCGCCATAATTTTTGTCATCAAATATTGTTTCATTTACATTGTTGCTACTGATTAGTCATGAAATAAAAGGTCGTCAATGAATACGTACCATCAAAATCAACACTGTGGTGCCGCGGGTAGGTGTTGGTGACTCAACAGATCCAGGGTCCCTGGTTTGTGTTGATGTTTGTACGGAGTTTCTCCTCATGTTCTTCCCATGTCCATGTGGCTTTCCTCCAGGTTCTCTGGTTTCCTCCAACCGTCCAGAAACATGTTGATAGGTGTACTGGCAATGCTAAATTGCCCCTAAGTGAGAATGAGTGTGTGAACTTGTGTGTGAGAGTGGTTTCCCATACAGGATGTATTCCCACCTCAACCTCAGCATTCCCAGCATAGACTGCAACCACTGCAACCCTGATCAGGAGAAAACGCATACTGAAGATGAATGAAGGAATGCTGACGTTCATGTCTCAAGTTAGGAATTGAGAATGACCAGATACAGATAGTCCCAGGTTTTGATTTGTTACCAAGTGGAAAAGCTCAAAAGGTGAAGGAGTAGCATTGTAGAAAAATGATGAAATGTCAAGGAGAGACCTTAAAGATCCAGTGATGATCCCTACAACAGAGTGTTTTTGTAACTGAGTGAGAATCTTTAAAATTAAACCTTTCAAAGAACTCTTGCAGAACCTTTTTATTTTATTTATGTACTCAGTTGAGGGACGGGTCTAGTGTGGAGATGTTTATGTGAGGAAGCATTCATGAGAGAGAGCGTTCAAGAAACGAAAATAATGCTCAGGAAATTTAGGGAGCATTCAAGTTCATGTTTAAGAGTGTTTATGTGTGTGCACACTCACTGTCTGCTTTTATTTTGCCTAAGACATCTGATTGGCTACTTAGATCTGTCATCCTGTGTGGTTCATTTCCTGTTTTCCTTCTCACGTGAGCAAAAGCTGTAGATACCTATGGCAGGATTTCCACCTCCTGAAGCGCAGGAACAAAACCCTTCTCTTTTCTTCTCCCCTTCATGCACAGACGTTACGGTTAGTGTCCGGCATGAAAGGGGGGAAGCTTGGAGACGCACAAAGAGGAACAAAACCGCCACAGGATGCTGTGCTTCCTCCTCCCCGAGGCCTGGACTTAAACGCTGGTCATGTGACGAAGCAAAACGTGTTGGTGGTCTCACACACATGAACACCCCACCCCCCGTCACTATTAGCTCCACCCCCTCGTCCCCTCCAAACCCAATCCAGCTTGACCTTCAGCCTAATTGGTCTATACAGAGATAGAGGAGTGCTGAGAAAAGGAGGAGGTAGCAGCTGGGGGGTTTTATGCTGTTTGGGAGATTCCCAAGCCTCGACAACGGTGTGGGACAGGTTCAGGCTTGAACACACACACACTCACACACACATAGCCACTGCTAAAGGGACAAAGGCCTTCAGTTACAGTCCATAGTGTGTGCAGAGATACAAACACATCATTAGCGCTGCAGCCCTAATATTGAATCTAGTGCAGTAAACATTTCTGGACAGTCACAGCATTTTTAAGAAATCTGATCACGCATAGTTCTAGAAAGGACACGAAACTGATGTCAATCAGTTTACTGGTGTTCTCCACGGACAAATAAATGTTATTATTATTCTTAACATGTCTCAATTATGTCCCAATTGTACCATGATAGCCAGCTTCAACATCCACTCCACTTATGGAGACAAATCGTCAAAGACATTTCGTCAGCTTTTATACACAAATAAAACTCGACACACTTTAACGCGATCCTTAAACCAGCTATTTTGTCATGAATCGCTTCATACACACAGGTGCTGGAGTAGAAGCACTAGCCTTCATGTTCTGTTCTCAAGACTCCACGCATTCACACAGACAGACAGCTACAGAGAGGCTAACATCCACCCCCTCTCCAAACACATACACGTTTTCTTTAGCTGAACTCTCACACAAATGCAATTGTCCCAAATTGACCATTTTCATCTTTTCCCACAAGGACAGTCTATTCTGTGCTCCATCTTTCTGTCTCTCTTGGTTTTGTGATGAGTTTAGCGTCCGCCTGGCATGCCCCGTTGCGGACGTCGCTCCCCTGCATAAACAGTAACACACAGTGGAATAAATTGATTTGAGGTTGACCCTCAGAAAAGCTGATCCCTTTCTACCCTTTTTTTAAATACTTTCCCTTTGATTTGTGCACTGCATCCGAGCCGTAAAATCGAGAGTGTGCGCCAGGACAAACCTTTAACCTCGATTTAAATTCTTTTGTCATATTTGGATGCAAGTGAGACATCAAACAGGAAAAGTAGACATTTTTCCAGGGAAGTAAATTTTACACTACAAATTGCTGGGTCAAAGGCTAACAGGTGTGTGCGTTACTATCCCATTAATATTATTATCAACAATTAAAGCTTAATCTAAACCCAACCTTAGCCTCGTTGACCAAAAATAATTCTTTTGGCTCTTTTATTTTCTTTCAAATAAAAACTACAGTTTTTGTACAAAGCACTTGGGACATTTAGCGGACGCACACACACCATACACACACACACACGAGTCAAATGGCTGATTTGGTCAAAAATCCAAGAAGACAGTAAATATGGCTAGCACATGAATCAGAACCAGGCAAATCCTGTACAGCAACTCTGTCTGATCTAATTGCTTTTATGAAGTCCAACCATGGTGTAAATCACACGTCTTATTGTTCTCCTGTCAAAACATCCGAGCAGAATAACGACATCAGCATATGATTACAACATCATGCCCTTGTCTCTCTCCGCTAACGGCATCTTTTTCTAGAAATCACCAAACCCCCAGCCCTATAGGCCAATTAAACACGACGAGACAACCCACGACGAGTCCCTCAGTGAGCACAGTTTCTCGCCAACACGGATCACAGCAACCAAGAGTGAGGCCTTGCATCATCTTCTTCTTCTTCTTTTTTTTTTTTAAAGAGGCACAATGCATGAAGAAGAAAGGGCGCACAGATGCAGTTCCGTCGTATTGACAGCGCCGGCCGACCTTGTACACGAAAACGCGCACAGAATAAAGTGAATAGCAACATGAACGGCATTCACGGGCTAACAAATACCCTCCGTTTGTGTTTTTCAAAAAAAGCCACAATTCAGTAATAAGCTTAATGCCCACTAACACGATTATGTATGTTTTTTTTTTTTTTTTTTTTTTTTTTTTTTTGAATTTCAGTCAAAAGCAAATCAAAACGATTCAAAATCATGGCTTGTTTTTTGTTTGAGGCGATGCTCATATCTGTGTAGCAAAAGAACGGCTATGCAAATGAGGGACAAGTCGTTCCTACCTCATGAGCACTACAGCAATAATATTCTTATATAATAACAATGTGATATGAGAAAATATGAGACTATCTTGCTCTGCAGGAACTCAAACACAACTTGTGAGTGCGAATGAAAGCCAGGAAATAAAGGAGGAGATTGAAGGCGTCTGATGTTGTTTTTGCAATCATATATAATATATATCCACACTCGTACCACAGGTCACAAAAGGTCAACATGTTCAAGAACAACAGCACCGGGGAGCTTTTGACCGTCCCCTACATTCACTCTTGCATTTTTTTTGCAAATAGACTAATCTATTTATTACAGACATGAAATAATTTACAATAAAATAACAATTTGTTTTAGTTACAATTCTCATTTTTCTTGCTTTTATACTACAATAATTTCGCCTCGCCCTCACTCCTCCCTCGGCATAGCGGCCTGCTCGGTCCCGACCTTCTTGTCTCTCCAATCCTCTGTCTTCATGATGACGAGGATGTCTGTAAGGTCTTTCCAGCTCTGTTTTATAGGATTAGAAACGGAGACGGATTTTCCATTTGGGGGGAGAAAAATTTTTTGGAAAAAAGAAAAAGATTCTGTACCGGTTACATTTTACTGGCAAAAAGGGTGTGCCTTTTTTGCAAAAGCGTCCAGAAAATCTGAAAATCCGTCCTCTTCAAGGCCTCGGAGCAACTGTGAGGGAATTTTGAACTTAACTTGGAGAAACACATACGCAAAAAACATGGAACTCAGGACTACAGTACCATCACACACGCAAGAAGAGCAAGACTGCATATTCACTGAAGACACTGAAACACGGAGCGAGACGGCCTCCGGGAAACTGCACAGGAAGGAAACAAAGCCCTCACAAAAACTCAGTTCTAAAAAAAATCACAGGACAACCAGAGGAGTTTTAACGGCTCGACAGGGTTAAAAACAACACCATGGGTTACAAAAAGTCTGATTGAATAGTTTCAGATTGCAAACTCATTACTTGTTGATGCATACACTATATTCACAGGATGTTTAGCTGTGCTGGTGTTGGTAAAAAAACCCAAAAAATAATAATAATTTAAAAAAAGCACTGTTTTACTTTGTTGTTGTTTTTAAATTAATATTTGGGAAAATTCAACGAATGTCGGTTTAACATGATCTGCAAACTCAATCCACCGAGAGCCGAATAACATGGCACTACATGTCATCTTCATCATATAAATATGGTTTACAAAGAGAACACCCGAAAACCGTGTTTTACTATGATTTAAGCCAAACATTCTGTTTCTGTTTCTTTCATCGTTACTCATCAGCTTTGCAAAAACAGGCAGACGGAAGATGATTTCGTTTAACACTATTAACCCAAGTGAGAATGTCTGGTTATCGGAATGATAAAATCAGATGGACGGGAGAGATCAAAACAAGTTGTGCTGGTGAGGATTTCTTTTCAAACTCTTTTTTTTTTTTCTCTTGCTATGCTCCTTCTTCGCATTGAAAATTCCCGACCTGGCGGTGAAACTCTAAGGTAGTGCAAGAAGCTTGGAAAATCCTCCTGTCTGAAAGGCGAGCGAGTCCGAATTCTGCTTTGTCACAGTTCCGAGAGGCCTCGCGTGTGCATTCTGACAACACGGAGAACAGACATGAGGACTGACAACCACAGCACGGATGACACAAAGAACACAGTGTGGAGAAAGAAAGAACAAAAAGATAAAGAAAAAGTTGAGGAATTAGAGAAAACGGACATTATTCCAAAACTTTCTTGTCCTCTTTGCCGTTGGTCCGCGAGTACGGCTCGAAGGCCGAGGAGCTCAGGTAGCGGGCTGAGAGTTCCTGCAGGTTCCCGGCCAGCGAGCTGGCCATGCCCAGAGGCGCAGAGGAGATCCGCGATGCCACGGCTCCCAGCAGCGTGGGCACGGGGAAGCTGAAGAGCCCGTGGTGGGCGCTGGTTAGTGTGCTTGAGCCGGACATGGCGGGCAGCGGAGGGCTTCTGGACGCTGTAGCTGAGCTTGTGCCGCTGCTGGAGGAGGATCCTCCGTTAGCAGCGATGCCCAGTGAGGAGCTGGCGCAGTGGGGCAGCAGGCCGGGCATCCCCGGCGGCGTGAGCAAGCGGCCCTGCTCCAGCAGACGCAGGACGCTGCAGGTGGCCGCCGTCTCCGAGTGCGCAGCCGAGCGCAGCTCCGCATCCTTCCCCTGGTCCTTCTTCTGCTTCGTACGCCGGTTCTGGAACCACACCTTCACCTGCCCACAGACAGAAGGAAGCAGGTGAGAGGGTTAAAAATGCGAAGAGAAACAGTTAATAAGCTGCGCTGTGAAAAAATATTAGACACTAGGCACTTTCCGTAATTGACTGTGGTGTAAATACAGAGAGAGGAAAAGAGAGCGAGGGACAATTCAAAGAGTAATTACTGACACACTGTACCGTCTCTTATATAAGGTGCTATTATCTGAGTTAATGTTCACCTCATTAGCACATGCGCACAGTTTGGAAATCAATCCACAGCTAATGAGTTAGCAACCTACAGCTGTGTAAACATATGTCTTCTAATTGCACACAGAGAACAATCAGGCCATTTTAACCCAAGACACAATCAAACGAATCACAAACCATGTTTGGCAAATCTCATATGTAGGCTAACAATGCAAATCCGTCTCTATTCTTCAGAAAACGTAACGTGTGCGCTTTGGATTGTGACACGTTCTGCTAGTGAGTTTCACAAAAGTGAAGCAAGCACAATGCCAGATAACCCTTGTGTGTGTGTGTGTGTGTGTGTGTGTGTGTGTGTGTGTGTGTGTGTGTGTGTGTGTGTGTGTGTGTGTAGTAACAAAGACATGTTTTCTATTGACTCTGACAAACCCAGTGTCTAACAGCTCTGTGGCTGTACACGTGTCATTACACTGTGACTACACACGTGAAATTACGTCTGTAAACGTATTTCCGTTATAGGCTGGAGAGACTCGTCACAAAGCACACGCGGCGTCCGATCACAAGGCTACACGTGATTATTTATGTACATTCCTTGATTCCTCAATCATTTTACACATTCAACTCCTGCTCCTCCTGTTTTAATCGCTCACTCGGGCTTTGTACAGATAAAGCAAACCTTTGTACAAAAAAAACCTTTAAACGTAATGAAAACGGATGTATTACAGACAGATTCACAGTACTTTTAAGTCACATAAGACAGAAATAAAAACGGATCAACCGTCAAGTTTCACGCTATTTAAAAATGAATAAATAATATATTACAGAAAAATATGAAGGAAAAAATTAAGAAATTGTGATAGTGCTACGGTGAATATGAAAATATATAGATGACGTGGACTTGGGTAGGTGTGTATGCAGTCTGATTTGATCGTTTTAAGCAGTCTAATTTAGTCTAAACTTTTCCCCTCCTGTAAAATAAATAAATAAATAAATAAATAAATAAACATTTGCACAAACACCAGCTTCAACAGCACAATATGAACCAAACCAAATCAAGCAAATTTGTCAGGACTTTGTTTCAATACAACGCAGTTTTTCAGAATTCATGGGACATTGACACACACACACACACACACACACACACACACACACACACACACACACACACACACACACACACACACACACACAAGAAGTGAGGGAAAGAAACAGCAGGAGCTAAAAAAACACTGAAGTGCCTACAGAAAAATCACCGATCGTCCTGTGAATAAAAACACTGATTATTCCCTTTGACTAAAATGGAATTGTCTGCAATTGAAGACTAATCAGTCTCTCTCTCTCTCTCTCTCTCTCTCGCTCTCTCTCGCTCGCTCTCTCTCAGCGCTCAGTGTGTGATTTCTTTCCTCGATGCACCTTTTCTCTGTTTTCACTCTCTCACACTTTTCTAAGCACAACATGTTAGTTTTCTGAGACGACAACTAAAGAGTCTGTAAACAGATAATGTGTCTTTATACATGACCATGTCATCATCATCATCATCATCATCATCATCATCAGTGTGATATGGCAGTACAGAGAGAGGTTTGCAGATAAGGCCATGGCTATCACTAAACACACTTAGTGTTTTTTCATCTTCAGGTATATGACATCAGGGCCTTTCAGCCATATACAACATGCTAATAGATAAATAAACAAACTAACACATAACCACGACGTTACAGCACGTGATATATTACAGCACAGACCTACTGCAATCCAGAAAAAGACAGAGAAACCCAGAAAGAAAGACTAGCTCAGCAGTCTGACCTCTGGTTAACTCGAAAATGAACAGCGTTCAAAAATGTGCCATTTCTCCCGAACGCACAAAGCTGACGGCTTCCCTTCAATACAACGTCTAGCTGAAATGACCAAGGATAATCCAGCTGAGGCGCATGCACACAGCTACGTGTTTGCTTAGTTTGTTTACACCGACAGTATATTTTGTTTTCTATTGCTTTCCCTCCAGGGGGTCTTTAGCCTTTAGCACCAAACCTTCTGTCCATCACCTTTACAGCATTCCAACAGACGGCCAAACAAAACAGCCTGGATGAAGCGTACGACGATAATGACTGACTGACTGACTGACATCATCAAGAAGGTGCCAGGGATGTGGCATGCATGTTCTCTAACATGGCATTAGAGAATGAATTAGGAAAGATGTACAAATTGGAAAACGTGACTAAATTGCAGCGAGAAGGTGAACTTGAACATAATAATAATAATAATAATAATAATAATAATAATAATAAATATTCCACCTTTATGTCTGTTTCTGCTAGATACTAGGAGCAAATCATTTGAGTCATTTAAATGAAGTGAAAAATTATTACATGTTACTAGTATTACTATATTACTACATTTATATTACTATGTATTATATATTTATTACTACCTATAATATATATTCATCTATAACTATATATGTTTTATTGCCCATTAGGTCTCTGTATTTCCTGTCTGTCTGTATAAGTGCATATATACACACATCTCACAGCTATATAAAGAAAAATGTGTGTGTGTGTGTGTACCTGAGTCTCAGACAGGTTGAGCTGCCGTGCGAGTTCAGTTCTCTCTCGGCCCACGACGTACTGGCACCTCTGGAACTCCATCTCAAGCCGATAGAGCTGCTCAGCCGTGAACGAGGTTCTGGTTCGCTTCGGCCGGTCCAGATCCAGACCTTTGGGCAGAATGATCTCTCTGATCGAGCCTTTGGCATCTGAAATAAAAAAGGCAAAACAAACACTGTGACTGCATGTCAAACATGGCGTTGTGTAGGAAGGACTGTAGTATATACATATTTATGAACACACACACACACACACACACACACACACACACACACACACACACAGATATCACTGAAATATTTATCCCTCTATCTAATCAAAAGCCTTTACATAGTGTGAATACAAATAATTATAAATAGTTTTTAAAGAAGTAATATAAATGTATGCTTATGACAGAGAGAGCCAATTTCTTATTAATGATTGATTTTTTTTATTTTTATTTTTAAATTTATCATAAAATTCTGTTTATTCTGAAAACACAGCAGTAACCTATAAAAAAAACCCACATTAAAATGCTTGATAAATGACATAAGAAAAAGCACATAAAATCAACATGATTTTGTAAATATATTCTTACAAATGTAGCAAAACAAATCCGCTCAAAATGTGAATGGGATTAAATATTATTTCTTAGAGGTGTAATTAAACTGATCTCGTCAAATCAGCTTGTTGTTTATTTAGCCGGATGACTTTTTCTCTTCCTGGTCTGCGAAGGATTCGAATTCAGTTTTTGGCAAATCTGAAATTTTCACTTAAATAACGTACCAGGTTTAAGGCTTTCAAAAAACGAAATGCTGAAGAAAAAAAACGACATGTATTTCACACTGCGTAATTTTTTTTTTTTTTAAAGATTCCGGATGCTGTGGGTTTTAATCTAAAAAAACAAAGTGCAAAAGCCCACAAAAACCGTTTATGGAAGTGGTGGTAAATATGAAATTGGATTGCTTGAAGAAATTGCACAGAAAGTTGATTTTGTTTGAATTGAAAATCTAATCCTTAATATTATTTTTTAATTCTACAAAAAAAAAAAATCATCACTAGGTAAAAAAAAAAAAAGAGAGAGAGAGAAGAAAAAGCCCTTCTAGCTTTGACTTCCTTCGTCACACCTTTGCTGTGCACGCTGATGTGATCATTGTGGTGAAACAGGACCATCGGTTCCTTAAGCACAACTGGAAGGAATAAAACAATAATTTAATCAGGCTAATTTCATTGGGCTTTGATCAGGTCTCGGTGCGTGAGCCTGATTGAGTTTGGAAAAGTAAATAATAAATGGAGCTGACTGCTCTGTGGGTTTTAGGAAGCGGTGAACCTGCACAGCATGGATGTTAGCGCTCTACACTTTATTTCATTTAAATAGAAATTGAGGCATCATTTATTCACCATTCGACTGCAGATGACAGGATCGGTATGACTTTTTTTTCTTTTTTTTTTTTTATTATTAAATCTTCTTCTGAAATGAACAAGAATAAAGTAAATATACAAGTGAAAAATGTTATTCTCTGTATATATTTTCTATATTACATTTTGTAAATTCAGACACAATTTTAAAAAGATAGTGTACGTATTTTTGGGGAGCTTGAAAAAGAAAAATGCACCTAAAACTAAAAGTAATAAATACATTTTCAGCAATTTTAAAGAGGAACAAGTCATCCTCCTAGAAATATTATAATTTTATTATATGGAGTACAATGTCTGGTTATTTATTGTTTATAAATTTTAATTCAAATGAAAATGACAAATCATTTTTGATATTTATGATTTTTTTAAAAATCAAATAAACGCAACCTTCGAGAGAGACTTAAAGCTAAAACAGCTCAAGGTGAAGCTTCTGTTAATCACCCGAGAGTCTTAAATTATATCGCATTGTGTAACTTCTGCTACTAAAAAGGCCAGAAGACATCCTGATTTTAGTGAAATACTACTATGGAGCGTCGTTAAATCCGAATAGTAGAACATCACGCCCTTACCTCGCACCAGGATCCGCCGGCAGTAGTCTGGATCTCCCGCGCTCGTGCGACTCTTTTCACAGTTTTCCATGGCTCCGGATGACGAGAAGGAGTCCTGTGGTTCCTTCAGGAGCGTTTTGGAAAGGCTCCCCTGGGAGTCTTTCACCTCCTTGCTTTCCTTCAGTCCGTTCTTCAGCACCATCCCCACTTCCGGCTCCTGGCTGTAGCGGACGTCCATGTTCGTGTGTCCTTATCACGGTAGTTCTCCTTCCTCTTTTTCTTCTTCTGTTCTTTTTTTAAGGCAAAACAAATCTTGATGATACTAGTTTCTGTGTCCTGTGTGTAAAACCACAGCTATTTGGACACTTGAGTCAGGGAGAGTCAGGGATCTAATGTCGGAGCGGCACTTGCTTCATGTCCCAAGCGTTCTATCATCAGTGTCTGCGCTCACTTGGCCAGTGATCATGGACTTCTCGCCCTAAATTCAGCAGCAATTTACTGGCCCCTCTCTTCGTTACTTGTGCATCAGCCTGATAGAGACGATCTCCATTCAATCAGAAGCGCGGATGGATGCATGCCCGCTCGTTGCAATTGATTACGGTAATTTTGCCAGCTTCGGATTTGCGTAACCTCCTGAATACGCTAAATTGTTTGGGGAAATATATGCCGCGCTAATGGAGGGGTGCGTTGCCTACAACCCCTCTTCTAGCCAGTCTTCAGACGCATACACGTACACACACTTACAGATCCCAGTCAAATGATTGGTCTTGGATCATGAAGGAGTGCACACACGCTTGCAAACCCTGACATGCACAACAGAGAGTGAACCCTCGCAGAAAAGTTCCAGTCCTGTCCCAGGTGTCCCGTTGATGGCCCGCGTGACGTCCCGTTAACTCTGATGAGACGTAAATCTATAGTCAGGATAAGCAAATTTAGTCCAGTTATATTGCAACGAGCCCGCACGACAATTCACACCACTGTCTCTACGATAGATCTGACAGACACGGGCAGAATGAGAGAGAGTGGGAGAGAGAGAGAGAGAGAGAGAGAGAGAGAGAGAGAGAGAGAGAGAGCGCGAGAGTGAGAATTTGACTGAGCGAGAGAGGCGGAGAGACGTTGGATACAAAAAGAAAAAGGAATGGAAAAAAATTGAAATGCACTTCGGCAGGAATTTGTAGCGCTAAAGATCATGGGCGAACTCACATTGTCAGAAAGAAAAGTGCACAGCACCCTGGGTCTCTGTGAAATAAATAACACAAACCTATCTGTAAAAGTAACAAATAAAAGTCATTTTTAAAATCAGGTCTGCACTGTCCAAGGACACGCCTTCAAAAACAAGCAACCGCAATGTTTTCAGTGAAAAACCCGCAGAAACAGACAAACCCCCACACCTTAAATCGGTTCGTGCCTTCAGCACAAGGAGCAGCACCCCTCAAATACACATCCTCATTACACACACATGCACGCACACACACGCACACGCACACGCAGAGGCACTTGCAGCTATTTTTATTGTCGATGCAACAATATCTGGGGGAACAGCCGGGTGGGTAATCCAATAAGACAATTGATTAGTCTACAATGATTCAATTCAAGCCAATAGCTGTGCACTCGGGCCCTTCTTGTCACCTTGTTGGGCCAGAAGGCCTCTTCCCTCTGAACCCCCCCCAACCTCAAGCTCCCACCCTTCCTAAAGCCTTTCACTGCTTTATGGGAAAGAGAGAGCACAAGGGGAGAAAGATGGCAATTATCTAATTGGACTATTAACAAACAATTCAGCGAGTGTGTCTGCTCGGGAATAGTGGAAGACCGGGAGGAGGAGGAGGAGGAGAGGGTTGGGGGGAGAAGAGAAGAAGTGGAGCACTAACTTCATTCAGCGAGTGTGTGGAGCAGCCTGTTGAAGAAAAAGAGTGAGGGAGAGATTGTTTAAAGAAGAAGAGCTAAGTGGAGGAGGGGAGGGATTGTTTAAAGAAAAGGTAAGAAGGGGGCTTGAAGGGAAGGGAAGGGAAGGGAAGGGGGGATCAGGAGGCTGATTCTCAAGCCCTGTTCAAGTTGAAGCTTGGGAAAAATGAGGGTTTTGGTGTGACAGGGACCAGCTGTGGGCCTTGTCCGTGTGCACCTTGACAAAAACACACTCCAGGGGGTGTGACCATATACTGCTGTGACATAACGTGTGACAATATGACACAGGACACTGCAAGAACACGCTTGTGAAAAAATAAACATAACACATGCCTATATAATATCATGATAAATAATGGCACGATAAACTTTCCTGAAGTATCAAAGTGTAGAAGATACACTCAAGTGTTCTCCAGAGAGTTAAAGGGTCGACGGCTTCTAAAGGTTCCACTTAGTTCTTCTTCCTTCTTCTGAAAACTGCATAAAACCTTAAAGTGCTAGACTTTTAGGATTCTAGAGTTAACAAGATGACTAATCTAACCAATTAATTTAACTAATTTAACTGATATATATATTAGTTCTTTCTTTAGTACTAAAAAGAATGAATAAAATATTACTTTTGTAGTTATAAATAAAATTTTATTGCGTTCTATACTTTTATTAATGAAATTATAATTCAAGAAAACAATAATATTAATAATAAAAAGAAGAATTTGCTGTTTTATTTTCAATTTATTAGTTTATTTACTTGTTTGTACATATACTTTCCTTAACCATATAATAATCATGTATTAAGTTTAAGAAAAATAAAATTAAAAATTACTGTTGTTTATATATATATATATATGTGTGTGTGCGTGTGTGTGTGTGTGTGTGTTTATAATATATTACTACATATATACTATACTACATTCACTGTCACTAAAGCATTTTAGCTAATATAATGTTGTTCAAAAAAAGCAGTCACCGCAATGCACATAATCTATGATACTATTCGATGATATTGGAGAGGATGGCTGATCACAGCCTGTGATGCAGTCTCACCTCTTACCCCTGCAGTATGCAGTAAGTTTAGTTAAACGTGTCATGGTCCTCATACTCCTCTATTGTTGTGTATGTTTGAAGCTGGCCCAGTATTCCATCTCAGTGTACATACGTTTATATGGAATGACATTACAATTTGACGCAACTTGAAAATGGCTCTAGAACAGAGTACTTATGTTTGGCGGCAGGCCAGATTTTTTTCGTGTTGGGGGTACGACATGGTTCTGTAGGTGCCACAGGGCTGCCACTAACAGCCTACCATTGTACAGGAGTCAGATACTAATTGGTGTTTCCAAACAAAGAATATCTGAATAGCCTACTAATTTCCCATGCCTCTAACAAGAGAAAAAAATATTTGCTAATTTAATCATAACATTACTTATACTATTGTAGTAAAAAAAAAAAATAAAAAATAAAAAGACGCGTAGTTTCACACTAATTGTATTAGATTAGACCTATAGCTGTTAAAAGCTGAGTTCATCTGAGGGCATTTCATGTTGTAGCTGACTAGCAACGACAGCAATTCCTCCTTCTTTGTGATTGTGCTTTTTCACAGTGTCTGAGGAATGAAGAGACACTAGAGCAGATCATTGTAAATGCAGTCAGAATTTCCCCTGGAAGTATTAAATCAATTTCTACATGTAATCATTAGGACTTTTACAGAGATAAGTGAGCTTGCTAGCTAGAAAAAAATTACATTTTGAGTTGACATTAGACGTTGACGTCACCTTCACGTTAGACATTATAGAGTTGGTTGCTAGTTGTGGCCTATACTTAACAGTCAAAAATTCCCTGAATCATTTAACTATCAAATCAAGATTTCCATATAACCAGTGTTTTGTACATTGGGAAGTTTACATGAGGAAATGAGTTAGCTAGCTAGAAATGAAATGTCAATTATATTTGAGTTGGTTTCTAGCTGTCTAGTTAGCAATCTTTGAAACAATTAAGTATTAAATCAAGTTCTACATATAATCATTGGGAATTGTACCGGCATAAGTAAGTTATCTAGCTAGAAACAGGATGCCCATTTTTATAAAGTTGGTTGCTAGCTTTATAGGCAGTTAAAAGGTCCCTCAAACATTTAATCATCAATTCTAGCTTTGTATATAGTCGTTTTGTACATTGGGAATTTTACAGGCAGACACGCGTTAGCTAGCTAGAAATGAGATGCTAATTATATATGAGTTGGTTGCTAGCTGTACAGTTAGCAGTTAAAAAAAAATCCCTGGGAAAAATTAAGTATTAAGTCAACCATTATAACCAGTGAGAAATTTAGAAGTGGAAGCGAGTTAGCTAGCTAGAAATAAGATGACAATTCTATAGAAGTTGGGTACTGTATAGTTATCTGTAAAAAAAAAAAAAAATGCTAGAAACTATTACGTATGAAATCCATCCATCTATCATCTATAGCGCTTTATCCGTCTGGGTCGCGGGGAAGCTGGAGCCAATCCCAGCATCTTGGGGCGAGAGGCGGGG
>JAQQZR010000005.1:3316979-3328157 GCA_030068235.1 Notoglanidium macrostoma
AAAACAACTTATACAAGAGAAATCTAACACTTAATGTGCGATTATGTATGATTTAACACACACTGGAATAATTAATACACACTGGAATAATTAATTTCCATTACAGGACATAATTGTTTCCATCATTATGCACGCACTGCCCCACTTAGCTTCCACAGAGTTATTATTACACCTAGTGGTCAAAACTGAGCACTGCAACAAGCACTTATAGACATCCATACGGGCATTTTCTTCCGGCCCCATGCTTGTTTTGTTAGCATGGAGGAGGAGGAGCAAACACAGTTAACACCAAGGTTCATTAGCCAAGATCTTGTCATAAACTCCAGTAAACCGCAGTTCAGTCCAGACACTGTGTCTATGATGCACAGAAATTATTCCTTGTGTAAGATTCAATTCAATTTTATTTGTATAGTGCAACAAACATTGTCACAAAGCAGCTTCACAGGAGTATATGAATTCTGAATAATAATATATTAATCATAGATATATATACATACTTTTTTTATTAAATAAGCTCATAAAGCTAAATGGGGAAGTGAGAGCTGTACTGTACGGCTAGATATTAAAAAGAGATGTCATGTGTGCAGACAGTGTGTGCTAACCATATAAAGGTATGATATTGTGTGTTTAGGTGCCGACAGTGGCTGTGGTGGGTTCAGGAGGCAGCTCCAGGGCCATGACGGGCATGTTCGGTTCTCTGAAAGGACTGCAGAGTCTCGGCCTGCTCGATGCCATCACCTACATCACATCCGTGTCAGGCTCTACCTGGTGGGTGTAATGAGCATCACAGGCTCAAACACACACTTTCATGCTACGTCATGTTATGTTCTGTTTGTTCATTTTGTAGTTATGAATCATTACATGTAAACTTGTAATCGTGAGAACATCAGATGCGAAAATTAAACGCTATGTGCCCTGCATGATCAAGGTCCACTACGTGTGAAAAATTAGTGAAACATAACATGTCTAAAAACCACATCTCTAAATTTCACTTGCTAATACATGTTAAACAAATTTGAAGCTAGAAACTGACTACTGTTGAAGATGCAAACACAACAGTGTGTATAATCGAGATCTTGTACATCTCCAGTGATGGAGTTCTCTCTCTCTCTCTCTCTCTCTCTCTCTCTCTCTCTTGTCATGTCATGGGATTCTTTTCCTTTTTCTATTTAAGGGCCAGTGCTAGTCTCTACTCTGACCCATTTTGGTCAAAGAACGGCCTGGATAAAGCGATAGCATCTGCGCAGAAGGAGCTGTCTAAGAGAAGAGACAGTCTCTTCTCTTCTGCACAGCTGCGTTATTATCAGTCTGAGCTGCAGCAGAGAGAGGAAAAAGGCCACTTCATTTCCATCATCGATACATGGGGGCTTGTCATAGAAAACCTCATCTTTGGAAAGGTCTGCTTCTTTGTTGGCACAGAAATCCACTTACAAAAGTTTTTTGAACATGTGGAGCATTATTGTTTCTAGTGTAATAGCTCATTTTCAGGGACTTCTAGATGTATAGATGCTACACATAAAGGGATTACAAAAGAATGTGTAATTGTTGATATTAAATCATATTTTTGGCTCAGAAACACACAGATACACTGTCTGACCAGAAGAAGGCAGTCACCGAGGGCCAGAACCCGTTCCCGATCTACACAGCCGTCAACATGAAGAAGGACGCCAGTGGTTGCTTAGTGCCTGGTAAAGATTGCACATTAGACCCGTGACTTGTAGTTCAACCTGCTGAACTCTGGTGTCAGTTGTTACAGCCTATTTATTTCTATTCTATTCATTTCAGAGTGGTGTGAGTTTACCCCATTTGAGGTGGGATTCTCCAAATATGGAGCGTTTGTCCCTGCAGAACACTTTGGGAGTGAGTTCTACTTGGGTCATGTGGTTAAGAAGATACCAGAAACACGCATCTCCTTCCTCCTGGGTCAGTGCTGCGTTTGTGTCAGAGAACATCACAATATCCATTATAAATAAGATAAAATAACACTTTTGCTACATTCACACTGCAAGCCTCATTGTTCAATTCTGATTATTTGCTCAGATCGGATTTGCCTATTGTGATGGTTCCCATTCATAATTACAAGTGACCTGTATCTGATTTTAATGAGAATACGCCTGTCCTGTGAAACGGCATGCATGGGCACAGAGATTCGATTTTTACGATATGACTCCACTGCTGTTTTGCTGCAATGCCAGTGTTCTGACGAATTGTGCTAGCTTTGCAAAAATGCTGCCATAGCGTGAATAAATGCTGCCGATAGCGGAGAATAAACTCAATTATACCTGTAGCCCTTAACCAAACCCTAACCTCAACCCTAACATTTAAAGCTTAAAATTGACTCTAAAACCTTAACTTTAAACCTAACACGCAACTGCTAAGTAGCATATAGATAGAGTGCAACTACAATAGCTATAGATGCCATACAAAACAAATATATAAATAGTATAATGCATAATATAAAAATGAGCAATTCAAAAGATCATCAAACAAACAAACTGTACATGAGCAAGGAACAAATGTGCAAAACAGCTTCATTTATTTACAGTGTTCAAATATCCAAAGTGTTCGATATTTAAGTGTATATTAATTAAATTGTAAAATGTCTGGTTGAGGTATAAAAGTGTGTATGTGCCAAAGGGTGTATGTGGGTAATTCCAATCAAAAGGAAGGTCAGTTGGGGGTCGGCACAAAGCAGTACCTGAAACTTGCACTTTGGGGAGATGAGACAATGGCTAAAGGTGCTCCCCATCTGCCACAGCTCATTATAGAGAGGATGGGAGACTTGCCCGGGATGGTTCTTATTTCCTCCTCTCCACCACTGTCTCCAGACTGAGGGCTAACTGTGTTAACTATGCTAACTGTGTGTGTGTGTGTGTGTGTGTGTGTGTGTGTGTGTGTGTGTGTGTGTGTGTGTGTGTGTGTGTGTGTGTGTATGTAGGCATATGGAGCAGTTTTTTCTCTGCTAACCTGATGCAACTCTGGAGTACCATTACTGGAGTGATGCCATCCTGGGCTTCCCGGCTGGGAGATAAGGTCGACAAGATTGGTAAGTACACATAAGTATCAGCCATGTTCATCTTTACTGTTACTGTATCTTTAACAGGGATGTACTTTCATTCAACATACAAACAGAAACTTTTTGCACAGCATTTTTATAAAAACAGAGGAGTGACTCAATTATGCATGATTCTGAACTTGACTGTAAGTGTACCTTTAACTGTCGGCACAAAAAAACCCAAAACAAACCAATCAATCAGATTTTATTTGTACAGTACTTTTCATATAGAATGTAACAAAGTGCTTCACACAATAAAACAAGACGACAATACAATACATACCCCCCACCCACAACCCCACCCTATGCAACAAAGCAGGTAAATTAATAAGACCCTCAATAATAACACCACACATCCACACACCCACCCATACATACTCACAGAACATGGGAACTGAGGAAAACGCGATCTTAAATCCAATTAATAAAAATTTAATTAAAAGCCAGACTAAAAAGGTTTGGTCTTGAGCTTGCTTTTAAAAAAAATAACATTCCCTGCAACCTCGGGTGTTCAGGATGGCTATTTCAGAGATGCGGCCGTAGAAATAAAAATAAGCCTCACTGTGGGTTATTGTTCTGACTTTAGGGACACTTAATAGGCCACTACCTGAAGACCTGAGGGTTCTGGCGGGCTCATAGGGTAAAAGCAAATCTGTTAAGTAGGTTGGACCAATACCATTTAGGGCTTTACAACCAATAAAAGAATCTTAAAATTAATTCTAAAATGAACAGACAACCAGTGCAGTGACTGTAAAATTGGTGTAATGTGTGCTCTCTTTATGGTCCTAGTCAACAGATGTGGAGCTGCAACTCCCATCTCTGAATAAATACAACATATTGACACATAAATATTGGTGCAACTTTTTGACTTAGGGCTCTGACTTCAAATACAGCCCTGTAAGTCATCAATCTGCTAGATAACTAAACAAACATTAATGTTTTCTCTGACCTGTAGAGACAGATAATAAGTCTCTGACGTCGAATACTTTGCGGGTCAGTCCCTCATCTTCAGTGTTGAGCAGCTTCCTACATGGCAGCCCTTTCATCAGCAGTGTGTTTAACTTCCTGCGAGGATTCTCCCTGCACAACTTGTACAGCCAAAGCCCAGAATTCAACACCTCTAATGGTCAGAACTCATTTTCTTATTTAACATGACTTAATTACAATTTCATTATTATGCCTACATACTGTGGTTTACAAGATATATGGATTTATTTTCTTGCAATGAATAAGATTTGTCTTGATTTAGAGACACACCCGGATGCATTTCCAAACAAGCTGACCCCAGCGGACTCCACTCTAAGATTGGTGGATTCTGGATTTGCCATAAACATAGCTTTCTCTCCTGTGCTACGGCCCCAAAGATGCGCCGACGTCATCCTGTGCCTTGACAATAGTTGGGCTGAGGACTGTTTAAAGGTGAGAAAGACGAGGAAGTAAAAGGAAGTTCACACTTCAATGCATGTGGTGTTGAAAAGGTGACTTGTCAGAGAAAGATAAAGGAAAAAAGAAAAAGGTATATTATTTGGGGAATTATTTTACACCTTCTACCTGTTTATTTGATTCCAAAAAGTTAACTAAAAGAAGGAATAAGTGCATTTATCATATTATATCAGTTGCTATGGATATAATCATTCATTAGTGTTTTTATAATTGGGAGGAAAAGTAAGGTGTGATGATAAACACCAGCAGTGTAAGCTGGTGTATATTTAGATGATAGTCTCAGCAAGCTCCTAATGTGTGTGTGAAACAGAACCTGAAGGACACTCAGCAATACTGCATTGACCACAAGCTGCCATTCCCTAACATTGATTTCAGTAAGTACAAATCTGAGCCAAACAGGGAAGTGTATGTGTTTGAAGATGAAAAGAATCCTGATGCTCCTATCGTGATCCATTTTCCACTGGTCAACGTCTCATTCAAAGAGTATAAAGCGCCAGGTAAAAGCACTTTGTTCACTTGCATCCTTGATTTAGAGCATTCATTTCAGGGAACTGTTTTCTTTTGGCATCATTGCCTTTCTTATACATTTTGACGGCCACAAAAAAGCCCTGGTTTGTATATAGATAATGCCTGGAGGAGATGCTAGGTGCTTTGTAAATGATTGAATTAGCTCATAGCTCCTGAATCGGAGATTTTGACAATCTGAGAGTACAAGACCATGACTTTGAGTCCTGACAATGCCACAGCTATCCATGGCCGAGACCTATAGGTGACAGAATCTCTTTCCCCTGTTATTCATAACCAACACTAGCCAATTGTGCATGTCAGTGAGCTTGTATGTGGAAGAGGGTAGATAGCACTTTCCTCCGTGTGTGTTATGCTGCCCTGTTGTCTAGCATGTGCAGTTTTAAAAAGGAAGCATGTGTTGGCCTCCGTTAGCCACCTCCCTGGTTGTTACTGCGTAACTGGTTACAGCAAGCCATAACTGTTTTTTTAAATACATTCATCAGCTGTGCTACCGTTGTTTATTTGGTTTTTTTTGAGCACTTGATTTGATGTGCTGAAATAATTTGCTGGGTCCTCATCCTGACTGAGACCAGCCAGACAACCCCTGAACCGGACAATAAGAGATGAGAGTAATATCGAAGCGACTTACTTTTTTGTGTTTATGAAGCATCTTATTTAAGCATTATTGGTGATGTCACACTCATTACAGTTTAGGTGCAAATGAAAATGATGACTACTGAACCTCTGTGTGTATATGCATGTGTGTGTGTGTGTGTCTGTACACGCACGTTTCAGGAGAAAAGAGAACAGGAAAGAAGGAGCTAGAGGAAGGAAATATTGATGTGAGCTCCACGTCCTCTCCATACACTACCAAGAATATCACCTTCGTGTCAGAGGACTTTCAAAGACTGGCGGACCTCACCTCCTACAACATTGTGAACAACAGAGAAATTATCAGAAATGCACTGAAGAAAGCCCTGAACAAAAAAATGGCTTGTTAACATGCCCTCAAGTGAAAGCACAAATTACTGCATATTAGCTAAACCAGTGGTATAAGAAATGAAGAAAATCACTTTACAGTGATTATGTGTTTTTATTTATATCAGTTTACAAGACAAATATGTTTTAGAAACAGATTGAAAAGCATTTTATTCATCTTCTCTACAGCTGAAGTATATATATTTGGTGAAATATATTTATGCTGCCAGTATGAGAGTGACACACTGTGTATTAGAGATGTATGAGATATAAATTATTTAAGATTTGGAGATCGTGTAAGGCTTTTTTTGTGGCGAGATTCTGGAATAAACATCTTAAATAAGCTGTAACTTGTTCTGACATTGTTCTAAAGCAATCAATGTATTTCAGTCACAATGCAGAGAGAACATTAGGGCTTCACACAACTTACGGTTTATCTATAGGCTGTATCACAGACAGTACTGGAATATTTTCATATGTCTTTTTTTTTATACAGCTATTGGTGTTTCTTAATAACAACCTGCACTGACATGTCATTATCAACACTTTGAGAAGCCCTATGTAGTATGACCCTTCATAGTATGACTTTTGAGAAAGGAATAAATAAGATCACTAAATTAAGAGATCAATAAGATGAGTGAGAAGCTAAATATGTGAAGGTAAACATAGATGTACACATAAATAAGAAGTTGTTTAATTTTCTTTTTCTTTGTTATTTCATGACACATTTATGAGATAAAAGGTCTGGAGTTGGTTCCAAGTGTTCAATTTGCATTTGGCAGCTGTTCGTGGGAACTCCCAATATACAATTCAAAGAGATGTTGATAAAAGGGAAGGAGGCTATCATTAGTCTGAAAAAAAACTAAACAGACCTATCAGAAAGACAGCAGGAACTTTACAAGTGGCCAAATCAACAATTTGGTACGTTCTTAAAAAGAAGGATTGCAGTGGTGAGCTCAGAAACACCGAAAGGCCTGGAAGACCACAGAAGACAACTAAAGTGGTTGATTGTAGAATTCTTTCCTTGGTGAAGATAAACATGTAACCAGGTAACACTCAAACTAGTGTTATACTCAAACCAGTCCTTCTGGCTCCAACTTCCATGCCACAGTTAAAGTCACATAAATTACACTTTTTTTTAAGCCAAAAAGCAATACATTTTTCAGACTGAATATTTAATACAAAATTTACATTATTATTAATATTATTACATTTACAATATATACATTCGAATATTTATATTATTCAAACTAAATGAATAATGTGTCCAGGTTTTCTCCATTCTTGGATTTCTTACTACTGGCACATTTCAAAAGTGACCAATCTGGTATGTCTGAGTGCAATGTGTTGTAAACGCCCCAGTGTGTGGATCATTCGTTGGACATATGCCTCTCTGCTTTTCTGTCAGGGCATTGGAAAGAACACAAGGGCTTTCTGGCCAAGAATAGCTAATATACTGTAGTTTGCTTTAAATATAAAAAAAAATAAAAAAATCGAAAAACATTAGTTTCTTTGTGTGATGAGCAGTATTAAATATCAGAATCTATTTTGCAATTACAAACAGTATAATCATTTCCAAAAAATTTTATTACAAAATTCATTTGAATACAAAATTATTCAAACTTATTCAAAGAACCTGTCCCCTTTAAAAATTTCTTTAAAACTTTATTGACATTTTTTGCATATTTTGCTGAAGTTTTTGTTTGTTTGTCAGTTACAATCTGGACTGATACAGTCACCTGTGTATACAGTAAGGATATATTTTAAAAAAAAGCCACTGAAGTGTGAGAAACAAAATAACAACAGCAAATAGCTCACCATACCTTTAATGGCCAGCCTGACATTCACTCCCTTAATCCACATAACGTATTTTATGTTATTGTCCCTCATGCTTTTAGTAATAGTTTTATTATAAATGTATTTTGTTTAGTGTTCAAGCAGTGAACTCACTTTTAGACTTTTAAACCCCTTCATGTATCTGTTATTGTTTTTGTGCTGAAAATTTCAGAATATGATTATACAGCGATAAAACTGAAAATCAAATTAACCTTAGGATAATTCTTGAATTTCAAGAAGCAGGGGAAATAAAATGACCTTTTCTCCCCTTACAGAATCAAATAGGAAAATGTTGTCTACCATATTTATATAATACTGGATCTACATTTGCTGGAGTTGTTACTGTACAGTAAAGGGTGTGGCTTTTTAGTTGCCTTCCTGTCATATACGTCATCAGCAATAAATAAAGCAAGCAGTTCTCTAGAATCACTGTCACATTCGGTTGAGTTTTTCAGGGATTCCTTGGTAATAGACTGCTTAAACCTCTTAAAAACACTTTTTGTCTCTTTTCTTCTCAGCCACAGGACATCTTCAGTTTCCAAATGCAGGTACTATTTTCTCCTTTCATTTAATCTTGGTGACTAATTGTAATTTTGCAGTTATGTGTGAATATAAATAGACATTTTAGCTACTAGATGAAATGTGTACATATTTGAAATTTAGTTCAAGTTGTTCACCAAATGTCATGCTGTTGCAGATTATCTTATCAGGGCACTCAAGGTAAAACTTTTGACAGGGTCATGAATTGTGTGGTCTCTGGTGTTTGTGGAGTTTGTGAAAATCGCATTAGGTTATGACACAGGACATAAAGAACTTGTGCTACATCATTTCAGGTGTGGGATTTAAAAAAAAGTACATCTAACAATTATCTGAGTGTAAATGTATTCAAAACACTGAATTGAATACATTTGCAGTGCTTTAATAAAAAGAAATAAAAAGATGTTCAGCTTGTTTAATGTTGTGTGTGTGGTCAATAGAGCCTTTTCAGGTTGTGCAGGAAAACTTAAAGCTAGCACACTGACAACAGGAACGGCTGTTTTTCACGCTGTGAAACAGTTGAGCTGTGGCATCTGTAAAGGTTTTCACACATAGAAATAGTGTAAAAAAAAAAAGAAGAAGAGTTGAGACCTATCATAAGTTCACATGAGTGCCATGAAATAAAGAAAAAGAAATTATTCTACATTAAAAGTCTGTTAGAACTAGCAGAACTATTCAAATTGAAAGAAAGAAAGAAAGAAAGAAAGAAAGAAAGAAAGAAAGAAAGCACTGAACAGGTATCGACCGATACATGCAATAAACAAAAAATCATAATTTTGGGGGGGACAATGAATTTCCTGTGATCCTGTACCAAATGGAAAAGACGAATTTTCTTTCCTGGAAATGTTTATATAAGACTTCATTGTATTAGGATTGTATCAGGATTGATGATTATTATTATATTCATAGTTTGTTATATTTATTATATGAAAGTGCTGTGGTATGAATGTTGTCAATCCTCTCACAAGACAAGACATGATATAAAAAAAGTATAAAACCCATTAATATTTTTAGACATCGGATAGCCAGATCTTCTCTCCAGACTAATGGTAATAATAATAAGAATAATAATAATAATACGAAGAAGAAGAAATACATCCACTGTTATCTATATTACATGGGCAAGAGGCAGGGTACACCCTGGGCAGGTCACTAATCTATTGCAGGGCTAACACACAGACATTTACATTTATATCATTTGGCAGACGCCCTTATCCAGAGCAACTTACATACATCTTATTTTTATACAGTGGCAGCTTTTGGTGGTGCTGGGATTTGAACTCGCGATCTTCCGAGCACTAGTGCAACGTCATAACCGCTGAGCTACCACAGACAAACAACCATTCACACTCACATTCACACCTATGAGCAATTTGCATTTCCTCCGGGAGGAAACCGGAGCACCTCGAGGAAACCAACACAGGCACAGGGAGAACATGCAAATTTCACACATAAAGGTCCCAGCTGGCTGCCAGGTTCAAACCCAGAACCTTCCTGCTGTGAGGCAACAGTGCCAACCACTTCGCAACTGACACCAATAAGACCAAAATATTCACATCAAAAACAGTATTGCGTGTGCAGCCAGACCTGCTGTAGAAAGTGGTTGAGAGGAGGATGCCGAAATTCATCAGCATCATGGACAACAGCGCTCAGCCACTCCATAATACAGTACACAATCCCAGAAGTACTTCCAGCCAAAGATACACAGGAGATCTTTTCTTCAGTGGTAGTCAGACTCCTCTGCTTTCCTCCTCCTCTCCTCTGCAAGAGTTCTTACAGACCTAAATACTAGTGAGGCAGAGGTTTTACACAGCAGCCAGACTCTGGCTTTGGTATAGATACAGAACTATATACACTGAGGTTAGCCAAATATCTGCAAAAACAGTTTGCACATTATCAGATCATTAAAGTGGACTCGTGTTATCAGTTATGCAGTGTAAACATGTAATGGGTCACAGTTGCAGTTTGTCTATGTACATCAGAAGACGAAAAATGCCAGAGTGAATGCCCCTGTTGGTTTTGGGGCAAGTATTCAGTTTCATATTTATTCAGAATCAGTGGGAACAATAATGACACACAGTGGCAATTTTATCAAGCACACCCACCATATACACCTACCCTTCCTTTAATGAAAAGGGACCACCATAAAACCACCACTGAGCAGCTATTATTTGGGTGTGAATTAAATCATTCTCAGCTCCATGTTGTGGATGTGTATCAGGTATAACAGTGTTACTTGTGTATTAAACACCTCAATGCCACTGCTGGGTTTATAGAAACAGTCCAGCACCCAAATATCTCAAAAATCGCTAACAGTAGAGCTGTGGTCAAAAACTAACATTGAAGAAGAGGAAAGAAAAAAAAAAACCCAGCTTGTGCCAGTAAGTGTGCACAATATATCAATTTTCTGAGGTTGTTTGTTTTTAGTCATATGTATGTCTCATGATTGCTGTAAAATCAAGATTTTCATACTTCTGAAATTATATAGGAAATTTCATTGACTACTATTACAAAGTTTTTATAAAATGTACATTTACAATACACTTACTAGTTTCAATAAACTATTAACATAACATATAAATGCTAATAATATATTATTAAATATGTAATCTAATGGTGCAGATCCCAGTTCTTCTTGTTATCTGTGTGTTACAGAAGGAGCAGGCACTACACTGGAACCTCTCTGTCACAGTGCTACGAGGAAAGTTCCGGCATTCATATGATTACTGTATGTCAGCACACACACTTGCACACACACACACACACACACACACACACACACACACACACACACACACACACACACACACACACACACACAC
>JAQQZR010000005.1:3328910-3362292 GCA_030068235.1 Notoglanidium macrostoma
CCTTTTATGTCAACAAGCGCTCAACTAAGTAAAGAGAAACAACAGTCCATCATTATCCAGTCTCTTTTAAAGTCATACAAATAAAGAAAAAAAATTTAATTAGAAGGGGTGTCCAAACTTTTGACTGGTAGTATATATTTGCAATTCCATGTTGCCATTAGTAGTTCAGTTGGCAAATAATAAAATGGTACCAAATTCTGAACACTTTGCATGCAAATCTCCACTCGACATGTCAATCTAATGAAAATAACTTCTCAACACTGTTGATGTCTGTGATGTTAGGGTAGATCCACTTTGCATTGGGTCACATCGCACCATCCCATTGCTTGTGGATCCCATGATTATTTTCCTCTAACAGCATGCCCTGAAGTGTTTTATTCCTTGCTTTGTCAGTAAGAACAAACTTTTTTTTTCTTCTTTATACTGTAGCTTTCCTAGTTTAGACATTAAGATGAAGTTTATGAAGTTTATGGTTTGTGTTACAGTCCTGACGCGCCTGCTCAGTACCTCTCTAATGGAGTTCTAGTGGTAAGAGCCTTTTCTAGCTGTTATATTTTAAACGGCCAAACAATTTATAGGGATCATTCAAAAAAATATAACGATGTTTTCACAAAGTATTCAGGTTCAAAAATCATTTAAAGTTCAAGTTCAACAATCTAGTAGACTGGTTAATTATGTGATATATTCAATAAATATATAATGATTAAATATTTATTATATTGAAATAATATATAAGAAACAATTTATGGGGTCCTAGATGAACCCTGCTTTTATGTGTGTAAATAGAGCTCATTTACAATACATGGTTTTAATATACACAAAATATTAGCTTATGAATTGGAATAATACAGGCAGTTTTTAATCATCTCACACATTTTGTTGTGATTTTAGGCCTCCCCGTTGTCTACTCTGGAGGTGAAACTGGACAAAGTGCCAACTAAAGGTAAGAAGACAAAAAAGGGTCCAGCAGAAACTGTATATTATGGATGTTGCACAAAATTGTCCTGCATTTATGTTATGTGTTTTAGTTCAACACAAGATGCTGTTAAATTTACGAGGGGCTTATAACGAAAAACAAGTGATCTCAATGTCCAAGAACGACAGCCTCATGCAGACTGTTCGCTATTACATCAACAAAAACCTGGAGACTGAGCTTGGACTCCGGACGGTACAATTTGTGTTACATGATCATGTCTTTAGAATTGTTAATAAAAAATCATATGTAATAGACTTTACATTGCACTTAAAGAAGTTCAGAATAGTTTCTAATCAAAGAAGCACAGAGCAAGTTGTGAAACAGTTTTCCCCCTTTGTTTAAGATTTCTAAGTGTTATTATCCATTTTCTATTTTGTTGTTTTCCTGTTTAATCTATTTTGTATGAGGACAGGTGAAGGATGATCAAACCTCCAGCCCTGCAGTTGCTCCTGTAACCCCTTTTGAAGTGCCAAGTGAATTTACACTCTCTCTTCCTGTGGAAAAGGTAAGAGAACTGATGATTTTAATTTTCACAAATGCTAATATTTAACATCCCAAACACCAACCCCCACCCACCAATTGTATTTCTTCCTTATCGTGTGATTATTGTTATGTGATTACGGCATCATGTAGCCATGTAAGAACTTTATATTTGATATAGAATTATTTGTTGAAAATATTTGCTTTACTCCACAGGACAAAGTAGATTTCCTTTTGAACACAGTGGACAGGTATTGCACAAATAAATATTCATCTGTGTGGGTTTTTCAGTCTTCAGTATCATGTTATCTATGTCTTAGAAGCTAGACTTATTTCGTTAAGACATTTCACCATTATGTATGATAGAATAACAAGTCCAGATTCATTCATGTTGGAAAACCTCTGATTATTTCATTATTGTGATTATGATTTTGTGTGTGTGTGTGTGTGTGTAGCTCTGAAAAGGACATGAAGGTGCGTCTGGATTTTGACATACCGGAGGAGGAGAAGGCGTTTCTGGCAAAGAGAAAAAAGGTGGTCTCTCGTGCACTGGAGAAAATTCTCAAACTTCAAACTCCTTTGGATCCTACCCAGGTTGGAGACAAATATCTACCATGCTTTGTAAAAACATGTATTCCCCCCTTATCTTTTCCACGTTCAGTACCATCACAACTAAAAACAGAACAAAATGAATTGAGGTTATAAGACATGAAGCTTCACAAAATAGTCCACATGCTGGGGAATCAATATATACATTTTTTTTGTGTAAAGGTTGCAATTGTTAAAATATTCAGCATCACCTAGCACAGAAATGGGATCTTACAACAGTTACATATTGAGATGGTTTATATAAAACAAAAATATAAAAATAAAAAAAAACAAAACTATGGATTCTTGAATATCAAATAACTTAACGTCTCAGTGAAGAATATTTCCTTCAACACTATAGCAACCAATGGTTGTGTCATATGAGGAGCACTATTATGAAAAATTATGGCCTGTTCACTTTAGAAATACTCACTGTATCACAGTTATACTGTCAGGGCAATAAGTATTAGCTCAGTGACACAGTTTTTGTAATTTTACCTCTGTCCACAACAATGGATTTAAAATGAAGAAATCAAGCTGTGTTTATGTGTAGAATTTCATAAATTTCAAAAGCATTGCATTAGCCATTTAGGAATTACAGCCCTTTTTTACTTAGTCCCTCAATTTTCAGAGGCTCAAAAGTAATTGGACAAAATAAGAATGATAAATATAAGCATTTTTTAATATTAGAACGTCCATTGCAGTCAATGACCATCTGAAGTCTGGAACACATGAACATCAACAAATGATAGGTTTCCTCCCTTGTGATGCTTTGCCAGGCCTTTACTGCAGCTGCTTTCAGTTGCTGCTTGTTTAGGGGTCTTTCTGCTTTCAGTTTTGTCTTCAGCAAGTGAAAATCATGCTCAGTTGGGTTGATTGACTCTGCACTGTGAAGCACTGTCCTCTCAGTTTTGCAGCATTTGACTGAACCTGAGCAGAAAGTATAGCTCTTTACACTTCAGAATTCATCCTGCTACTTCTATCAGCAGTCACATGATCAATAAACACCAGTGATTCAATTCCATTGGCAGCCACACATGCCCATGTCCACCATGTTTGAGGGATTATGTGGGATGCGTTGGCTCATGAGCCCTTCTTTTCCATCTCTTCCCTTTATTCTGGTACAAGTTAATCTTGGTTTTATCTGCCCAAAGAATCTTGTTACAGAACTGGGCAGGCTTTCTTAGAAAGTCTAATCTGGCCTTTCTCTTCTTGAGGGTTACAAGTGTTTTACATCTTGAGGAAACTCTCTGTTTTTACATTTATGAAGGCATCTTTTGATTGTAGACTTTGATAATGAAAGGCCTGCCTCCTCAAGAGTGTTCTTGACTTGGATAGTTTTAGGTTTTTCTTCACCAAGGACAAAATTCTACCTCCACTTCAGTTGTCTTCTGTGGTCTTCAGGGCCTTTTGGTGTTGTTGAGCTCACCAGTGCATTCCTTCTTTTTAAGAATGTACCAAATTGTTGATTTGGCCACTCTTAAAGTGTTTGCTATCTCTCTGATTTTTTTCAGGCTAATGATGGACTACTTCACTTGTATCAACACCTCTTTGCATTGCATATTGAGAGTTCCTATGAACAGCTGCCAAATGCAAATTCAACACTTGGAACCAGCTCCAGACATTTTATCCCCTTAATTTGTCGTGAAATAACGAAGAAACATGCCAGAACTGGCCACGAAACAGCTTGTCAGTCAATTGTCCAATTTTTATTAAACTCCTTGAATTAAAGCTGAAAGTCTGCACATCAATCACATCTTCAGATCCATTGTGGTGGTGGACAGAGGCAAAATGACAAAAATTGTATCCCTGTCCAAACACATATTATCTTGAATGTATATGTTATAAACACAGTTAACCTAAAGTACTACATTAAATCCATGGTAGTGTTGTGGATTAACATATAATGACTATTTAATCAACATGAAGTAGTGATGGAGATCTGTACTGTTTTAAGAAATTAAGAGTTGTTGCATTACTTACCATATAAAGGTGCGATGTTGTGTGCTTAGGTGCTGACGGTTGCTGCAGTGTGTTCAGGAGGCGGTTCCAGGGCCATGACGGGCATGTATGGCTCTCTGAAAGGACTACAAAGCCTCGGTCTGCTTGATACCATCACCTACATCACCTGTGTGTCTGGCTCCACCTGGTGGGTGTAAAAGAGCATCACACACTTTTTAAACACAAACTTTAATGCTATGGCATACATTTCACATGTAATCATGTGAAAAACAAGCTGCATTTTACCATGATATACCCTTAAACAGCTGAGTGAATTCGAAAAAGATTTGTTACATAATGTGAACTTCAAGTGATCACATGTGAAAGAGAATGAATAATGTCAGGAAAATCATCTGAAAAACAAAACCACATTCTGCTCTTTAGTTTTGTCAAAGATAAAAACTTTTTGTGTTTTTGAATTTTATGTTGTTATATGTATCGATTACTGTTGTTATTATTATCTCTGTTTAAGGACCACTGCTAGTCTCTACTCTGACCCAGTTTGGTCAGAAGGATGCCTGGATACCCCAATAGCATCTGTGCAGAAGGAGATGTCTAAGAGCACAGCCAGTCTCTTCTCTCCTACACAGCTGCATTATTATCACTCCGAACTACTGAACAGAGAGAAAGAAGGCCACTACGTCTCATTCATTGATACCTGGGGGCTCATGATTGAAAACCTCATCTTTGGCAAGGTCTGCTTCTCTGTTGGCACAGAAATCCACTTACACTAGGATCTGTTTAGATCCTACTGTAGACAGTTTTAAGAATTGATCTTAGTCCGGTAATCTAAGGTCTTGCAGCCTCCAAGTCCGTGGCCTGTAAAACTCTCTTGACTGTAGACAGTGTTCCTGCAGCTTCCAGTTCATGGCCTGGACCTTGGTGATTCCTGGGTTGTTCTTCCAACCAATCTCCTCTCAACTGAGAGTGACAGCTTGGGTCTTCTTGCAGGCCTTGGCAAAGTTGCTACACCTCCCATTAACTTGCACTTGCGTACAATTTTTTAAAATTGATAATCTTGGAATCTGCAGTTGTTTAGAAATGCCTAAAAAACTAGAGTTACTTGTTCAGCCAACTTCAGGAGCCATTCCTGTGACTTTAAACTAAGTAGAAAAATGAAATAAAAATTATTTTTGGTTTAGAAACACACAGGTACACTGTCTGACCAGAAGAAGGCTGTCTCTGAGGGCCAGAACCCGCTTCCGATCTACACAGCAGTGAACATGAAGGAGGACGCCAGTGGCTCCACGGTCCCTGGTAAAGACTGCACATTAAACCTCCACTTTATAGTTCAGCCTGCTGTGATCTGAACGCTGGTGTCATCTGTTAAAGTGTGATATGTGTGCCTTTAAAACCAAGGATAGTACGTTGGGGTTTTTTTGTCTTTCATTCTATTCATTTTGTCGATTTCAGAGTGGTGTGAGTTTACCCCTTTTGAGGTGGGAGTCTCCAAATATGGAGCGTTTGTCCCTGCAGAAAATTTTGGGAGTGAGTTCTACTTGGGTCATGTGGTTAAAAAGATACCAGAAACACGCATCTCCTTCCTCCTGGGTCAGTGCTGCGGTTGTGTCAGAGAAAGTCTCTGCTTCACAATATCCATTAACCACATTATGTGGAATACTTTCTAAATAATACTAATCAAACTAACCCTGTGTGTGTGTGTGTGTGTGTGTGTGTGTGTGTGTGTGTGTGTGTGTGTAGGCATGTGGAGTAGTGTGTTTTCTTTGAACCTTGCACAGATCTGGAGTTCTTTTACTGGTATGACACCAACCTTCAGGGGAGAAAAGGTAGACAAGATTGGTAAGTACACCTTCGTATCAGCTATGTTCATCTTTACTGTTAGCTTCAATAAGAGATGTACACATTTATCACACTCAGTGTTCAAAATAGGAACATTTATCCTCAAGTAGGACAAATGCAAATAAACAGATGAACAGGTTAATAGACATAATAAATGAATAAAGATTACTAAACACTGCTACCACTAAGAATAATATTCCGGTGCCAAACTAATTCCAATTTCTCTGTGCTAAATAATATGTATGATCCTCCATTATTTTAACGTTTTGGTTTTCAAACTCGTCAGCCAGCACCAGCAAACACTGATTCCTCTTTTTTCTTCTTCCTTGCCTTCCTTTTTTTCTTTGTCTTCATTCTGGTGCTTCCTTACAGATTTGCGCTGCCACTTATAAAAACAAGACACAAACAGAAAGCATTCTCTAGAGGTTTGTCCATTCTGGGCTACTGTAGCGCTACAACATGGCGGCTCCTTAGAGGTGGACCTGCTCCCTATGTAGATATAAAGGGCCCACAACGATTCGTAGTTACAGATAATTATACGCAAATGATCTTAAATTCCATAATTATATTATGGAATATATATTATGTTTCTGCTAATAGATACCCTTAAAAAATCCTACATAGTGGACCTTTAATGGAACAGATTTTAGCCTGGAGAGATTCCATCACTAGATTCCCCAGGGCCCAGTTTTTGGTCCTGATAAGATTACACTTCCCACGCTCCCTTAATGACACAGAGTTTTATTTCTTTTTCACCACTGAGCAGAATACAATGTGAAATTGTCTTTCTAGACATTTGCTACAGTATGACTTGCTACATGTGATCTCCTCCATGAAGCTGCTGTTCACAACCTCCTGATTCCTCAAATCATGTAACATATCCTTTGGCTTGTATAAACAGAT
The DNA here is from genome assembly GCA_030068235.1 of Notoglanidium macrostoma. Lineage (NCBI taxonomy): Eukaryota > Metazoa > Chordata > Actinopteri > Siluriformes > Auchenoglanididae > Notoglanidium > Notoglanidium macrostoma. The sequence goes on from JAQQZR010000005.1 coordinate 3,335,659, forward strand.
GATAAGTGCCCGTCGCAGGATACTGTACGGGTCGATTCAGAGGCTTCAACATTGACCAACTTCCTTAATGATCGTCCCATCGTCAGCCGAGTGTTTAACTTCCTTAGAGGATTTTTTCTGCACAACTTGTACAGCAAAAGTCCAGATTTCAACACTTCGAAGGGTCAGAACTCATTTTCTTATTTCATTTGATTTATTTTTTTCATTGTACATCTAAATTCTGTGTTTGTACACTCACTGACCATTTTATCAGGATCACGTGTATCGTTGCTCATCCATGCAATTATCCAGGCACCACGTTTCAAGGTCAAGAGCTTCAGTTAACGGTTGCATGAAAAAATGTGATCTTGTCGACTTTGACCATTGAAACATCCAATCAGTGGCAGATTTTTTGCCAGTTCTACAGGTCAGAGATGAATGCCCAGACTGGTTCAAGCTGACAGGAAGGCTAAAGTAACTCAAATCATTGCTGGTGAGTAGAAAAGCATCTCAGAATGTGCAACACATCAAACCTTCAGGTGGATGGGCAGCAAAAGATGAAGAAAAGGAATCTGAAACTACACATGACATAGTCTTATCAAAACTGCACTGTTGTAGACCAGGTGATGAACCAGTCTGGCCACTCTCCTCTGACCTCTCTCAACATCAAGGCATTTCTACCTGCAGGTCAGATGCACAGTTATTCCTGATAATAATGGTCTGTGAGTGAACAAGCTGTATTATATAATGTTATCACATGTTCACAAGGCTGTCTTCCTCTTTTGATTGCCTTTTCTTGTTTTCATTGTATGCTTTTCAGAGACACACCCGGATGCGTTTCCGAACAAGCTGACTCCAATGGACCCCATCCTTAGCTTGGTGGATTCTGGATTTGCCATTAACACAGCCTTCTCTCCTGTGCTGCGACCCCACAGGTCTGCCGATGTCATTCTGTCCCTCAGCTACTCCTGGGATGAGGACCATTTAAAGGTGAAAAATATGAACAGCGCAATGTAAGGGATACAGTCATTCTGTTTCTTCTAGAAGGCTTTTCTCACCTTTTCAGGATTTGTTTATAAAAGTGGTGGTAATAAATGTAGGATGATTATCATGTGTCCACAAGTTGTTGGCTATATAGGCTATATTTGATTAGCTTAGTGATTCAGGTCTTAGTTTGTTGGTTGGTTTAAACTAGTTCTATATGAAGTTAGGAGTTGTCTGCTGCACTGCTGTACACTACAATGACATGTAATAGGAGAAAAAAAATTCAACAGTTGCATACAGTCAGGTTTCATTTTCTTCAAAAGACTAAGTGCTTTTTGTCTCACTCACCATTTTCCAGTGATGTTTAATGACATATTAATAAGAATTCAGTGTAGAAGTAATGGAGACATTCATGCCAAAGTTTTACTACAAGGTCCAGAATGCAATGCAGTTACACAACAAGGTTAGGGCAGACAATCTGTTTGGCATTCAAGATTAATTTTGTTCCTTTAAACAGAAACCTAACTTTAACATTTTAAAAGATGAACGTGTACTCGGCTAAAGCTAAATGAGACTCGAAATCCAAACAACTGAAGCTTTTCTCTTCATATGTTTCTACTGTGTCAGGTTGTGAAGGACACTCAGAAATACTGCACCGACCATAAGATACCATTCCCAAAGATAGATTTCAGCAAGTATGCATCTCAGCCCAAAAAGGAAGTGTATGTGTTTACAGATGAGAACAATCCTGAAGCCCCCATAGTGCTCCACTTCCCGCTCCTCAATGTGTCATTCAAAGAGTACAAAGCACCTGGTGAGTACACGTGCTTCCTTTGTTTAGAGCATATGCATTATTTCTGGAGTAGATAAGCAGATACTTTGTAAATAAGATTAAGTTAAAAAAAAAAAGCTCACAAGCTCATCAGTTGATCAATGTGATTGTCCTTACGGAACAGTACAGTCTGTTGAAAATGTAAATTCACAAACTGCTCCTCATGCAACAACAATAAGACAGTCAGAGGAAAATGCTATCCGCCCACTTCCACACACATGACCTCATAGATGTCCATGATCAGCTGTTGTCACGGTGATTGATAGCAGAAAGAGTGTGCCACGCCTCCCACCTAAATAGAATGGCCAATTTTGTTCTCTTGGACTCCCGGCCACAGATGTTTGTGGCATAGTCGGGATCTGAACTCTCTTCCACAGAAGTTTGACCAATCCCCTGTTGTTATTGTTTTCACCGTTCCAAGACATTCTCCCAATCTTACTTAGGCTAAAATATGAACAAATTAGTCATTTAGACCTCAGTGACTCACACCAGGATAAAGCTGTTAATGATGATAAATTAATGCATGAAAGCTGAAAATGTGTCATAAAGGGCCACATGTTCGTCATCTATGCTTTGATGTTAATGAACATGGTCTTTCTTCGTGTCGTGAGTTTCACATCAAACTTCCCATTCCTGCCTATAACAAAGTAAAAAATGCCAACTGTGGGATCCTAGTCATTATACACACTTTATACATTATACACACATTATAAAGAATGAAAAGAAGACTGAGACAAAACTGAACCTGTGTGTGTGTGTGTGTGTGTGTGTGTGTCTGTGTGTGTGCGTGTGCTGCTGGTCTGAAACTGCAGGAGTAAAAAGAATAGGAAAGAATGAGCTAAAAGAAGGAAATATCGATGTGACCTCTAAATCCTCTCCATACATTACCACACACCTGACATATTCTTCAGAAGACTTCCGAAGACTGGTGGACCTCACTTCCTACAACATTGTCAACAATAAAGAAACCATCATAAATTCACTAAAGAAAGCTCTGAACAAAAAAGGGCTTTCTATCATGACCTCAGCTGAAGGTACAAATAGCTGCAAAGTTAATTAACCAGTGGTGTAAGAAATGAAGGACAAAGTTATCTGACAGGATTTGCATGTTATGGAGTTTTACACCACAGCACTGTTGAATCCTCGATTCTGATTAATATATTAACCATAAATCAATTTATATTACTCACTCACTAATTCTAATATGTTATTGCTTCTATAGTAACTGCTTATTCGGAGGGGTTTACATTTTGGATGTTCCATATAATCTAATAAACATATTATTGAATGTATTGTTGATGATTTGAAGCCTTCTTGTCTTTCGAAAGTTTTGCTTTCCAGGTTCTTAGTACAAGGACAAGCTGCAGTACATTTGCATCAGTGGTAATCCGCCTCACATCATGGACTTTTTTTGTATAACGGTATTTGTTGTGCTTTATTCTACTAGCTGCTTTGAGGAATTAGTTGTGCTTATTTTTGTTGGTTCTGGAGATGTGTAAGCTTGTCTGTAATGGGTTTCTGGAATAAATTGAATCTAATTCAGCTATGTCTTGTTCTGAGATTGTTGTACTAACAGCCAATGCAATAATATATAGGTAAACTATACCTATGCCAAGAACTCAATAGCTTAAAAGTCTTAAAAGTGTCGCTACATGATAATGGCCTTGACATATTTTATTGTTCATCATTTTAAACTCAACAAGTACTTGGGTTTGATTTGAATTATAACCTCGATGGATTCTAGCAAGTCTAAATTTTCAGAGACACGCTCGCAATGCCAAACTTCCCCATGAAAAACTAATCCAGTTTGAATAGGGCTAAAAATCATCTCAGCTTAAAATGTCTTTACCCCTTGATGAGCATTTATCTTCACTTGTTTTATTTTTACACTTACAGTCCAAGAAACACCAGCAAGGTAGATATCGTCTTTAGATTTCAGTAGTAGAAGTCAATTCACCACCACCACAGTCCCCAGAGCCAATTTTTGCCCAGCTTGCGTAATTGGTCCAGAATACTGGGACATACCTGGTAAAAAATATATTTTTTAAAAATTATATTCATTATTAAAATACAAACAGTTCACATCACCCTGTGACTCAAAGAAAAGTAGTTACAGTTTAAGAAGTAACAGATACTGGTGGCCATTTTTAAGCAAATGGTACAGAAAACATTAATATATGTACTGTGTGTTCCCAATATATGTCTTCTAGACAACTTTTAGTAGGCCTGCTTGAGACCTTTCCCCTCTCACCATGCTGCTGGTCATATATTGTAACATGGACCTGACCCTTCTAACAGAGCACAATTTTGGTCATCGTTAACCTCTTTGGTGATTTCTGCTCCTCGAGAATCCTGTTAATGTAGATCAAGTGTACCATTTCATCCTTTTCTCCATGATTAGATTAGACTCTCAAACCCAGGGTTTTCCAAATGTCTAGGATTTTCAGTGGTTTTTATGCTAAATTCATTTAATTGGGTAATTGCTAGTTAATGAGCATAAAGAACTGAATTGTTAGAGTGGTTAGTGGCAGACAACAAACCAATTTAAATGTTTTGAATTTCTTGAAGCACAAAAAGTGCCCTCTTTACTTTTTTTTGTGTTGTTTGTCTTTATTTTCTTTTTCTATATGTCTAAAGTTTTTACTCGTAAAATGGAGCTCATTATTTACAGTTAATACAGTATTTCAGGACATGAATGTGTAATTTATTTCAGGTAAGCAGGCAGGCAGCGGATGTAAAAGCAGGGAAACTTTATTTGAGCAGGTCAAAACATGTGAGGCAAAGGTCAGGTCAAAAACAGGTCAATACACTCGGGAGGCAGGTATATCAAAGGCAAGGTTATGGCAATGTCAAAGTCCAAACAAAAATCAAAAACCAGGTAAGCAGGACCATGAAACAAAAGCTTGGCAAAAACTGTGAACATACGTTAACACACAAACTAAAGAAACAAAAGAACTTAAATCGGGTGACTGTTTAACTCAAAACAGGTGCAAACAATTAATAATCAGGGGACAGTGAGAGGGGAATCGCAGAGGAATCGTGGGAGTTGCAGACCTTAGCGCTGTGTTTGGAGGCCACTGAGACTGCTGGGAAACCGAGTTTGTGGAGGCAGAGAAGCAGGTGGCAGAGATGACACAACAATTTATACAGTGCCTTTCTTCTACCCGAGGTCATTTAAAAAGAAAAAAGTCATGTGAAAAACAGGTAAAAAATGTGTTTAAACAAAAATCCAATGTTTCAATGCAGAATGATGCACCAGGACACCAGAAGCAGTTGTGTATGAAGGAATGGACTAAAATTCCTCCAAGCCAATGTGCAGGACTGATCAACAGTTACGCGAACATTTAGCTGCAGTTATTGCTGCACAAGAGGGTATGAAACGTTCAAATACATTTGCCACTCACAGATATGGAACATTGGATCTTTTTCCTCAATAAAGGAAAAGTGTTATTTGTTTAATTGAGTTCTCTTTATCTACTTTTAGGGCTAGTGTAAAAATCTGATGATGTTTTAGGTCATATTTATGCAGAAATATAGAAAATCCTAAAGGTTACAGCAGGATGCACTAATCAGCAGTGCTCGATTATCCAAAAGAGACTGTGAAGAATGTACAGCTAACTGTACTTTCTTATGCCTTTAGAAAAAAAAGATTTAATATATTACAAAAACCATGTGGTGATGTTTTGTGTGTGCTGAGGTTAAAAGGCAGGACTGAGAGTAAATACCACTTAATTATACACATTTGTTTATGTTTCACTTAATTATAATGACTGCATTTAAAACATTTTGAGAACTTTGCCAGGTAAAATATAATTTAGTGGGATATCTTGGACGTCCTAATGTATGGGGTCAGAAGTGAGACTAAACTCTTCGTAATATATACTTAATTCAGTAAAGAGAAATTTTTATGTAACTGTAAACATTTCATTATATTATAACAGTCACCACATTAACCATGATTGGAATGTTTCATTGCCAAATGCTTCAAGTGTGGTTAAATGCACCAAGGTTCATCAACAGCGCTGATTCTGCTTCATTTTTCACCAAGAATTAGTGAGCAGGTGGAAGCACAGACACTTTGCTTCATGCTGGAATAATATTTTGCAATGGCATTTTAATTTCCTCTAGTCTAGACATCAAGATGAGCATTTTTGTTTGTGTTTTTGCGTTACAGTGAACCACATTGACAGTCTGTGTCTCTGACTCAATCACTTATTCACTCAATCTGAAATATTAGTCATCACCACCCCGATTCCCTCCGTCACTTATTTCGACACCTGCCACCAGGACAATCCCCAAGCATGTGAAACACTTTTAGGGTTTGGTGTCCATGCATAGTGTTTATATTGCTAATAAATGTAATAAAGGAAAGATTTTTTTGCAGTAAAATCTAAAAAGATGGGCTGCATCAGCAGGGCTTTCACTATAACGTAGTGATTTATAACATGGTTTATCAGACCACACTTCTTCTCCTGCAGTTTTTGAGATACTGACCCCAAACCTTCTTCAACTCGTCTATCCTGTGCCTGAATAATGTGCTTGTATACAGCTTTTGGAATGATGCACTTGTTCTCTCTCCTTTTCCTGTTGTTTTTATTATTGAAAAGACCGAATTTTTGGAATCAAAGTCTTCCAGCTCGGTCATGCTTCATCAGAGAGACACCAATGGCTTCTGACACAGTCTGGTCATAAAAAATATCCAGCTGTTCATATATAACTCTTCCATCTATCATGAGCCACAGTCGTCTTGTTTTTCAGCACTGCAGTGCAATGACAGTCACAGTTCCTTGTGGAAATGCATCTCTATTTTATCCTTTAACACTTTTTCTCTGCTGTTACTATTGAGTTTCTCTTTTGAAATAATTTAAATCTATTTCACTACTGTTAGCATCGCTGTAGTCATTATTTTTGCAGAACATGGCCTCTGTTTAATCAATTAATCTCTACTGCAAATTTAATGGAATTATCCACTTGGGTCTAAGCAATAATCTGGAACAGGTTTAGCTTTTAGGCTTTTAGTTTTGCACTGGAAATGTGTATAAGTAATAGAAACCTATAGCCAATAATAAGAGTGGATGATATGACATAAATGTCATGCCACTGTATTTGAAAACATCTGTACTATCCGCGAAATTTCTTTAGCAAGCTTTAACTGTCTAGTTTAGATGTGCCTGTGCCTACTGCCCTGTGAACCCGATGAGTTCTGCTGTTGGAGCCCACCTGAAATAAAGTTTGACACATAGTGCATTCTGACATGTGCTTCTGCACACCAGGTTTGTAACGAGAGGTTATGTAAGTTAGACTTCCTCTAAGCTCAAACATATCTGGCCATTCTTATCTGACCCACAAGGTGTTTTAACCTGCAGTTTCTCTACAGTTTCAAAATGTAGACACTATTGTGCGCGAAAATCCCAGGAGTGTCTGAATTACTCAAACCAGCCACAAGCGTTCCAATGTCAAATCATTCAGGTCAAATAGATAAAATGTTCCACAAAGGTATTTGATTCTGTTTGGGGTTTTTTCCCTATCATTTGGGCACAAAAGAATTGTCAATGTGAAGCTCAAATAAAGATCTAATTCATTAAAGTCCACAATCCTTAGAAACAGTGTAAAAAAAGTCTTCAGCAGTGCTGTGTATTATTAAGATGCTTCTCTGTCAGTTCTGAAGCTTTTCAGTAAAATCACAGCAGATATTAATAGTTGCTTGATAAGAAGGATATATATATATGTTTTTATTCAGATGTGTTAGCCAGTTCTTGTCACAATACCAAAACAAATAATCACTTGTAGCTCTTAAATCAAACTCAAAGGGATAGAAAAAGAAAAACTTTATGATTTAAAGCCCTAATTGGTTTAGCTTGCATAACAACTCCTAATTATAAGGGTTGCTTCTTTAAATGACTGTAGCGCACTAAAGAAAGCTGATTTAAATTTCATCAAAAATGTTTAATAGAAATAAACATGTTGCTTATTTCCTGCCATTGTTTTAGAAAAAAAAGGAGAGTGAACTTCAGTAAAATTGTGCACCAATAATGTAGGTCAAAGGGAACTCAGCTCCATTTCCCTAAAAAAACCGAATCAAATCCATCCATCCATCTTTTCAGGGTTCACAACATTAAAGTGAACAAGTGAACTCAAGTGAACATCATGCTAGTTTAAGAGATTTGAAAACCACATGTCAGCATTATATGATGGATTGTTGTATGTATTAGTTTAGTGTCTTTGGTGTTTAATCCATTAGTTTTATGTTGCTTCTTGCTCTAAGTTTTAATGCTGCTTTGTGAAATTCTTTTTTTTCATGAACTATTAGGATTTTTTTTCTGCCCAGGGACAGCAGATAAAAATGTTCTGTACATTTTCGATTATTATTGTACATTGTTGTTGTTAAAAATATTAATAACGTAAAACTAGAACATGCATAAAATTCCTTTAATGTGATGAGATTTTTTTTTTTAACTCTCTTGTAAATGTTTTGTGTCAAAATCTCATATTACAGACAGCACTGCGAGTCTTTTGCTTCAGAAATGGGTGTTTCTGAATCACTACCTGCCCTGACGTGTCATTATCAGCACCTCATGAGAGGCTATATATATATATAAAACATACCTCTAACATGCCCAGAGTCATATTTTTCAGGGTTTTTGGTCCTCATCAGCTACACAGCATTCTTCTGCTTTCTTCTTGGTCAAGGAATATTCTGCTGTTACCAATGAAGGTATTAGTTTCTGTTTCTATTCAGTCTTAATGAGTAATGAGAATATTGTGGTATGATGTAAAATACTATAAAGCATCTTCCAGAAGGCAGCAGAGTAAAAGAATTGATGACTGGGGTGGTAGAGTCCTTCAGTGTACTACTGGCTTAACGAAGAGCTCTTGTTCTAATAATCAGTTATTTTTTGGCATAGATATAACTCTCTGAAGGGCTTTCTCATTTGCTAAAGAGCAACCTGCATGCCATGTTGTGATGCAGTAGGTCAGGACACCTTCTGTAGAGCGGCGGTAGAAAGGCACTAGCAGGTTAAAGGACAAGTTATTCCTTTTTTTGCATCCTTAAGAAAGAGAGGTGTAGTGGTATTAGTTGTCCATGGATGGTCTTTGGTGTTGTGGACAACAAAGCATATATGATATGAAGCATATCTTCAACAGACATAGATTGACAGACAGACAGACTGAGATGTTCAATATGTTTTATAGAAATGTTTAAAGTTTTGTGTATCTGATGCATTTCACTTCTCCTTGTTTTCACTTTTTCCCCCAGAGGGAAGTGGCACCATGTTGGGACCTCTCGGTCACAGTGCTGCGAGCGAAGTTCAGCCAGTCACATGACTACTGTAAGTGTCTCATTCAGCGCACAACATGCAGACTTTAAACCTGTTAAATTAAGCTGAACCTCAGAGAATACAATGGTTATCACTGAAGTTCATTAAAGATGCTATGAAAGTTTGAAAGATTATCCTACTGCATCATAAGGCAGCATGTGAGGGTTTTTCCTAACACTGTTTATGAAGAAAAACTGAAGACAGTTATATAGCATGTTTTCCCAGGTTATCTAAATGTGGAGTTGGTCATTTGAAACACTTTTTCTAATAAGTGCTGTTAAAAGGTTTCAGAGCTGAGTTCAGCTAATCCCAGACTCTGGGCTCTGAAGCAAACCAACATCTAATCAATTGCAACAAGAAGGTGCCTCTGTTCTATAGCTTTCATGCATTCTAACTCAGGCATGTTTTAGGAGGATTTCTGTTTTAATAGCTTTACGTTCACATGGTGCTACCATCGAGTCTTCCATTTCTGTCAAAAATAAACGTTGCAGGGTTTGGAGAAATGAAGTGTACGTATTAAGAATTTAAATTCTGACCTCAAGGAGAAAGACATCACTAGGAAATGGATGTTTAGACAACTATTTCTAGGAAACCATGTGACTAGCAGGCCCAACATCAGTCTTTGGTGCTCTAATGAGCTTTAGACATAAAGATTGCTTTATAAACAATGTAATTGCACATATGTTGTTTTTCTACTCTCTGTAGTTTCTCGGTCTGATCTCTATGTGACGTTGTATATGCCCACGGCCAAGGTCCATACTATGAGAACTAAGAGCATTCCAAACTGCAACACACCTGAGTGGAATGAGACCTTCCACTTCCGTGTGAACAGCCACGTCAAGGTGAGACTCGATGACCCGTGAGAGGTTTTCTGTCTTTTGTTTTAGTTACAAACCTCATCTAATAAAAAAAAAAAAAAAAACAGTATTCTGATATATGGTACTCCTGATTAGCTGGATAAAGTGTGTTAGTTTATCATGTTCTCCAGGATACACACATCAACCCCAATCCCAGGTATTTTCAAACTCTACTGGCTGCTCTGCTCAATTGTCTTAATTGGGTAATTTGGTAATTAGGTGGATAATTATAAAGTCCTTCATTAAAAATTAGATGCTTTCCAAGTCTATAAACCTGTACAAAGTTGTACACGTATTGCTTTCACTTTAGCGAGGCTGTGTTGTTATTATACGCAGTTCAGCAATTCCTTTATCTAGAAATGGCTTATTTTAATGATTTGTTGTATGTAATCCTGCACTTATGTACATAATATCATTCCATAAAAGTGAAATAATGATACTTTTTGTGTTGTTTCCTACTCTAGAATATCCTGGAGCTAAAAGTATATGATGAAGATCTTAGGCAAGACGACCTCTGCGTTAGGTTCTTCTTCGACATCAGCACCCTCACACTTGGCAAGAAGGAGACCAAGGTCTTCATCACTGATGAAAATGTCAGTAGATCTAGACTCTACTGTATGTACTTATATCAAACACAACATGTGTTCTGATATAGAAAAGTAATCAATGATGGAGTGATGTGATTCCGTCACTGATTATTTTCTTATTACAGCATGTTCAGAAGTGCTTTATTCCTCTTATACGACAACAACTAGACAAATATATAATTTTTTATTTATTAAAGAATGACACGTCATACCTTTTAATCATTTAAAGTTACTTTTAATGTTATGCAAAGTCTACAAAACAAGTTACTTCCTTTTATAACTTACATTATAGCAGATGTAAACAGTTGTTCCATCACCAGTCTTTATTTTTTCTTTCTCTTGAAGTTAATATACTCCAAAAAAAAATGCAGCTTGTCACACTACTGTCTGAGCTGCTGTTAGACTAAATTAATCGACACCTTCTGACCAATCTCAGTTGAGAATTCAACAGTGCCTTGGTATAAAGCTGGAATTAACTACCTGTCATTGTCAACTGTTTAAAAAACAGAAAATGTGTTATATGTGATTAATGTTTTAGCGTTTAGAGTTCTCTTAATGCATTTTCAGCACATCGTGTTACATGACAAAAAATATACGTTACATGAAATAACAATTTTTATCTAATAACTATGTTGAGAAAACTGCAGTGTTACAGTACATTAACCTTATACATGTATAAAGGGGCTTTATAATCAAAGCTAATCCAAACTAAAGGTTATAATATCACATTTTAATGTTTTGAGAAAAGTGGTGACACCTCCCCGCATTAAGTATGGTCCATTTTGACTTTGTATTGAAGTTTTGCAGTAATCAGCTGTTTACAGGCTGCTGTTTTCCTTGTGTTTGCAGATGAATGATGAGCTGTGTGTGGATTTCGAGATCACAGAGTGGTAAGTGACAGACATATCACTGTCAATGTTAAGGTCATCTGCATTCGAATTATTAATTAAATCAACGATAGAAGGAAACTTTAGGTACAAAATAAATAAATAAACACTTGCCTCTGTTGTTACTCAGATTGTAACCATGTTTAAAAATCTAAATTCAATTAACCTTTCCGTCTTATGTGACTGTATACCAATGAACGTGTATCTGAGATATTATTGCATGGAATTCAGGAGAACCATTGCATGCTTTATGAAGATGACAAAGTTTACATAAAGATGTTTTTAAGTACTATCAATTCACTCACAATTTCTTACTTGAGAAGAATTGATTGATTTGCATTTCAAGCTTCAGTGTAGACATTTTCAAGGTTAAAGCACTTTTCAAATCTCATGTTAATTAGCTTCGTCGTGACGGAGCAGATACGAGCACTAAACCGTTCTGTTATGAAAAGAGACTAATGTATTCAACAATACACCTGATTGTAATAATGCATGTTAGAGGGTACATAAATCATTAATTTAATAAATGTCACCGAGACTGAATACCACTTAATTATACACATGAACTATAATCATATTGTATTAACCACAATTGGAAGACTTTCATTGGCGAGAAAATAAAATTCATAAAATGTGATGTCCTGTGGATACCAAGGTACTACTTTATTGTATTTGACTTAATTAGAAATATTTCACTGCATTAAACACATCAGGAGAATGTTATTACAATGAAGCGTCCTGTCTTGAGGTCAGAAGGCAGGACTGAGGCTGAATTCCACATATTAATTTCACATAATTAGGTGAAACTTATTTTGCTTCATTATACAATTTCCCTTAATTATAATAACTGCATGAAAAACACATTTAAAGGTCTTTCATTGCCAAGTGAAATAATTAAAACCAAGCGACAGAATTGAGGTTGATTTCTATCATACTTTCATTGTGCAATCGTGGTTAATAATAATAATAATAATAATAATAATCTTTATAGAAGTCCTGCTTTATATCCCAGGTAGAGATAGAAACCTTGTTGTAGGTCAGTGCTGGAAGCTCTGTAGCGACTCGTTCATTTTCGGTAAGTGCCTTATGCTGGTCAGGATAGCGGTGGATTCACATTCACACCTATGAGCACTTTAGCATAGTCAATCTACCTACTGGTATGTTTTTGGAGGTGGGAGGAAACCATAAGAAAGCCACAGACATGTGCGTGTGCAGAAACTCCACAGAGACGGTAACACAAGCTCAGGATCTCAGGAAACTGGAGAATCAGAGCTGTCAGATGGGAATGCTACCCTGTGCAGCACAGTACCATTCCAGTGACTAAACAGACCTTTATATTCTTGTATTACAGCCCTGAAGCATCTCGGGAATATCTCTCCAATGGAGTTCTTGTGGTAAGAGCTATTTTGATCAAGCCACGCAAGAAGATTACCCCAAATTGTGATTGTGATGTGCCACCACCACACATTCCACATGCACCTCCAGCATGACTCTGTGCTTGATTGTAAAAAAAAAAAATCACACAAATGAAACAATGTATAGGGCGACCAATCTATCCATACTGCATATACAGTTAACACTGCCAAGTTTACGTTATTTACGTGGATGTGGTGCACTCAAGGGAAACCGTTTCTAAAATATGTATACATCAGACTTTTCTTTCTGTGATTTTAGGCGGCGCCGCTGTCCATTGTGGAGGTGAAGATAGATCTACTACCGCCTGAGGGTAAGAAGATGAAAACTGTGTGTCCAGTAGTGTGACACATTGACCTCTAAAATGTGTGTGTGTGTTTTTCAGTGCAACAGAACATACTGTTGAAGTTACGAGGGGCGTATATTGAAGATCAAGTCATTTCGGCTTCCAAGAATAGCAGCTTCATGCAGACTCTTCGCTACTACATCAACAAAGACCTGGACACAGAGATTGAACTTCAGGCGGTAGACATTTTTAAAATCCTTAGATATAATGAATTTCTTTTCAGTGCAGAACAAAGGGTGCGGAACGCTAGAGTGTGAGCTCTTTACTATTTCTACTGTTTTAGAAGTAGTGCTACTCGTCTACACCTGAATACCGTAATGGCTTATAGATTTACATCTGGTGTCATTTCTGAGTCATCAGGATTTCTGTCAAGGTTTTGTTTTTGTGGCAAAGTTTACTGCTGAATGGGCTACATAAATCAAAGTGAATTGATTTCAGTCTTTGTGTCATATGATTAGTTCTAGATGATTTGTTGGTTTGTTTGGTTTTTTTTACTTTTTATTATATGATTTTTATAAATGTATAATTTTTTTTTTGGATTAGGATGGGAAGGAAGCAAGTCCAGCTTCAACCCCTTCATCGCCACTGACGTCTGCATCCACAGCACAGTTCACATACTCTTTTCCTGCAGTAAAGGTGAAAACTAACGGTAACATAGCAACGGTGTCCATTATCAAGTTCACCTAGCAAAATGGTTTAAAGTGAATTTACTTATTATAATGAGAAGTACTTCTTTCTTTAGGTTGGGTTTCAGAATTATTCATACAAAGGTGATATAATATCTATCATATGAATGCCCTTGGTGAGAATAAAATAGAGATAGATTAATTTAAACTCATTGTATCTCAGACCGACGCATTCTGTAGCCAATCAGCAAAAAGCACATGATGTTAGGCTATACGGATGGGATCCACCTTTCCATTCAGTTAATGTTGATCTGCTACGTTTTTGGTTTGCAAATAGCCGCTGTTTACTGTTTACGCAGTGTTATATATCATTTAATGTCATTTTATCCCCCCCAATCTCCTTGTAAGCAGTAACTTTGATACAGGGTGAATCTGTTAATCTGTTTTACTCCACAGGATCCTGTAAATTTGCAGGTGAACACAGTAGAGAGGTATCAGATTTTAGTTTTTTGTACATTAAAGGTTATTGGTTTATAGATTAATTATAACCCCAATAAACTGCCACATATAATAATGTGAATATGTGTACAGCTCTGAGGAGAACATGAAGGTGCGTCTGGATTTTGACGTACCTTCTGAGGAGAAGGCGTTTCTGGCCAAGAGGAAAGAGGTGGTGTCTCTGGCACTGCAGAAAATACTCAATCTCAAATCTCCCCTGGATCCAAGTAAGGTAATAAAATTTAAGGTGTATAAGTAAGGTGTTTAAGTAAGGTAATGCACTTTAAGGTGTATAAGTAAAGTGTTTAAGTAAGGTAATAAACTTTATGGTGCATAACTAAGGTGTTTAAGTAAGGTAATGCACTTCATGGTGTATAAGTAAGGTGTTTAAGTAAGGTAATTCACTTTAAATGCATTTATAACATATTAACACATATTATTTAATAAGGACATGCAATGAAAAATTTGCATCTTACACTATGGCTAACTGTTGATGGAGGTCAAACTATTGCCGGGATCAGACTACACGAATTCAGACCAATTTTGACACAATGGACGACACATTTCCAACATCGGGAATATATGAACGTCAGGAACAGCAAACAGGCCTTATAGTGAGGCATAATCAAAGAGCAGTGATGTGGGGTCTGGGACGCCCCACAGCACCCTGATGGAAAGCCTAACATGTCAGACCCTCCACCTTGATGACATTCAACAAATGATGATTGGTCTGGGGGTTGCCAGTCTCCCGACCAAGACACGGGAAGAATGTATGGCACTATGATTGCCTAATCTGACATGGTAACCATCTTGGAAAACCAAAATATTGTGTAGTCTTGTGTGGATCCTGGAATGATATGCCAGAGGTGGTCCCACATCTTCAAAAGTGGTGGGGTGAAATGGAATAAAATATTCAATCTTTTGAAAGCTGGGATTTACAAAAGACCTAATTTCAGCCTTATTTGAACTTTTTTTGCAAATATTTTTTCGGTTTGTTGCACACTTACACTGTGTGTTCAGCTGCTTTGTAAAACTTTGCTAACACCTGTGCTTAGCACAGTTTTTTAAATAGTCTCAGAAGACTATTAATTTCGGAATAGTACTTAACATCTTTCCATACAATGATATTTGGATTAAAATTTTTACTTTTAAAGTGTTAAAATGTGGCAACAAATGTGTGCTAATATGTATGTAATAAAAATCCATTTATCAATTGATGAATTTTACTCAGACGTTTATAGAAATTGGAAAGACAAGCTCTGTGATTTTTTTTCAGCTTGTTAAATATTAGCTAGGAAATTTGCTCAGTATTTATTAGGGGCAACAAAGCCTTGAACATGGGTTAATAATAATCTGAAGAGAGTTTCTGATTTCACCTCTCACCTGAGCACACACTCCTGGCATAAGATTTGATATTGATCACAGTGATCATCACAAAGCTCTAATATATTCATTCATTCATTCATTCATTCATCCATACATATTCAGTAAGCTCTTTATCCTGGTCCTGATATAATTGGATCCAGAATCCTAGGATCCTAAGTGGAAATTCGCCTGGACACCAATCTATAGGGACAATTAAACGTTGCCACTTCACCTAATGGCTTGTTGTTGGGAGTTGGGAGGAAACCAGACAACCCAGAGGTATACATATGTGAATATGCATAGAACATATGAAACACAGCCAGTAACCCAAGCTCAAGATTGAACGTGAGATTCTGGAGCCTTCCCTCCAGTGAGACAGAACTGTTACCTACTGAGCCACTACGTCTTCCAGTTAACATATTATAAAATAAAATTTGCAATTAGGCTTCTATAAATGAAATTAAATGACCGATCAATAGGACAAACATTGCTAACCAATGAACAGGACATAACTGGGAGGTAACTATACTTTTCTGTACAGGGCTGTTTACTGACTGAGGGTGTGTGTATGTGGGATTGCGCATGTTTAGGTGCCAGTAGTGGCTGTTGTGTGTTCAGGAGGCGGCTCGAGGGCCATGACGGGCATGTACGGCTCTCTGAGAGGACTGCAGCATCTTGGCTTGCTGGATGCCATCAGCTACATCACCTCCCTCTCTGGTTCCACCTGGTGGGTACCAAATATATCACAGTCACTTACACAGATTCCACTTTTATATTTCCTTTGATATGAGTGCTCACAAAAACATACAGATATAGAATTGCATGAGATCTGCATGAGAGACTTATAACAGTAAAGAAAAAGTTTAAATCATTTGGGATTATTGAGCCTACATTCAAAATTGGCAAAGTGTATGGAATTATACTACTCTCTTTCTCTGCATCAGGGCTAATGCTTATCTCTACAATGACCCACACTGGTCAAAGACAGACCTGGATGAGGCACTTGTGTCCGTGAAGAGGGAACTGTCTAAGAGTACAAAAAGTCTGTTTGGTGCCAGCCTGCTGATGTACTACTACTCTGAGCTTCGTCAGAAACAGAAGGAAGGTCACCCCGTCTCTCCGATCGACATGTGGGGTCTCATGATAGAAAACGCCATTTATGGAAAGGTCTGGTTCCCAGTTGATATGGAAATCAAATTGTGATCCATTTTGCTGTTGGGGTTATTTGGGTATTTTATAAGTTGTAATTCAGTCTAGATAACAGAAGTCAAATATCTAATCGAATGATTTGTGAGTCAGTGCTTATATTTGCTCTGTACTGGAATATAATTTGTTAAGTCAGCATGAGGAAGTTCTATCTTGAGCTTATATAATGTGATCATCTACTATACATTTTCTTATCATCTCAAAAGGTTATAGAATGTAATTGGTCTTGAACAGAGGACTAACCAGAAGACCACTGTACATAATACAGTATATACCAAATACACACATGTAACCACAAATGTCAGTCATATAGTCGAAATAAATGGAGAATATCTAGGGGCCAAAAACAGAACCTTGTGGGACACTCTATCGCACTTTTTTTAAAGCTATGAAAATTTTTCATTAATTTTACCAAACTGGTAACCAAATAAGATCTAAACCAGGCTAAAACACATCTGTGTTTTTCAGCCTGTTCATTAAATTGTCTTGGATAGTCGTCACATGCAACACTTATGCCAAAACTACCAAAACTGAAATTCATCACCAATCCATGGTTGATTCCATCTGGATCTTCTTTTTCTAGAAATAGCTGGATTATGAAATGTTTGACTTAATATTTACCATTTGTGCTTCAGAAACACACAGCTACACTGTCTGACCAGCAGGCAGCAGTCTCTGAGGGCCAGAACCCTCTCCCAATCTACACAGCTGTCAACATGAAGAAGGATGCTGGCGGCTTCTTGGAGGCTGGTAAAGACTGCACGTTAAACCTGAGACTTGCAGTTCAACCTGCTGTGATCTGAACTCTGCTGACTGAAGTATAGTAAAGTTTTGGCCGCACAGGCATGTTTAATCAGGTAGTTTTTACTCCTTTCTTGCAACAGAGTGGTGTGAGTTCACTCCATTTGAAGTGGGATTCCCCAAATATGGAGGCTTTGTTCCTACAGAACATTTTGGGAGCGAGTACTACCTTGGTCATGTGATTAAGAAGCTACCAGAGATACGAGTCTCCTTCCTTTTGGGTCAGTGTTGCATCACTACACCTCATTAATACCCATTAACTAGCTTGTGTGCCATACTGTCTAATTAATACTAATCTAAGACACTGTGTGAATAGGCATGTGGAGCAGTGTCTTCTCTGCTAACCTGATGCAGCTCTGGAAACATGTGACTGGAGTGATGCCGTCCTGGACTTCGTGGCTGGGGGAGGATGTGTGTAGCATCGGTAGGACTGTGTAACTGAGCTCATATCTCTCACCCAGCCTGTTCATCTTCCCGTGTTTCCTTTTAAATGAAGATAACGTAATGCCAACATTCTGTCTAAAATTAGCCAAAATATTGTAAACCGTCAACAGATCAAATCTCATGTCGTTGTTTTTTTTTTAGCTCACCATGAATATAATCTATACGTAATTGACAGTTTGTTTAGAAATACGGATGAACAGAACTCATTTAAGGCAACGGAGTAAATGTATTTATACAGAAGTTGAATGTGACCCCATACTTCAATACATTAGGACTGTTGATCTTGTTATGCATCAAGTAATGCAAATCAAAGAGTAACTAATCATTAGTGATGTGTGTTCTGGCATGTAGAGACAGATGATAAACAGTCAACGCTGGATACCTTGCGGCTTGGGCCAAAGGCTTCGACACTGAGCAACTTCGTGAATGGTCGTCCCATCATCTGCAAAGTGTTCAACTTCCTGCGAGGATTCTTCCTGCACAATATGTACCGTGAAAAGTCCACCTTCAACTCCTCTAAAGGTCAGGATATTCATTACTGATTTATTTAGGCCTGTATTTTTACTTGTGGTCATTTAGCCTATGTCATTTGTGTATTGTCAATTCATCTTTCTTTTACTTTTTTCCTCCTTTTTTCCTGTTTTGTTTGAATGTCCCATTTTGTATAGTAATGCAATCTTTGTTTCTTGAGATGAATATTGGCTCATAAGCAACATAAATGGGTGTCTCAACAGAGGAAATAAAATTTATGATGAGGAGTGATAATTGTGAATGTACCCGACTAACAGCATTAGTCCTCCCACGTCTGTACATTGATCAGGCCGACCTTCTTACTTCACTGAATCACTTCCACTGGTTTCAACTTCGGACAGAAGACTAGTAAAGACATTAAAATTTGCCTATTTTTTTTTGTCAAAATATCGTCATTACAACTTGTTTCATTCGGGACGAGGCTGCTGACTTTATCACAATTTTTGGACAGCGTTTGTGCTCCTGAAATAATATCTTTGGGTATTTCATCCCAAATTTTCTTAGATAGTTCAGATTTTATGATGAACTTCATGTATCTTGAGTGTGGAAATGATGGCAGACAGACTAAGGAATAATGGCTTAATTATATGGGGAAACATATCCTGATTAATTTAATAAAGCTTAATGAAACTTTGATAAAAGTTTACTTTCTAAAACTGATGTGATATGACAATATTGAATATCATTACATGCCTATGACCATCAGTTATCATCATGTAAATGGCATGATGCCTTGAATGACACTATGTGGCTAATTATTACCATTTGTACTTTAAAAAGTTCATAAAGTTCATATTTATCATTTTAAACATGGAAAGCAAATTAATTAACCAGGGTTTTAAAATGGCTGCATATACAGGTTTCAGCTATAGTTATAGATAATATTAATATTTAATATCATTCAATGTTAGAAACAACATGGTAAAGTCTGTTTAACCATACGTAATGATTTAACATTAGTTAGCGCATTAGAGCACGTCTGTGAGGATTTCAACATGTCTAATATCTTGAATGATTGACGATATTTAAGGTAAATACAAATACTTAAAGTAAATTCATGTGCAAACTATTCTTCCATGAGCACAGTTAAGTAAATTTGTGTAGGGCTTTGATATTTAGCAAACAAGGTGGAAGAAAAGGTTTATATAGTACAATGCATCAGTAAGCACTGCTGTAATAATCATCTTCACAATTCGTAGCGTGTGGCATCACACTGCAGTTGTGTAAATATTTGCCCTTTCAATGATGGGCGAGCAATCAGCTTAATGTCATTTTTGTTCCACTGCCAAAGATGAGACATGAGACACTGAGACATGATGAGCAAATAACAGTCTGTGATTAGTATTAGACACACACCAAGGAGCATTTCCTGTCTGAAAAAGCATCATCATACATCTGTGTATTTGTGTTCAGTTGAATTTGTACATAAATGTACTTTTTCTAAACCAGCGATTATAATTTCTGTTCTGATGTGCTGTTTGCAGAGACACACCCAGATGCGTTTCCGAACAGGCTGACCCCAATGGACCCCACCCTTGGCTTGGTAGATGCTGGATTTGCCATTAACTCGGCCTTCCCTCCTGTGCTGAGGCCACACAGATGCGCCGACGTCATTCTGTCCCTCAGCTACTCCTGGGATGAGGATCATCTAAAGGTGAGAAACAAGAACAGACATTCAGTGTTTTCAGTCATGTTTGACCGGAAAAAAAAAACCCATTGTAATTAGTAGCCCATGACAGTAAGCATGATTAGGTTAAAGTAAGAGAATGACCACAGACGTGTGGACTTTCAATAATATTTTAGACCGTTTACATATTTATAAAAAAAAAAAAAGTTTTCTTTTTCATTACTGATGAAACTGCTTCCTCAGGATACCAGAATCAGAGTCAGTTTTATTTTATTGGCCAAGTATGAAGGAATTTGTCACGGGTTTACAGTGATGCCAAAAAAGCATTGCACATACTTAGACATTGGACATAAAGGACATCAGGCATAAATGGACAAACTGCATATTTTGCTATTTACATCGCAAAATGAGGTAGATGAAATATACAGACAAAAATTATTGTCTGTATATTTCATCTATCTCATTTTGCGATTATAATCAGTAACTGTGGTCCACTGGTTGCTGCTAGGTTTGCTCAAGGCTTTATTACAGTTATTCAGCCAGTATTGCTCATAGATTAATTTTGAACAGAGATCAAATATCACACAGCACAGGATAAGTGAGTCAGAACAGAAAGTAACAAATTGCATCCCTTTCTTATTCTTTTTATCAAATATATCATCTTCTCACACTCATCCCTTCTTTGGAGTAGGAAAGAATGGCAGTAACATAGCTAGAACTTTGTGATTAGTCATTTTTCTGGTACAGTGGCTGGAGACGCTGCTTCACATTTCAAGCCTCCCTGGTGTGATACCGCGTTCTTTCTTTGAAGTTTTCCAGTTTCCTTCCAATTTCCAAAAACTTTGGTGACTCTAATTGAATTAAATTGCCTCTAGATGTTACTGAAGATGAATGAATGAATGAATGAATGAATTTTGTTTAGATTTTGAAATACCCGTTTCTTATTAAACATGCTGTGTCTTTTCACTTCTAGCTCCTTCAACTTAACCAACAATTAAAAGCAAACGAGTCTGAATTAAACATGCATTTTTGTGCATGTTGTGTGTCTGGTTTTGTTTACTTTCATATGTGACAGGTCCTTAAGAACACTCAGGGGTACTGTGTGGACCGCCAGCTGCCTTTCCCAAATATAGACTTCAGCAAGTTTGAGAATGAACCCCCAAGGGAAGCGTATGTCTTTGTGGATGAGGAGAATCCAGACGCTCCTATAGTGGTCCACTTCCCGCTGGTCAACATCTCCTTCAAAGAGTATAAAGCACCTGGTAAACTCAAACCATTCACTTACGTCCATTATTTATGCAGATCGATATAGAGCTAAATAGGGAACTGCTTTACTTTGGCATCATGTTTTATTTTATGCTAGAGAACCACAAAATTCGGTGGCTTTATTGACCTTTAGTTGGCAATGGTTTGTTAGATACGAATTAGCTAGTCGGAACTAGTGTGTTCGTAAATGAACAAATAAACCAAGCCACACAGATGGAATAAAAGAAACTGCATTTGACGCATACCATCGGAAGTAGCAGAATTTGAATGTATAAGCATGTAAAGAAGATATGTTCTAGTACATTAGTATATTAGAACTTCTTCAGAGGGACTTGTAGTATTACAGACGCTCCGTATAATCAAAGCCTAATAATAAAAATGTGTTATTTAAAAGAGAAAAGTGTGTAACTGGAGATATGGTGAGGCTTTCTATAAAGAGAGGTTTATTTACATTTATCTCAAGTATCAGTGCTTCGTAACAGTCAGAAAGTTTTCCACTATCGGAAAGACTTTGAGCTTTCCAGTTTCTCTGTAATATATCGCAAACTGCATTTTTTTATGAGACAGACTTGTCTCATGGAGGTTCCACAATGTTAAATGCAACTCTAAATGGATAAAAAGTATGACGTGTTGCTATTAATAAATTAAGAAATTGGCAAATCTCTATGGTATGCAAGGGCAGTCTTAATTCAACTGGGATAATACAGTGTAAAATATGATAGAAATGTGAATCCAAATAAAAAGAACAGGAGCTGATACTGATGAGTATGTTTACTCTGCAGGAGTGAAGAGAAAGGGAAGGGTGGAGCTAAAAGCCGGAAATGTTGATGTAAGCACTGGGTCCTCACCATATGTCACATCAAACCTCACGTACTTGTCAGAGGACTTCCAGAGATTGGTGGAGCTCACTTCCTATAATGTCTCCAACAACAAGAAGAGCATTGTGTCCGCTCTAGAGAAGGCTCTGAACAGAAAAGGGCTCACTAACAATGCTTTTAATGAAGAAAAGTAAAGCGTGCCGCTGTAACAACACTTGCATGTTGTTTGAGTTTTTGCTAATTAGCTATATTTTTAACCATAGCATGTTTAGTCCGTTTATGACTTCTAACTCTGAAATTCAAGAATGGCAGTAATAGAGTAACCGTAAAGAATATATACAACAAAGTAATAATAGCGGAAACTGGAACTCTTACAGTTAAGGAAATGGGTGGAGTAAAAAGAATGATCTGGAAATTCATTTATGTTAAACAGAAATGGGAATGATAAGGAACTACTGAAAGAGCTCTCCACCACACTATCTCCAGTTTCTTGCTGTCAGGAAATAGATCTCTTATATCCACTTCTGCCTACATCCATCTTCGTTCGAAATGAATTTGAAACCTTCTGGGAGCAAGTAAAGTGTTTCGGTATCAGGTTTTTAGTCCTATAGCTGCAAATACTTACCACAAATAATCTCAAAAATGTTTAATCTTGCATTTGATTATCTTTTTCATTATTTTAAACTGTCTTTTTTTTGCAGCTGAGTTTAGATTTGCTTTGATTGCATTTAAAAGTCTGCTTTATACCATATTAAATGTTTGAGTCTGATTGGTGAGAAGATGTTGCTTAAAGGTCCACTACTGATTGCAAACATCTGAATGCCCCTCCCTTACCCATCCATTTCCGAGCGTGTATTAGAGAGTACGGTGTCCGTCAGGGGCCGAAGCTTAGTACTTACATTCACACTCCCTTGCTTTTTCTGTGATAAATAATAAGTATGATTCTCCAGTTTTAAAAATTTGGGTTGTCAAACTTGTTATCCAGCACCAGCAAACACCGATTCATCTTCTTTCCTCTTCCTTGTCTTCCTTTCTTCTTCGTCTTCTTCCTGATGCTTCCTTCCGGATTCATGCTGCCACTTGTAAAAACGTGAAACCTAGAAGTCACTCTCTAGAGGTTTGTCCATTCTGGGCTACTGTAGCAGTGCAACAAGGCAGCTCTGTGCCCTGTGTAGATGTAAACAGCTCATTCTAAGCCTACAAAAACACAACGATTTGTAGTTACAGGTAATTATACACTAATGACAATTTACTTATGAAATTTATATTCCATTTCTGCTAATAGAGCCCACTAAATCCTACATAGTGGACCTTTAATATAGTTAGTTATACTAACAATCCAGACAAAGATTTGTACGAGAGCTGAACAACATAAATGAATTTTTTAAATGTAGGCAATAGTTGATATGGTGACGTTTGTTTTGTTTTACATGGAGGCTTCAGTGCCAGCACTTTGTAAAGTTGTCAAGTTCAAGTTCTGCAACAGAGGAAAGTCTTTAGGTGCACTTTATGGATTTGTTGGTGACATGAAAACTGCATTTTTTTCCCTTATTAACTTCAAGAGGGATGAAAAAAAGAGAGCTTTGTGAAGGTAGTTATTAGGTGTTAATATCTGCTGTATTACCAATCCAAGATTACACAAGATTAACTGTAGAAAGTTACAAAGATATAAAATATAAATAACATGTCATTCTTTAATAAATCATGAAATCAATGTTGCTAAGCTGTTGTGTTAGAGGAATAAAACAATTTAGGATGTGCTGTTCTGGGTAAATAATCTTCTGTGTGGTATCGTTACATATTTCATTATATAGACTATTTTATTTGCCATTTATCTCATTGTATTTCGGTCTTGTAAAGCCTTTTGTAAGCATATCTTTAAACGGTATGCATGTTATGCGGTAAGCATCTATGAATAGCAACTGTTTTAATCTCTTAAAGCTTCATAAGGCATTATGTCCTTCATCAGTTTGCATAGCTGATGAACATAATGCCTTGTCTAAAAAAAAGAAAAACAAGCAAAAAAAACACTTTGATACAACTTGTACTACTCAAGTCTAACATTCTCCACATCTAAACACTGGTCTACATTAACCCATCATAAATAAATAAATGTCATTTCAGACTAAACTTTGTGTCAGCATGCGCTTTATTTCAGATTTAAGCTGTATGTGTCCTTCTCCATCTGCTACGGTTTACGTTCTACATATGCGAGACATGTACCATATAGAGTGTACTATAGAAGTGGGAAATGAGTCAGGTGTACTAGTGAAGTGAAAACACCAATATGTCCAGGATGACTCCAGGAGCAGGACTGGGAATTACTGAGATATATCCCAGTCTATCCCACACACGGCGCAGACGCTTCTACACAAGCCAAACACCACAAACGTTGTATAAACAAAATATAATTCTTTAGTGATCCTTTAGCTTAAAAGGTTTCCTTATTTGTCCCAAGTCGAATGTGATGATATCACCCCAGTTCCAAAAGGCATGACGCGAATGCCTCGAAGGGCTTTCACATAAATATTTACACTCTGGACACTAAGCAGGCGAAAATCCCGTCGACACCACAAATCAGCTTTGACTAGGATTAGCCAAGATTAGAAATAGGTCTGTAAAGTGCCAAAGCAGCAGCAGCAGCAGCATAAAACGCCTCTCCTAGTTTGGGCTTTGTGTGTTTAAGGAGTCTGCTCGTGTTTAGTGAAAGCTCCCCTACCACTGACTATTATGAAGATGTATTTCAACTAAAGACGTTAATACATTTGGGAAGCAATATGATGTCAAACATCTTATAATTTAATCTCACTTAATTTTTTTTCATATCACTTGTGAATATGAGCTGAAGGTTTTTACACTCCTCCACCAGAGGCAAGCTATAATAATCACACTCCTTTCCAGATGACAGCTATATACTTGGAACCGGAGTATATTCAAGCCTGCTGACTCACACACTTAAGGGAAAAGTTCATGTGCGAGTCAGAGGTCCACTTTGATGATGACAAGAAGATAGCGCCATCAAATAACAGAGACGTTACAGCTAGTCTTCTTTAACATCCTGCCTGTGAAAACTTGAGCAACATAAAACAATATGAGGGAGCTTGACAAATGCAATTTAAGCAGTTTTGAAGTCTATAAACAGTTCAAATGTACCAGGACAAACAAATGTTGTTAATTAATTAATAAAAAATTGAAATCTTTAGCAAACATCTGTAGCTAAAACCACTCACAGGCATGCTTTTATAGGAAAAGCAAGACACAAAAATCTAAATACGATACAATATGATATCTTTTTTGCTACAGCAAAAATAAGCATTGTCTGAATAGGTGCCTTAGGTTTCCATTTTCCATGTAGTAAAACATTCTGCATTATACAAGTATGATCATTTAAACTTTACCATGACACTGCAGGAAAGCCTGCCTGAAGGAGTGGGGAGACTTTTCTATGTGTGTTGCTTTGTTTTGTATTTTTTTTTCCTTCTAAATCCACCAACTGACCAAAAAGATTGATATTGTACTCCCATGTGCAGATTGTGACATTTTCAGTCTGTGGACTTCACTTGTAGACCAAAATGGAAGCCAAAACGCTCTCACACACCAGGCATTTGGCGGGATCTTCCAGTTCCTGCTTGCTGCTGACCGTAGCCGTTGCTGTTTTTCACAAGGTGATACGCTAGCGTTTGTTTCGTCTTGCTAATATGCGAGACAAAACAAAAACAGAACACTTTGGCAATCATTCAGCTCGTCGTGTTTGTAGAAAGAAGGCTTGTGCATATGACCAGAAGAACGCCAAACTCACAATGAAGCATGGATGTATCGGAGCATCATGATATGGACCTGTTTGTCTGCAAACGCTACTGGGACATTAACATAATCTAAGGAAACATGAATGGAGTGATGTACCAGGACATTAAAGGAGAATTTAATCACATCTGCCTACATTGAAGAATTGAAGCCAATTTGCCAAAGTACTATGGGCCAAAATTAGACCACAATGCTGCAAAAAGCTAATTACTTCCCACAATACATGTCCCAAAGCTGCAATTACCAACAACGGCATTGCAATAATGTACTGATGTTGGTAATGTGTGGTGTCTGAATATTTTTTTCCATATCTGTTTTGTTTTTTAAGCATATCTTTGTTTATTATCATAGATACACACTTTTACCTTATACAGGGAGTGCAGAATTATTAGGCAAGTTGTATTTTTGAGGAATAATTTTATTATTGAACAACAACCATGGTCT
>JAQQZR010000005.1:3362392-3380952 GCA_030068235.1 Notoglanidium macrostoma
TTTAACACACTACATGTCTAACACACTGCAGTTTAACACACTACATGTCTAACACACTGCTGTTTAACACACTACATGTCTAACACACTGCAGTTTAACACACTACATGTCTAACACACTGCTGTTTAACACACTACATGTCTAACACACTGCTATTTAACACACTGCAGTCTAACAAATGAGGTCGCTGTGGTTTTGATTTTAAGAGAGAGAAAGTGTTCTGGTTGAGTTGGCTCAGTCACATGATGTTATGTTCTCATCCATTAGCCATGCCTCAGATGCCCATTAAGGGTAGGTTTTTGTCAACAATCATAACAATCATTAAGTGATTATTGGAGGATGAGATGGAGGAAAGCCATTATTCACTCACTCATTTTCAGTAACTGCTTATCCTGGTCAGGATCACAGTGGATCTCGGGAGCACTGTGTGTGAGACGGGAATACACCCTGGATGGGACGCCAGTCCTGTAATGCTGTAAAACACACCTGTCTTCCCGTAACTGTTGTTTCTGATTACTCTGGTCATGAACAGATCAGACTAGACAACGCAAACTCAATCACCTCACAATCAAAGCCTTCTAGTGGAGGATTCTTAGAAAATGTTCACAGGTGGTGCTGGCACAACAGTTTGGCTTCTCAGTCCAATTGATCTCACAATATCTAGTATCAGTAGGCTAAATTAATATATCATATATTCGTTCACCCATCTTCTGTAATTTTTTATCCTGGTCAGGGTCACAGTAGACACAGGGAACCAGGAACACATACCACTCCATTGCAGGGCACCACACACACTTTCTCATACATAGCTAGGGGTAGTTTGTGTAGCTTGTTCACCTGCTGGAATGTTTTGGGAGGTGGAGGAAACCAGAGAAACTGGAGGAAACCCCATGGGGACACAGACAGAAACACTGACTCAGGATTGAATCAGGAACCTTGAAGCTGTTGGAATGATGCAATTCCTATAACGACTTATTATTAGGGCTGACAGTGTTAATGCTCACGATTAATCTGGAAACTTTAAGGTGTTACATTTTTTTACGCAAATTTATCATATCACCAAGTTTGACAACCACAACCTCATAATGTTTACCTGGCTGAATTACTGAAAAAGAATGGCAAATTTCTTCTGAAAGTTTTATCTAAACTAACCAAAGGTGTGTGCACATATTGCAGTGATGATCTGTCTTTCTGCTGAAGCACAACAGGTCTGCTTCATATTTTTGCTGATGTTAGCAAAGATGCTAGCTCTATGGCAGCAGGAAGCTGTGTTCGTCAATCTACACTGCCACATTGCAGCCAGGGCAAGTCATACATTTTTTTTATTCCAGAACTGCGGATGTATTTTTATTTTTTTTATCTGCCCCCAAAATAAAAGTAAATATTAGTATTTTAAACTTGAATAAACATGAATAATCACAGCCTGTTATTGTGATTAATGTGATTAATTTATGTAACTGATGGACAGTACCACTTATTATCAATATAACAATTATCTCAAAAGATTATATTAGATAAATTACATTTAAAAAGAACTTCATGCTACTGGGAGAGTAGAACATGATCTAGGAGCCATCTTGAGCCTTTCCATCTCATCTAGCGTCTGACACATACACTCTGTAACAATCAGAGTCTGGATATAGTTGTAGCTGTTCAAGAAGCACTTTAGAACTGTGAATGCTCTCATTACTGTCCTGAGGGAATAGCACCACACAGCATTTTCCCTACAAATCTGCCATCTGATCTTGTAGCATTTGCAGACGAACACTGTCACTAAGAGCTCATAACAGCTTCGTTTGCGAGCGGCAGAAACCTCAGGAGGAGGAGACGAACGCAGCTGAAAGCCAGTAACTCTCTTTTGTTCATTCATTAGCTCTTTACTGGTACAGACAGGACCACAGAGGTTAATGCCAGGGTCACAAACGTCAGCGCAAACTATGTTATCGGAATTCAATGTTGAAGAAAACTTTGATGTACTGTAAGAGTTGTGCTGTTTACTATGTAATCTAAGACTGTAAGGTTGACCTATAAAATGTCAGATTAGTATCAATACTGTAGAATGAAAATGATCTTTTTTTAACACACTGGCTGCTTTTAGGCTTTTGAGTTTTGTGCACAAGTTAAATTTCGACATTTCTGTTTAATTTCACCGCTACATTAATGTTTAAGGGTCAATACTCAACGAGCGAGTTGTGTTAAACACTCCACCATCCAGGTGTTGGCCTGCTGTACTGGACTTTTATACCTTAAACACTGATGCACTAATGACTCTAAAACCAGCAACACATGCCAACATACCTAAAAGAAGAGTACTGGTGATTTATTTTATTTGATTCCCTTAAAGCTCTGTAATGAAAGGATCAATACTCCCTGTTTAACCCTCCACAAAGTTGCGGTTCTTTGAGTACTTCCTTCATAATGTACATCCTCTTTCATAAGATCTATGTTAATTTGACACATAGCATCAGCAGTCAGCAAGATTGCATAACCATAGCATGAACATAGCATAACCATTGCTTCTTTTTTGATTCACCAGCTTTTCTACCTCTGGCAAATGTAAACAAAAATGTGACTGTTTGCTTAAAAATTGATTACTAGGCAGATATAAACACTCTGAGGTAACACAATATTGTGCATAGCTTTTGAGCACCCTTTTTGGTGTTGTCATAGATGTTTATTGTAGGACTTCTGAATTACAGAGTAAGTACAAAAGTCAGTACATATTTCCAAACCTTACTTTTACAACAAAAAATGTTACAGAAGAATGTTGGTATGTCGGTAAAGAAAGCAATATTATGTCAGACAACTTTTCCAAGATGTTCACTGAAACATACTGTCACATTTCCAGAGACTGTTGATATTTTTTTAAAAAGCAATGGTGACACCAAACATCGACTTTGTGTAGTTGATAACTGTTAACTGCTCTTTGTTGTATTTTATCTTATATAGAAACTTTCACTTTCAGTATTTTTGAAGGCATCTTTGCTTTGCAGCATTTCTTTGCATATGCATAAGACACCTGCAGAGTACTGTACCTAAACATATTGTAGAGGTTTTTTTTTACAATAACAACTACCCTCTTTCTGTCTCAGGCTATGGAGAGATCTACCCAGTGACTGAGATTGGAAGGGCAGCATGTATCATCTATGCCATGCTGGGAATTCCACTCATGCTGCTAGTCATTTCAGATGTCGGTGACATTCTGGCAATGCTGGTCTCCAACGCTTACCAAAGATTGCACTCTTCCTGCAAACGTCTTTTCTCTCAGCTGTGGAGCCTCTGCAGCGGCCAGGAAAGTGACACAATCCAGAACAGCACCTATAATTCCAGCCAGGACATAGCGGTGAGTAAACCACTGGACATCCGTGAGGTGATGCTCACCCAGTCATCTGTTAAGCAAAAGTCTGTCCAGTTTCTCAAAAATGTCGCAATCTTTGAGAACATCATTGCACGGGAGAAGTTTGGTCAGAACGGACCTCTGCCACGCACGTGCTCTTGCCCCGAGCTCAATCAGATGCCACCCGTGCCTTCAGGCTTCAAGATGTGGGACTTTACTACCATCGGCCAAGAGATGGAGAGTTTGAACGTGCCATTCATGCTGATCCTGATTCTTGTCTTTGCTTATATACTGAGCTGGGCACTGATCCTTCCACTGTGGGAGAGGGACTTAAACTGGTTCGAAGCCTTCTACTTCTGCTTCATAACGCTTACAACCATTGGCTTTGGTGACATTGTGCCCAAGCACCCCAAGTTTTTCATGCTGACCTTCCTCTTCATCATCACAGGCATGGCCATCATGAGCATGGCCTTTAAGCTGGGCCAGTCACGCATCATCAGCTGTTACCACCGCTGCATTGGCTGCCTCAGCTGCCTTGGCGTGGGAAAGAAGGGCAAGTACAAGATTAATGACAAGTTAAACGGGCAACATGTTGAGGATCCGTGTGTAAAGTAGACAGACGTGATTGACCAAAGGTTCCTTTCATTTTTGCTCATCTAAAGTAGCTTACTGGTTTTTTTTTCCAGGGCTTGGTCTTCCACAAGCTCCATGGACAGTTGTAAATAGTTGGGAGGAGCAGTGGATGAATTTTAAGTATTTATGATGCATGAGAGAGGGTTCCATTTCAGCTTTTCACATTTCTCTCTATGGAATTCTGGAGATTGTTGGAGTACAGCTGTAAACCGGATCTACCAATGTGGTAATATGGAACAAATTGGCCTGGATTACAGTCCTGACAGCATTTATGTTATTTTGTTTGGTCATAAGCTTATATTTCCTTTTTTCTCGGTTGCTCTTTTCATGGTCATGAAGAGATGGAGCAGCACCAAAGGGCTTGTGAAATTCAAAATTCACCAGAGTTGAGTGAGAACTCATTGAGGTCCAAAAAATGTACCAACCTAGTCAGCCTGGAGCAGGCAGTCCCATACCTTGCAATCTAGTTGTGTGGATGTACACTCTCTACATCACCTCACTTTAACGTAATAGTAAGTATTAATTGAATACTGAACTGAATTGTTTTATCTGTAATAAATAAAACAAACTCACTTGTGGCCACCCATCTTGATGGTAGTCCAGAGAATATATAACACCTTAATCTTTTGCCTTAGTCCCGCTCTTGCGGTGTGACCAAACACAAAAATTGTAATGTCTGATCATCTTCATTTCCATTGTTTGGACCCTAACAACTGTGGGTTTTTGTTTGTTTGTTTGATTTATTTATTTATTTGATTTATTGTTTTGTCTCTTCTGTAGTTTCATTGCATGTTATCAGACCTGGAGATCACTTTGCAGCTGCCAAATGAATAAAAATGGTTTACTGTTGATCTGACCTGACAGCATGGTAATCAGCAGTGCAGAATGTACAAAGCTTGGCTTTCCAAAACTGAGCGTATGCACTGTGAGTCATAGTTTGGTAACCCACATATCCAGGTACCAACATAAAAAAAATAGACATAAGATTACAAATGTAAATAAATAAATAAAAACAATGGTTTGGTAGCATCTAAAAGGTATAATCAAATAAAACAAACTCTAAAAAATAAGTCCTCTTTACAAATAAAATGTTACTGTACAGTATTATTACATATTTGCCTTTGTATTTCAAGCAAATCTACACAATAAAGTAGTGCTGTCAAAACTGCCATGGGCTGGACATCTTGAAATTCAGTTACAAGTTGAGAAATATGCCTCTTCTTGTGTGCTGGCACAAATACGATGAAACCTGATCTACATATATGACTGATTCAGGCTTGACTAATAATAATCCACATATAGAAAGATTCGAATTTTTATTTGTAATGGACGCAGCTCTTTCTAATCCAGCTTGAGTATTAAATGTTTTGGAAACTTATGACTTTTAATCCACTACATTCGAAACGCAATTGTATTTTCGACGCCACTGCATTTCTATGAAGGTTCCCGTTACTCATTACTTTGAAGCATAGTTTTGAATTCAGCAGATGATTTTTTTTTTTTTCTAAAATGTGATTAGCTGTACACAGTGTGTAAACCAAACAACTCCTGTACTGAATTTCAAAGTGCTTGCTGCATTTCAATTTGAACCTGGCAGTAGGAATGACGTCTACGTCGGAAACAAGGTCGAATCTTCACCAGAGCACTCGTGATTCTATGCTTTGGTTTGTCAAATGACTTTTTAAGGATTTGCCCACCAAGTTGCTGTAATGGGACCGGGTCCTGTGTGAGTCCACTGCTGACACATGCTAATAGTTAATAATAAAAATACCGAATTAGCAATACTGACTAAAGTCCTCTTAGAAATATGTGTTTCAGAGTCATTAGGTTCTGTAAATGCAACAATACAACAATGCATTAATATTAAAAAGAATACATTTATAACAAACATTGTAAACATTTAAAAGTTATTTTAAAAGCCGTACTCCAGTACTTCAATTCAAGTAAAAATTTGACTGAACAACTGTCACTTGTATTGGAGTAATATTTGACCAGAATCATAAATACTTTGACTCAAGTAATGAAGTCGTATTCCGTCCACCTCTGAAAATGGATAAAAACTTCAACTGTAATATACTGTAGCTTTGGATATGCTATATACTTTAGCGAGTCAGGATCACAGAGAGCTATTACAAGAACCATCTTAGCTTTTGTCACATTTCATTTGCCCCTGTGATTTATTCATATTGAGAGTATTTCCGCATAATGTACAATCATGCTGTATCTCAGAACCTCGACTTGGTTTGAATGTCTTGTGCACAAGCTGACGCTCATTCAGAGTGCATTTGGTGTGGTCTGCTCTTTTCCTACGAACGACTTACTTTTTCTAAATCACATGATACAAGTGAAAATGAAAGGTTTTCTTTTATTGTTTCACTGGCATCAGAGTGTATGTATTCTGCTTCCTGCAACCAAATCAATTCTATGCGTTTATCCGACTGAGATGGCTGAGAGGAGAAATTAGAAGAAAGTGGTTTTTGTTTGTTTTTTTTGTTATTATATCTTTCACTTTGTTATAAGAAATGCTTAATGAGTAGAAGACATAGATGATCATCCCAAATGTTCTGTGCAAATGGCCCCAAAATTTATGAATTACAAATTTTTATGACCCCAGACCTTGATCACCCTTTTTATTCCAGCTTTATGCTTGCAAATCCATATTCAATAAATGTTTTGGCATAATTCCATGTTTGTTTTCTTACTCTCCTCTCTTCTTGTTTCACTGAGTCACCCACTTGATGTAGTCGGGAAAGTGGATGTAGGAGGACAGATAAATTATTGCTAAACTCCTGTAATAGTAGAGCATGTCAGGATAAAAAAAACAAAACGGTGAAATAGTAGTATGAAGAGCAAAGGGAAAACCATGAAAAGATTGAAATGTTTAAAATTGAAACTAACTTGTCTGGGGGTTCAAAGTTTTCCAAAATATCTTCTGTTTGAAGACTTTAACATCGAGTGGAACAACGTGGACCCTTCTTTCTGTAAAACGCCGTCTGCAAGTTTACCCACAAGACTTCAACATTTAAACTAAATCAGCTGCCCGACCCCAATTTATTTGATCTATTTGTTTCATTCTTGCTAATTTTCCCATTAAATGCTTAAAGTTTTGTTGGGTTTGCCTCATTTTTTTGCCCAGGAGTGTATGTGGCTTGTTGCAATGGACTCGCAGTAGCATTTCAAAATAGTAGCAAACAAAATCTGTCTTCTCAGTTGGATACTTGTAATATTTATTTGTAAAATAAATGAATAAAACAAAAGAAGAGACTGTGAGTTTCTTTCCCGACCCTATTTGTAAATCAACTGACAACCGCATGAGGTCACGAGCCCTAGTTTGGGCAGGTCTGGTGTACCATATTCTTTAAGTTTATATGTACCAATATTACCACCAGGACATTAAAGGGAAACTATCCACAATACGGAAGAGAAAATGGAAATCCTCTTAGATGAAAATCCAGAGGAAACCCATGCTGATTCAGTGAGAACATACATAACCCAAGCTCAAGATCAAACCTCGAACCCTGGAGCTGTGAGGTGATAAAAATCCCTGGTACTTGGCTGTCCAACCATTATCTATAACGCTTATCCGTCAGGGTCATGGGGAAGCTGGAGCCAATCCCAGCTGACTTCAGGTGAGAGGTGGGGTACACCCTGGGCAGGTTGCCAACTATCTCAGAGCTAACACGGAGACAAACAACCATTCACACTCACATTCACACCAATGGGCAGTTCAGAGTAGCCAGTTGACCTAATATGCAAATCTGGGCACAGAGGAAACTCATGCAGGCACGGAGAGAACCTACAAACTCCACACAGCAAGCCCCCAGTCAGCCGACAGGTTCGTACCTATCATAAACTGATACTTAAAATATACTAGAAATGATCATTATAAGTAAAGCATAATTTAAAAAAACAGTACATATTTCCTTACAGGATTCTTCATCTGTTCGTATTCATCACTAATGCTAGACATCAAACCACCAAATTAATTCTCTCACAAATTTCCACAATGGCTGAATTAAATTTTTTTATTTTGTCTTAACATGAAAGTGAAAATAGATGCGTGTCTACAGCTATGTGAATATAAAAAGCCATTATTTCTGGTAGGTGGTAAGGCGAGATCAGAGGTTAGCATGTCAAAAAAAATTTCCTGAAGAATGCGACATGTCTGTACCTACACACGGCATTATAAATCCGATTTCTTTATGTGTAGGCACTTTCTAAGCTTCATGTACAGTGATAATGACAACCGCATCAGTCAGCTCAGTCACAAAAAAGTTTTATTCCTAGCACGTGTTGCTGTCAGCCTACACACTGAGATGTTGAGACTGACTCTTGCTTGTCTGTTAACACGTTTGATTTCCTGTAAATCTAGGCTACACCTAGTAATGTTCTACAGTTGAAAAACACCATAAACCACATCTGTAAAGAAAAGAATATGCGACTCAGATTAGCTCTTTATAACCAACCGCTGATTGATCTTTTAAAATGAGCATTGTCCCTTGCACTCAGCATTTATTTTGAAAAACAGAAACAGAAACAAAAATCACATCCTGTTTTTCAGCAGGTCGGAGTGTATGCCACATTTTAGTATTGAATCAGAGCAAAGTTTCATGCATGAGGCTCCAGCGGAGGGGGATTTACATAGTTCTTCTGAATATACAAAAATAAAATAAATAAATAAATGGCTCATACACTACACCTGTGACATCAATTACACATTCACAGGTTAAAATGAAATATTACAGTGCTCAAGTAACCATATTTAAACATTTATATAACACAGAATGCTGAATTCTCAAACGTTATTGGTGCTGATTAATTTTCTATAACAGCAGCCCTGACATGTAATGATGGCAGTAATTCGATTCACAGGTTTATATTAAAGATACAAGTGGCAGCATGAATCCAGAAGGAAGAACCAGAAGGATGACAAAGAAGAAGAAACAAATACAAGGAAGAAGAAACAAGAGGAATCAGTGTTTCCTGGTGCTTGCTAACAAGTTTGAGAACCAAATATGGAAAACTGGAGGATTATACTTGTTATTTAGCACCAAAAAAGCAAGGAAATGTGAATGTACTAATGGAAGTATGTTACAGGCACCTGTAAATACACACTTGGAAAGTTAGGGGTAAGGGACGGGTATTCAGGTGGTTGAATTCTACATAGTGGAGCTTTAACGCATGTGATTTAATATGTCAGCATTTCTATTGTAACAACTTACTCAGGGACGTGTATGACAGATGTTCCACATTGTCTAAGCCTAATAATAAACAATTTTTTAAAATGTTATTTAATCATGGTAATGAATGTATCAATGTAAAAAAAATTTTATCTAAAAAATAAAATGACTCATTTGTTAAAGAAGTGTCCAGTGTCCAGCACAGAAACTGTTAAATGTAAAACTGTTCATTTACGGTTTCTGACACAGGAAACTCTTCAGAATGGAAGGCTTTATGGTTTCTCAGCATAGCTTCTTGTGATGAGCTGCGTTTTTATTTTATTAACTTCAAGAGAGAGGAAAAAAGAGAGAGAACCTTTGTATGTGAAATAATGGCTATTTTTAGCTTCTGTAGAACAACAGTTTCTTGGCAAACTGATGTTGTGTAAGAGGAATAAAACACATGAGGATGAGCTGTTATTGGGGGAAAAAACTCTGCTTCATGCTGTGCCACATCACTCCACCCTGCCGCTGTTTATTTTCCTATGTATGGGCTGTCGTGTTTTTTTCTTACTTAACAACCTCTAATTATGCCATCCAATTTAATTAGCTATGGACTCTTCTTTAGCCACTTTGAGAATACCAGCATAGAAACAACTCATTATAAGAGCGAAAAATCTCTGAGTTGTAGGAATGTGCTGTCTAAATGTATTAGTCTCACAGTTTTTATGTTTTATTCCAAGCAACCCAGCTCCTGAACTGCTTATTTACAGGTCGCAAGTCCCAGTAGCCAGTTGTGTTAGTCCATGGCATAGATCAGGAATAACAGAAATAGTATAACAACTTGCCCTGTTGTGTTTTATTTCTGACATAACTTCAGTTATAGGCAGAGGTGAAGACAGACATTTTGGGTTCCATGAAAGAATTTATTGCTTTGGACATCTTCCTTTTCTGTTAATAAAATATTTAATTGTCTACAACATAGCTATTTAATAATGTTAATGCTCAATAATTTATGATGGAGTATTGTGTCTTATTAAATAAGAAACTTGTTTTTGACAATTTACTAGAATTTATTTATTTACTTACTTACTTACTTACTTACTTATTTTGAATTTCAATGAAATGTCAGACTTTAAATTAGCAGATTTAAAATTTTAGATTTTAAATGTACTTAAACTCAGCATTCTTATGACGTTACCCTGACTTCTCTAATGCCCTCAATTCTATTCAAACCATGCACCACTACTACCACTACTACCACTAACAAGAACGGCAACTACAACAACAACAACAACAACAACAAAAATAATAATAATAATAATAATAATAATAATAATAATAATAATAATAATAATAGTATTAGTAGAAGTAGTAGTAGTAGTAAATAATAATGTTTAAATAAAGGAAACATACTAAAATCATGATAAAAAAAAACAATAAAAAGAAAATATGAGATAAAATAGATGAAATGAGATAAAAATGTAGAGGGTACAATATGCTAAATTGCATGTGTCATTATATAAATTTGTCCAGAGCACATAAGAATAATTGTCACCATTGGTAAAATATAAAAGTGGTACATAAGGGTTATTAGCTCACACTTAATCTCTAATGCCCAGGTTCCCAACTCTGGACCTGAGGAACCCGCTGTGATGCATAGCTCAGTTCTTTCTCTGCTCTCACACACCTGATCCAGACTCAGCTAATTCCCACACTGCTCAGCTAATGAACAGCCCTTCCTGTGTTGAAGTGGGTGTGTTAGAGCAGGGAAATACTAAACAGTGAACGACAGAGGGCGCTCCGGGGCCACGGGTGGGAAATTAAATAACCTAAATGTAGTTTTAGTACACTAGATGGCGTTATTATAAAAGTGTGCACAACAGTCACCTTCCCCTTTTTTGTTGTATTAGTTTTGCATAGTATACTTTGCAGATTATAGGTTAACAGCTGGATTACAAACATCTTGAAAGACCATTAGAACTGCATAGAAATTTTTAAAAAGTAGGGTGAATTAGATCAACTGGAAAAGTATACTGTTGCTTTGCTTCTTGATAAATGAAAGTCTAAAGTAATGTTACTAAAACCGTTAGTGGACCTGCTTTGGAGAAATAACATGACTTTCATGCAACATCATAAGCGGGTGTGGTCACCGTCGAACCGGAAGCTGACCCCAAATCCATATCTGAATCCACCTTGTATATTAATGTTTATTTTTGCTGATTATTTTTCACGTAGGTGTCTAATGAGCACCTGCGCACGCATGTTAACGTTCGTCCTTGCTGTATACTTGCGCGCGCGCAGATTCGTCCGTTCCGGCGGTCGCCCGCGCACCCCCGTTTCTGTGGTGTGACGTCACGAGCGGCCAGAGCAGCGGCAGTCCGGTGAGTGAACCGCTCCGCGTGCAGCGCGCTTTTCCCTCCCGCTCTTCACCGCCAAACACCGCACCGACTGCGGGCTAAATGTGCATTTAAGGTGAGATTAGACTGATCTAAGGAGAAAACACCGAGCACGTGCGATTTAAATACAAGGCTTCTCCTTGGAGTTTTATTATTATTATTATTATTATTATTATTATTATTATTATTATTATTATTATTGTTGTTGTTGTTGTTGTTGTTGTTGTTGTCGTTGTTGTTGACTTTTTATTGATACAATTATTAGTAGTATTAACATAGTAGTATTAGTAGTAGTAGTCATATTATTATTATTATTATTATTATTAATATTATTATTATTATTAGGTTTTAACACTATTATGTGTAGATTAAATTTGAGTTTGATTATTGGCTTTCCTGAATTAACATATTTTCACAAATTAGTCGTTTTAGTTCTTTCGTTTTGGCAAGTCTGTGTATTATTATTATTATTATTATTATTATTATTATCATGTTGCAACTTCATGAAGATTAAATTAGATTGACCTAATTTAGAAAATCATCATTTTCATTTTTACTTTTTTTTAGCAAGTCTATATCCATCTGAAACAAAAATACCAATACCAAAATGGAATGTGTCCATTCTTCTTCTCCTTCTTCTTCTTCTTCTTCTTCTTATATTATTATTATAATTATTATTATAGGCAACTGTTTATCACAGATGTATTCATGGTGACCCAGGTTGTCCTTAACCACCTCTTTCTTCACCATAGGACGTGTCTCCCTCTCCATCTTTTTCCCCTCTCCTCCTCTCTTTTGGATGTCATTACGATGGGACTACTTGATGCTCTTAGAGATTTCAGTTTACTAACATGGCTGAGGGAAGAGAGACAGTCCAGGAGACTGATCCTGTTCATCGTTTTTATTGCTCTGCTTTTGGATAACATGTTGTTGACGGTGGTGGGTGAGTAAATAAAAAATGTCCGCTTTCACACCTGTAACATGGAGATAAACACTTTGGTCTGGGGATAAACTGTTTAGTCTGTGATAAACTATTCAGTCACATGTTAATCTCATTAATGTCCTGGGCAGTGGGCAGACAGTGAAGCACACAGGCAGGTTTCAGCCCTCCAGAGACACGTTTTTCTGATGAGTGTCACAATTAATCAGCTGGTTTATATTTACTCAGCCTAATCTATGATTTGTTTCTAATATTAGGGAATAATACCTGTTGGTCATTCAGTAATACACAGGAGCTAATTTAGGGCTAAAAAGCATAGATTGTTTATAAATAGGCCATTTGCTTGCTGATTAAATGACAGAGATATGGGCAATAATTATTATAATCATAATCATGAAACAGATGCAAAAATGATATTGAACCAGTCTTCACCAGTTCTGTGATAGTATGATGATGGCTGTTAAATCTTGTTCTTTTATCTATGATTAAAGCTTTTGACTACCACTTGAATCAGATTTAGAAATGGCCCAAAATACATTTTAAAGAATGATTATCAATATCAGGGTATGGAAACGCTACTTCCTAAAGGACAGGACATTTTTTTAATAGTTGCTTTTTGACTTGTAGCTCAACATACAGATGTGTGACAAATTAAAGGAAAACTGGTGGTTGTTATGCTGTTGTGGTGGTGGTGGTGGTGGTGGTGGGGTGGGGTGGGGTTTGGGATCTACTTGTCCGCTTAGAGCAGTGGTATCAAACTCAGTCTAGTGGTCCGGACCAAATAAATCGGTTAAACGACCGATTAAACTTAAACAATTCCTCAAATACGTGTTTTTTTATCAGCACTTATCTGAAAGGTACGTTTTAATGCACAAAAGATTTGAACATATATTATTTAAATGCAATGTACAAAACAGATTCCGAAGCCATTCAAAATTATGTTTTTTACCATACAATGTCTGTCAGAGCACTGTATTCATGCATAAGTATTCACCCCCACTTTGAAGTTCTCCACATTTTGTAGTGTTATACCCCAGCACTAAAATGTACTGGGATTAGTAGCTATGTTTCTGGACCTGAGTTAATTGCTCTACTTTGCCCCATAGTGGTATAACAAAGACTAGCTCTTAGTTTTAAATTTGTACATCTAAATTCATTTCGTGGGCAGTATCACACGCTTTATCTATAAGGCCTATATGTTTGACGAAGTGAGAAGTATCACTGTAAATCAATAGAAGGTTCTTCTGAATGATCACGTTTATCCTACTATGGAACATTTCTGTCCGGATGGGCCTCGTCACTTCCAGGATGACTCCGCCCCCATCCACAGGGCTCACTAAACACTTTCATAAGAATGAACATTTATGTAAATCATTTGCTATAACATTCACACTCACCCGATCTCAATCCATGTGAACACTGAGAGATGATAGTTTTTGGAGCGCCGTTTTAGACATCACTTTACGCCTGCAACATCATAGCACCAAGTGAGGAAAAAATTTCAGATGAACGGTGTTCAATCCTCCAGTACAGTTCCACGGACTTGTAGAATCGATGCCAATCCATAGTGAAGCTGTTCTGGTGGTTCACTGTGGCTATGT
Source organism: Notoglanidium macrostoma (assembly GCA_030068235.1). NCBI lineage: Eukaryota > Metazoa > Chordata > Actinopteri > Siluriformes > Auchenoglanididae > Notoglanidium > Notoglanidium macrostoma. The sequence goes on from JAQQZR010000005.1 coordinate 3,376,462, forward strand.
TGATTACCAGTCTGTAGATCTTAAGGAATCTGTCTTTAGTGGCTTCTTCAAGGCCATTCTTCATAGTTCAGCCACAGTAGTTCATCTAAATGATCTCAAAAGTAGTCATCATCCAAGATGTATTGGTGTACTATTGGATGTGCTGGAAATGCATGACCACCAATTAGCATCAGCCAAACTGCATGCTGAACAATGAAAATAACTACTTTATAAAATAGCAATTTAGGTAACTGTGGCGTCTCAGCTATTTCACATGCTTTCGTTCTATTCTATAGATGTCATATTACATTGTCAAGTAACCCCTTTTCCAGTATATATTCTTAATTGATAAACTGACCTATTCTTGCTACAAATTAATTACGTACGCTACTACTTTTGTAAATGGAATATTAACACAACATTATATTTAGTGATAAATTACACTGCTTTGTTGCTTGGCATGAAGCACAGAGCAGTAATCAACAAACAGAATTTATCATGCCTGCTTTCATATCTGCCATTAATAGTTGAACTGCTTGTCGAAACAGCCAATTTGCACTCATGCGTGTGTTTCTGAGAGGCAGGGCATTTTTACGGATCATCACATCACTCCGAATCTGCAAATTTTCTCTGGGAATTACAGATGAAACAAATAAAAAAAAAAACCCAACAACATGCGTCAAGTACATAACAGCATAACAGCATCACTGGTTTTTCCTCTAACATGTCTGTAGAAGAAGCATAATATCTGACACTGGATATTATATGGCTAGTGGTAGTAGTTAAGATCTAATGAATGGAAAATCCCAAGTTCAAATCCCAGGACTTCAGCAAGGCCCAGAACCCTTAAAGCTTGTATCCTGTCATATGTAACGTCAATGTTAGAAGAAGAAGTGTTCACTTATCCCACATTATAATACATTACAGTGAAGTTCATTTCCTCACACAGCCCAAGTATTACGCAGTGCCTCTTCTCACACCACTTTTCACTGTTCACATGTTTTCCAGCTAGCATGTGTTTAGTGTTAATATACAGAATTATTGTTGCGCCTTGGTGAGTCTAAATGCATAATAATCGAACTAACAAACTTTCTAATATATGAGATTTGGACTTCGAGGCAGATTTGAGCATCTTTGTTGACACTGGTGAATTTGTCATTCTGTTCACACACCTCTCACCCTTTCTCACTTGACAGTACCCATCATCCCCAGCTACCTGTACACAGTAGACGATGAGGCTTCCACTTCAGTCAGGAATCACTCCATCTCCTCTCAGTCTCCGTCTGGAACTTTCCAGACCATCGTCTCTCTTTACGATAATTCCACTCGCCTGACCAACTTCATCCCGCAGGTCAGCACCCCTGGTGTGACCTTTCCCCCGACCCCTACACCAGCCCCCAATGCCTCTGACTGCCCCAAAGCAGACAAGCAACTCCTGAACGAGAACGTAAAAGTGGGGCTCCTGTTTGCCTCGAAGGCCACCGTGCAGCTCATCACCAACCCAATCATAGGACCTCTCACCAACAAGTGAGCAACCCAGAAACTCACACACTCACTCACACAAACACACTCACACACTCACTCACACACACACACATGCCACAACCTTCTTTAAGGGCCTCTCACCAGCAAGTGTGCAAGCCAGAAATTCACAGTCGCTCTCATCCCCTCTCTCTCTCTCTCTCTCTCTCTCTCTCACACACACACACACCTCATTTCAGGATCTTAGAGCCCCTTGCTAACAAGTGAACAGCACATAACCTGGTGAAATACTCAAACAATGACAAATATATAAATACTGATATTGATGTTGATTTAAAACAAGAGAACTGCCAACATGCTTTTGAATTTTCACATACTGTTCTATTGCTACGTCATATTATTTACTCTGGCTGATCCAATTTATCTCTGCATTCATGTGCATGCTTTCTGCAAAAATATGACAGCTGATTTACCTCATGTTGCACTGGCTGATTTATTAGCTCCGCTGTCATTTCCCGAGAGACGAACTCATTTTATGAGTGCATGCCAATATTTTTAGAGACAGAAAAACAGAAAGAGACAGAAAGTAGCATAATTAAATAATAATATTGATCACTGATAATAATAATAATAATTAATGTAAGGTTTGGGGATACAAAGACATATTATTACTTTGCTTAGCGTTTAAAAGTTTGCGTTAAAAGTTAATTTGCATTAATGGAAATGCAGCTGTGAAATTCAGTAACTACGATATAGACAATTCCAAATGAATTTGGTGAAGAAAAATTGTGAAACATTTATACTTTCATGATTCGACGATGATTTTTCTTTAATAAGAAACTGTTCTTTTTGTGTATGGGAAGCAAATGCTCCTATTTTGCTAAAATGACCCATTTACCCTTTATAAACGCTTGCAGCTAAACAGTCTGAGTCCCTTCCACATCCAACAAGCTTCATATGTCCCAAGTGAATTAGAATGGAAACAGACAAAAATGCTATAACAGTCGTCCTAGAGCTATAATAGCTTGTTTATCTGTTTCTCAGCCTGTATCAACATTGTGAATAATATATGATACATCAGAGCTCAAAAACAGGCCTGTCTAATGCTAACGCTAACCCAGGTGCTTTTGTGTGTAATTTAATTTAATCTCAAATGTTTGAATGAGTGTTAACTAGAGTCTATTTTCTAACATGCAAAAGTGACTTTGTTAAATGTCATATTTCATGGCTCAGACGGTTGTTTAGTAGTTTCTGCTCTCCAGCCCCACCATTCTGAATGTTATTAATCTAGGATTTGTACATTGCAATATACTTCTGAATGCAACCTGTCTAGATATGAACATTATTATGAACACTCATACGATCACTGTAATGCCTCCTGACTTTTGCAGAATCGGCTACCAGATCCCAATGTTCGCCGGATTCAGCATCATGTTCCTCTCAACAATCAGTGAGTGCATAACAATTCTGCACCACATTGATCTCTCGCTGTCTTTAACATTTAAAAGAACATTTGTAACTTGTAAATATAAATATAATAACATGAAAGCTCAAAGCACTGAAAATTGCATATGCAGTATAAACACATTACAAGCATACAGATGGGTGACAAATTAAAGGAAAATACAGTTAGATAAAGATACAGTTAATCTGACTGACCACCTTTATCCTCTGGCAAAACATTTCTATCCTGATGGGTGTGTTCTGTTCCAGGATGACCCCGTCCCCTTCCTCAGGGGCTCGCTGCATGGTTTAATGATGAGTAAATCATGTTATGGATTTCACCCTCACCAAATCTCTATTTATTGAACACCTATAGGAGATTCTGGAGAGAAGTTAGACAGTTCTCATATCCAAAGACTTGTAAAATAGTTACCAAGGCTCAGTGAAGTTTTAGTGGCTCATGCAGGCCGATCAGCTTACCACCACACTTTATGGTGTTTTTTCCTTTAATTTGTCACCCCTCTATATAACACACACTATGCACTAGGTAAAGTTCCTGTAGTGATACCTTATATCTTATACCTTATGTCTTATATCTGTCTGAATTATAATCATCATTTAGTGTTTGCCTTCTCGTCGAGCTACATGCTGCTGTTTCTGGCAAGGTCTTTGCAGGGAGTCGGCTCTTCTTGCTCCTCTGTGGCAGGTACGTGAACATTTAAAACGTCCGTATATGCTGGATAAACCCTCTTTGTACATTTTATAAAAGATTGTCTTATCTTGAATGTAAAAATTGACTTTATAAATCACCTACAATCACTTTCTGGTTAAATCATGTATTGCTGTTCAGTAAGCTTATCGTGAGAACATCACATAACAGACAAAATATTTACAGATATGAATGAACAAAAAAACTGCACAAACAAGCATTTCGTCACTAAGTCCTTCACTAGGACTTGACACAACATCATAATAATGTTCAATAATGTTACATGAAATTTTATACTATTTAGTATGGCTAACATTTTTATCTGATTTGCAATGCTGAAAAGACCTGAACTTGTCAAAGTTATAGCATTTTATATATCTTGTGAGCATTTTGATGAACCACATCATCACATGTCAATATGATGCAAGTGTTATGGCCATAATTTGCAAGAAATTGACTACAAACAAACTGTACTCAAATCTAACCATATGTGACTGCTGCTGCTGCCTCTGTGTGTGTGTGTGTGTGTGTGTGTGTGTGTGTGTGTATACAGGTATGGGAATGCTGGCAAGTGTGTATACAGATGATGAGGAGAGAGGAAATGCAATCGGCATTGCACTGGGAGGACTTGCTATGGGAGTACTTGGTCTGTACCTCTTAAAATTTATTGTGTGTGTGTGTGTGTGTGTGTGTGTGTGTGTGTGTGTGTGAGAGAGAGTGTGTGTGTGAGTGTGTGAGTGTGTGTATGTCTGTACCAAGGGAATCAGGACATACTGTCATATTTAACACTATCCTGGATGTAAAATGTATGTGTGTGTGTGTGTGTGTGTGTGTGTGTGTGTGTGTGTGTGTGTGTGTGTGTGTGTGTGTGTGTGTGT
>JAQQZR010000005.1:3383875-3413321 GCA_030068235.1 Notoglanidium macrostoma
CTGGGTGTGTGGGTGTGGGTGTGTGTGTGTGTGTGTGTGTGTGTGTGTGTGTGTGTGTGTGTGTGTGTGTGTGTGTGTGAGACAGTTGGCCCACCATTTGGCAGTGTGATGTATGAGTTTGTGGGGAAAACGGCTCCTTTCCTGATCCTGGCTGTTCTAGCAGTGCTGGATGGAGGTGAGAGTCCAAACTTAATTAAAGAAGGTTCTCATTTATTATTAATTAGCAATTATTATCCTGATTATTAATGTTCAATATTTGACACATTATAAATTGATATAATCTAGCAAGCATTGTTATTATCTAACATTTAGCAATACACCAGCATCAAGCGATTTTTACATCATATATTAACTCTGCACTTTTGAGTATAATAAGGTTTAAACGAAGAAGATGGATATGAATCAACTCCCAAAAAAGTCCTGTATTCTTTTCTTCCAATTTTCCCCCAAAAACATTGTTTGTATTGAACATTAATTAGAACATAAAAAATACCTGTTGTTACATGCTAACAGCAGCTTTAATAGGTGCGCAGAGCAAAACTGTACTCCTTCTTTATATAATTAGATATTACCTAATCTGTTTTTTTACAATCAGCTTTGCAGCTGTTTGTGCTTCAGCCATCTAAAGTTGAACCAGAGGTGAGTAATGAACATTATTATTACTACTATTATTATTATTATTATTACTATTAGACACACTGAATATGAGGCGAATGTGTCTAAGCAATGGACTAAACTTTCCCTGAGGTGATTTATTAATTCTTTTATATATGTTTATAGCTGTGTTTCGATAAAATCATGTTTAAAGTCAATGGCTGTATTGGTACATGATTCAATGAGAGGTTATGAGGTCACAAAAACAAGGATTTATATGCTGTCTAGGTGTTGTTTTAAACCTCGTGCACTTAATTGGCATTGGCTATTTTGGCATTGTGGTCATATTAGTGCTTGTGTTTCATTTTGAATTGTGTTAGGTATATTTGAAGGTTATAGCGATGGTATTTTAGTTGTGTGATTTTTATTCTTTGGGGTTATCATGGGTAATCAAGATCAGTCAGAGATTAATATCAGAGATTAATAAAACAGTATTTGTCATCTCTAACTGTTACACAGGCTCCAGCGTCCTCCAGTTCTCTCTTTAATACACTTGCCCATGCGCTGTATAAACACTAGAGGAGGATGAGCTGTTTTTAAGACCACTGGAGGATCATGGCCTTGTGATTGTTGAACATTAGATTAATGATTCTGACTTACAAAAAGACAGAACTCTCTTCTTTCTCTGGAAGGCATGTGACGAATTGTACTTTTATATCTTATACTGATTTCTTGGCAGATGCTTTTATCCATATGAGGTGCAATACAAGCCATGTGCTATATAAATGAGTTATGGTTTTGAGGCACCTTGGCTTGCACTGCATAACCAAAAGTGAAGTATGAAGCATGAAGAATGAGTCCTTGCAGGATTTCCACGAGTATGTTCAAAAGCCATCGATTTTCACCGTTGTAAAATGACTGACCTCCAACATTCGAGTGAACCATGACACAACAGATGCCCTTTTTGACTAGATCCAGATCCGAGATAGACAAAAGAAGGAGGGCACGGCGAACTCTCGGCTCATCCATTAGTGCAATCTCTTTTGGCCTTCGTTAGCATGGTGTGAACTGTCACAGCATGTGGCAGACAATGACAGAGTGTAATTTGTGATGGCACATGTCCATAGATAAGCAGCGTGTGTAATAAAGGTGGGGGGGGCGTAATAAGGGCACGCTGGGTAATTATCTCCGGTTGCCAGGTGATGCTGTCACTGTGGCATTTCCAAAGAGCGCTAGCTACATAATGAAACTTGTAATAAAAATGAATGAGAATGGAGAAAAAGGAATCAAATTGAATAAATTGCCAGTTCATGATCAATTATTTGACTGCAGATTATTCATATTGGGTTAAAAAGTTTTGTCTAGCAATTTCTGCATAATTGATACTGCATCCCTGTTTAGTCTAGAAAGTTTTGTGATGTTGTATTTAGATTAAATCAATCATCAGAATAAGTAGCTGGGTTCCATTTCAGTTTTACGAAATAGAAGCAAGATTTTAAACATTTCGACAAAACACAATTGCCATTGGTCCAAGTTTCAACTGGATAATTAGTTATGCGATTATACTAATAGTTACTAATAGGTAATATACTAATTATAATAAATAGTTACACGATTACAGCTGGGTTTTCTCCTTTTGCGATAGTTTCTCCTCTCACGATAGCTCTTACAGAGCACTCTTTTTAGAAAAGGTAGCGCTTTCATTTGCTCTTCGTGTCATGTCATGTGACTTAATTGCGAATTTCCATTTAAATGTAAAATTTTGCAAAATATCTCTTCATCAATTGTCTAAAAAAACATCTCATGCGAGCGTAAAAACTTTTTTGAGAGATTTTTTTCAAAATACACGTCCTCTTGCTTTAGCTCGCAATTTCAAATTGTGCATTAAGCAGGTGAATGGCAACACACCTACTGAGAATTTGGAGTGTGAGCTGTGTATCTTTGGTTTTCTAAATAGTATTAACTATAAGCCATTTCCAAAGAATACTAGCTAATTAAATAAACATAACAAACATAAAGAACAATTAATAATATCGAGTCAGATTATGAACAATAATTTCTTTGATGTCAGAAAGGTTCATCTTAATGTTCAATAACATTTGATTTACCTTTTTATCTTTCATTTTCAGAGTCAAAAGGGCACGTCGCTGATGACCCTCATGAGAGATCCTTATATCCTCATTGCAGCAGGTCGGTAAAATATTAACATACTGTATTACCCTGCCAAGAGGTTCATTTTTCTACCTCATTTTTTGGCATTAACAATTTTATAAACAATACAGCACAGCCATCTTTTTTTGTAGCAACCTCAACTAAAGTACCTCTAAGTCACTGAAATATTTTTTTAAACACGCTTTTTACTTTGTTCCTCAGATCTTGGATAACTGTCAGCAGAATGCTTTCCTTAGATTAGCTCACCACCTGCATAAATTAGGGCATGTTTTATGTAAATAAGATGCACATGAGAGAAAATGGGGTGTGCTTTATGGAAATTACATCTGTATGAAGGTGAATTGCGGTGTGCTTTATGTAATTCACAGTGCATATAAACAGTCTACACACCCCTGCTAAAATGGCAGGCTTTTGTGAAGTAAAAAAAATAAATCTAAGATACAGCATGTCAGAACTTGTGAAATTGCAAAGAATACAAATAAACTGAGACTATAAAAAAATAAAAATAAATAAATAAAAACTACAATAACCTGGTTATACGAGTGTGCACACATCTAAACTAATGCTTTGTTGAAGCACCTTTTGATTTTATTACACTCAGTCTTTTTTGGGTAAGAGTCTATCAGCATGGCACATCTTGACTTAGCAAGATTCTCCTACTCTTTCCTCCAAAAACTCCAGAAACAGCTGATCTTTATTTGAGATGAATTATAATAATTTTATTGATGATAGCTGTGATCATTGATGATCATTGAGGATAATTACTTTTGAACATGGGAATGAATGAACACAGCCACAGCCCCAATTATAAAAAGGTGTGCATACTTATACGACCAACACTTGAAAAACGTTTCTGATGGATACTGTCAGTTTTTGTGTATTGTCAATACTGTTAATTTTTATGATATAATTTCACATTTTAAAAAAGTTCTGATATGATTTATCTTAGTTGCATTTTTTTCATTTCACAAAAAAACCTGCTATTATAACAGGTGGGTGTAGACCTTTTATATCCAGTGTAGATGTATATGAGAGTAAATTGGAGTGCGTTTTTATAAAATAAATGTATAAGAGCGTCAATTGGGGCATGTTATATACCTATAATGTGTAAATGAGGGATCTTGTGTCCACGCAGCTGAAGCTGATTCACCATTAGCTCTCTCATCACCACTCGTTTTGATGTTGCGCAACAGTTTCATGAATCAGACACACATTTATTTGGACATCAGATTTGCATTTCTTTCAATGGTACATGTGTGTGTGTGTGTGTGTGTGTGTGATGTTACATTAGGGATTGTAACAATCCCTGCTTTCTAATTCTATATCTCAGTCATGTGGTTTAACACAACCTTCATTGTGAGGACTGAATAGATGTGAAAGGTCAAAGCAGGATATTATTGCAGTGGAGTGTGTGTGTGTGAGTGCATGTGAGTGTGAGTGATGCATGATAAAAGGGGTCATCGTTGAGTGACTGAAGGATGATGGATGGATAAGTGTATGATGCCGTGCATGTGAGAGAGACAGAGCCAGAGGGATTGGGAGAAGGCAGGAGAAAGAGAGAAAGAGTGTGAAGTGGCAGAGAAACACATCTGTGTCACTCTCTCTCCTCCACTGGAATTGCAGCTCTCACGAGCCGAGGGCCGGCTAATACTGGGTATTATGTGTGGCGAAAAAAATAAAGGAGAAGGGAGGAGGAAGGGAGGAGGGCAGGAAGACAAAAGAAGGATGTGTCTTGAGAAGACAAATGTCTCACTCTGTGTGTGTGTGTGTGTGTGTGTGTGTGTGTCTTTCAGGGTCTATTTGCTTCGCTAACATGGCCATCGCAATGCTGGAGCCCGCCCTGCCAATCTGGATGATGGAAACTATGTGTGCCAGAAAATGGCAGCTAGGTAGAGAACAAAAACACACACACAAACATAAAAATACACACACAAATGCACAATTCTGCAGTGATCTGTGTGTTGACAAGACAGGAATACAAGAGGGATTATGTGCGATAAAAGAATCGAAGATATAAAACAGACAGACAGAAAAGATGACATACATTTGCATTACATAAACACACCACATCCAGGGTTATAATGTGTTTCAATTCTTAACTTAGCTTAATGATGTATACATTTATATATTTTTATCATCACATTTGTGTTTTTAATTTGCTTACATATTAATTTCCAATACATAATAAATTATGATAATTCACTTTTAATTCATTTTCATGGAGAATTATGTAGCTTAATGTAATCCTTAACAGCTAGTTATTACCATAATAGTTTAGTCTTTATTTCAGTATTATTATTATTAATGTTAATATTAAAGTTCATTTTCATGGCAGTTATGTATATAATATACAATATATAATATAATATATTATGTATTTTCTTCAATGTTATTCATATTATTTTTCCATTTGCAAGTACAATCTGGTGTTTCAATTCCAATGTTCCTCTCTCCATTTAGAGCTTTTCTTATCCAGCGTTATGTCTCTAATTTTAGTTTTTAATTAATTTTAATTTTATAATATACTTGTATTGTTTTATCGGTTAATTTTTTTTTCTATTTTGCTATAACAGATTAGTTTTAATGTTAATTTTACTAGCTTTGAAATATAATTATGCTGTGCATTCATAGTGAAAGAGCAGTAAGTTTTTTTATTTTACTTTATGGAAATATGTTTCTTTTATCAGTATTAATTTTCATATTAATGAATTAATTCATATAGCTGGTTGTCGAGCCCAAGTTAAAGTTTGTAAACTGGCAAACTGGCAACTTTTTTAAATTGTGTGTTGTTCTGTTATCTCAGTGGAAGGCTTGTTACTGGGAGGTTGTGATGATAATGTGAGTGTGTGTGAGTGTGTGACCATGTGTGTGTATCTGATATTAGGAAGAGATACAGTGAGAGACAGGGAAGAAAGTGGGGGGGGCAGAGAGAATGGGTGGTGGTTGTTTATAGGGTTGTGGGGTATCAGAAGCGTAGCAGGATATTGGAGTGCCACTAGCAGAGAGCAGGGAATGAGAGTGAGAGAGAGAGGGAGAGAGAGAGAGAGAGAGAGAGAGAGAGAGAGAGCAGCTTCATTACTGCGCCTGAGAGACGGCCAACAGGTCTGAGATCAGATTGATAAAGCACTGTCTTATCACAGCTCTCCTCCTCTTCTGTTTCTCTTCATCCTGCTCTGTATGTCTGTCTGTCACTGTTCTGATCACTCATCTCTCTCTCTCTCTCTCTCTCTCTCTCTCTCTCTCTGTCTGTCTGTCTGTCTCTCTCTCTCAGGAGTTGCCTTTTTGCCAGCCAGCATCTCTTACCTGATCGGGACGAATATCTTTGCTGTTCTGGCTAACAAAATGGGGAGGTATGGAGGAAATGAATCTTTCTCTTCTCATCTTATCTTCTGCGCTCTGCTATCTGTTTCCGCAGCCATTCAGCACCTGAAATGAGTTTTGCCTCAGCTTATTTTTTTTTTTTTTATATTTGTTTTTTAATAAAGACCAAGGAACAGTGCAAATCTGAACTGAGACTGTTTTTACGTAAAGATGCCCTAAGTCACACTTTGGTTTGTATTTTACATAAAATAGTATATTACTGAAAGTTTTCTGTGGGTCACATGATCGGTCACATGTTTAGTCATATGTCTGGATCATTACCCTGGAACAAGAAGTAACTCCATCGATTATCAGTACCGCTTATGCGTTATTACACGTTTAGCAATGTCACCTCACAGGAAGAAGGTTCTGGGTTCAAACCTTGTGGCTGATTGGGGCCTTTCTGTGTGGAGTTTGCATGTTCTCCCCTTGCCTGAATGCGTGTGCTAAACTTTCTTCCCACTGTCCAATGAGATGCAGATCAGGTCAACTGGCTACTCTGAATTGCCCATAGGTGTGAATACGAATGTGAATGGTTGTTCGTCTCTATGTTAGCCCTGTGATAGATAGATAGGTGATTTGCCCAGGACGTACCCCATCTCTCACACTCAGCTGGAAAGTCAGCTGGAATTGACTTCCGCTTCCCCACAACCCTCATCGGTACTAGTAATAGTATTGTTCATGTGATGGTGTAGCATTACTGCTAGTGTTCTCCATACAATAATTAATATTTGAAAAGATTTTAAAGTAATTAAACCTGCAGTTGGATTCAATTGCTCTAAAATAAATACATGAATACTCTCTACTAAATCTAAAATGTTCTCGTTTTCCCTCATCCTGCTGTGATGTACATCACCGGATTTCCATTGCATGTGACTTTTTTTAAACCCTGTAGATGCCCCAGTGTGCAATACGTGTATGTGCTGCCAAATTCCTGGAAAAAATTATCAGTCTTTCTTAGTTTGCCCTCAGGCATACTGTCATCTGTTTCCATAGCTATGTTCTATCTTTGTGCGTGTTTGGTGAAAGTTTTAGCCCCCTCGATCTAAACATAACACAGGCTTTTGAGTGGAAGCTATTATCTTTGGCTGAATCCTCAGCAACCATTGGTTTTTATATCTCTTCCTATGTCATCATTACTTACTTACATTTCATTTCTGGTTCTTGTTTTCTCTCTAACTTTATTTAATTCAATCATGCTCTTTATTGTCCTTACCTTTCTCCTTCTATAGATGGCTGTGCTCTCTCATAGGAATGCTGTTGGTTGGGATCAGCATTATCTGTGTAAGTAGAAGATCACAGAATCATTTGGGATAACCATTTGGGCTTTTTGTTTGCTTGTTTGTTTTTTTAACCTTTTTTGGAAATAGCATTCAGTCTAGAATAGAAATCTAACATCTCCTGAAAGTTTTCCTGAAACTTTGGCGCACATAGGTTTTATCCTGAGTAACACACACATCTATAAATGTTTATAGTGTTAATGTTTAGGAAGCTACATTACATTGGAATTTCCTAAGCATCCACAAGAATACTGTAAGGGGGGAAAAACTTGACCTGATGTATTTTCCATATCTGAGATTTTCCTTTCTGGTATACATTTTCAAGACAGGAAATTGGCATTAATCTTATTTGACCTAAATACAAACATTTTGCTGTCATTAATGAAGAAACAGGCAGTGACTTTTGAGAACAGAGAGAAAAGGAAGGTCTATAAACACACTCAGACTCTCTGGCTTTCTCTCTGCCCAGGCCACTTCCTGTCAGATAAGACACCAGGACTTTCCGTTAAAATTGTTTTTTGGATTATTAACCCTTGTTTCAATGAGTGTTTGTGTGTGTGTGTGTGTGTGTGTGTGTGTGTGTGTGTGTATGTGGTGTGGGACAGAAAATCCCATTGCATCTCTCTTTCAATCTCTCCTCTCGGATTGCATCACTCTAGGATGTCATTATGATGGCTAAATCTGTTGTGAAATTGTTTATTTGTGGTTTATTTGTGGATTTTTGGATTTGTGCTTCACAGGTGCCTTTTGCGAAAGACATCTACGGACTCATACTGCCAAACTTTGGGGTTGGTTTTGCAATTGGTGAGCAAGATGTTGATTCATTTATTTACATAGGGACTTTTAATGGAAAATAATCAACTTTGAAGTGGTAACTCTGTAGTAACTCTGGTTCATGTCAGGCCACATCCGCATGCCACTGATTATTTTACACTTTTTTATGTTCAAGCTTTGAATGTGTGTCCAGTAAACCGGTCTCATATGTTTAATTGAGCTCTTTCTATAGTTACTTATACCATATGGCAGAGTACATATAAAAATTAGTTATAAATTCTAACAATAGTTCAAAAACACGATCAAGAATCATCATTCCCACCAGCTGCAACAAGTTTGTCTCGATTCAGTGCAAAAAGCATTTTGACTAAGGAAATCTAAGAAGGCACTTGAAACTGTAAACTTGTTCCTTCTAGATTTGAATTTGTCAAATTTGTTTGAATGTAAGCTGACGGACTCCTATTCTGTGTGTGTGTGTTAGGCATGGTGGACTCCTCTATGATGCCAATCATGGGCTACTTGGTGGATCTGAGACATGTCTCTGTATACGGGAGTGTGTACGCCATTGCTGACGTGGCCTTCTGCATGGGCTTTGCATTCGGTGAGAAACTGAGTTTGCCTAAAAAACAGTAGGAACAGTAGGAAAATGACTTCTAATACATTATAATTTCTTACAATAGCTAGTTCTTGGTACGGTAAACGCTCCATGTAAATGTATTCAGAAAACGTGCTTCATGGTTGATAGGGTGATGTGTTCTGTGAGGTTCTGCGATTTAAGATAAGGAGTCTTCACTGTCAGGGATATGTAACGGTCAGCTGTCAGCTTTTCCAGCTTTTCAGTAAAGTGACAAGCTGCTTTTTTGTCATATTCACATTAACCATTAAAAAAAATACATTAAACCATTAAAAAACATCAAGAGAGGGTGGTGAGGGAACGGCTGCTTATAGCTGACATTCTATAGAAAATAATTTAACTATAAATGGAGAAAAATATGATATGCTGTTCTTTATTAAATCTAAAATTGTTACACGGGCCAATTGCTGTGGTATTTGAGGAATAAAACACTTCAGGGTATGTTGTTGCAAGAAATTAATCAAGTGTGTTTTGCGGTGCAGGCCCATCAGCCGGTGGAGCTATAGCACGCAGTATTGGGTTCCCGTGGCTCATGACCATCATTGGCGTGGTGGACATCCTGTTCGCTCCACTTTGCTTCTTCCTCCGCAACCCGCCAGCCAACGAGGAGAAAATGGTCAGAGTCGTAATGCCTGTTATATTTTATGTTAAAACAGTGGTTGATTTCTGTACATAATATATTAGTTCACAAAACCTGCAAGCAGACCTGAATAGTTTGAATTACAAAACAGTTATCCTGATGTTAAGCTAGCTTGCTTGCAACATTGGTTACTGGTTTACAAAATATAATAGTCTGCCTAATGTTAGCTAGCTTGGTATAGTTAAATTGGCTGCTGGTTTAAAAATAAACTAATATTAGTTTGCTAGCAAATCTGCATAAGGCTTTTAATAAAATACCTCTTTACCTAAAACCTAAGGGTAAACCTAAACCTTTATCCACTAGCTTGCTAGTGAGATTGGCTACTAGTTTTAAAATATAGTATCTTGCTTAATGTTAATCAGGTTGCAAGTTTACCAGCGTTGTCACGTTGTCAGCGTTGTCACGTTGCAAGTTTCACAACGTGTTACAAATCTCACAAGCACCCAAAACCAGCCGTATATGACAGGACATTAACAATATAGTTTAAGTTTGTTCACTAATTTTTTTTAAAAAAAGCACACAAGTAATTGTTTTACTCACCTGAGTTGAAAAGACATGACTTGTTCTTTTTCCTTGCACTCTCTTGATTTCCTGTCTTTCTTTGGACTTTTTTTAAACGAGCCCAAAAAACTTGGCCTAAACACCGTGACTTTTGCCAACCCTGCTAGTGTGCTGCAGTACCGTACTCTGGAACCTTGTTTTAACAACATAATGTTAGCTAGTTTCTGGAAAATCTATATAATGGTTTTAACTACATTAATATTTGCCTATATTTAGCTAGCTAGCTTGTTAGCAACCATGGTTGCTGTTCTAAACAATATCATGTTAGCAACTTTGCTAGTCAATCCAGCTAAACAGTTTTAAATACAAAAAAGGTATATTTTATTATCGAGCTTGCCAGTAACTTTATTATGGCTACTGATTAGAACAATATAGTCATTTGTACTGCTATAGTAACATACGTCTGCTTTGAAACAATAAATATATTGCTTGTTAGTTGCTAGCAAACCTGGCTAATGGTTTCAATTTCATAATTGCTGTCTAATGTTTACCTAAATGTAGTTAGTTTGCTTTCAAACTGGGATATTCATTCAAGAGAGCATAGAAAAGAATGCTATTGTAAGATTTAGATTAAATGATAGTTTTAAACAATTAAAGCACACGGTGTGGAAACAGGCTATCTGTTAAGTATTTCGAGCAAAAAAACGTAGAAATAAATGTAGTGGCTACGTAGAAGCTGATGGATAATGAGAAGGGCAGCGCTCCATGAGACCAGCTGACTTCTTATGAGGTTTGACCTTTTATTGTGACGTGTTGGAAGAACTTTAGGGTTTACAAGGTCTAAGGACACACTGGGTTTTTTTTTTTTTTTCATTTTGCCTTTTTTTTTTTTTTGTCGTAATAAAATTAAACAGAAAATCATTTGATAATTTTTAAAAAAGCTTAATGATCAAATCTTTCAAAATGACAGCAACTTATTTTGCCAGTGTCTTTATTCAGCTCGATTCAAGCTTCTGACATGATCGAGTATGATCGAAATGGAAAATTATGTTGCATAATAGAGACGAGCAAAAAGATTGCCCAGAATGCCCTTCAGCAAAGATCAAAGAGTAATGCTGATTGGAACGGACTCACGTATTTGCTCTCAAACACACGCCGTGATCAAAGCTCCATGTCATGTGTTTTTTCTCAACAAGGGCTCTACATCGACTCTGAAGAGTATTTGCGACCACACGCTCGCACCCATACACACATTTACACACAACCAAACAGCCTTGTCTACTGAAGCAGCAATTCAGAAACCTTAAGAAACTTGGAAAATTTGAAAAAATATATATATATATATAAATGCCTTATTTAAAAATTTCTTTTTACCTAATCTCCGACGTCTGCATCTGTAATGAATGTTTGATTATTGTTTTAAATGTTTTCCTATATTGAGGGAAAAAAAATCAGAAAACCCATTTACAAGAAACTCATTTGTAATGTAAATCTAAGGGTACGTCTTGACTTTCATGAATAGATGATTACAAAGTGTGAGTATATAGCACAAATTAAAGTATAACAGTAAAAGTGTTAGGATAAAGCAGATAGGACAGAATGCCTTACCAGATTTGTTCTCATGTAGTTTTCTCCAACTTTCCAACACTGAAGCAATACAATGAAAGTAGTTTTGTTTACTTTCGCTTTCCAGAAGGTTTTGTTTTATACATAAGAAAACTGACCCCAGTGGAAGCGGATAACAACAAATTTAATCCTTTGAAAAAGTAGGTCTCGTATCCGAAAGGACAAACTCTACAAATGTTTAATTTGAGTACTGAGTTCCTGAAAGTTAAGGAATATTAATGACAGGATTCAGCAACTGCCCTGACATTCATTATGAGACACTTTCAATTCTCCTGTTCTTTTCATAGTACAGTGAAATATGTCCAAACTTTTGTTTGTTATCAAGTAAACATGCAGAATACTGTCCAAGGGTCTTAGCGTTCCTTCATTTATTTAATATTAATTTTGCCTTGTATGCATACGGTATGTTATACTTACTGTATTAGTGTCAGTTAAAAAAAATTTATTATGTCTTAAGGGAATATTTTGGACGGTGTTAAGTAATGGATCATATAAAAAACAGATCTGATATTAAGGCTGTCTGGGATTTTACTTGCAGGGACGAAGATCCGCAGCGAGTTCTGCTAGAAATCTGAAACATCCTAAGAGATTTCCTTAGACGACAGTTATACAGTTTTAATTGTTTAGTTTTTAATTCGATTCGATTTTTAGAATGGATTTAACAGTTTAATTCAGTAGTTACTTTGATACATAAAAACACTTCACTTCTTTATTTTCCAATGCATTTTTAACAGAATTTCTTTAAAGACTATTGCACAATATTTTATATGATGAGTGAATATTAAAAAACACTACTGCTGCTGTGCTTTTGAAAGAGACAACGAAGACCTATTAAGCGTCTGCATCTAAAAATAAATATAATTGTTATCACATAAATGACAGTTTTTTCCCCTCTCCGTCCTCTTTTTTCATCTCTCTCTCAGGCCATTCTGATGGATGTCAATTGCTCAATGAAGACACGTTCCTACTCCACCCAGGGCTCCAGCTATCAGATGGGAGATGACATGGACTTGGACAGTCCAGAGTAGACGCCTTTACCCTCTCTCATTCCTAGACCTTTGACCCCTAGATGTGTATGTGCCCTTCTAGAGTTTATTGTGCTGTATTAAAAAGGAGAATAGGGACTTTTAACAGAACCACATGACTGATTGTGTGAGGATACGTCCCTAACACTTAGCGTCGTTTGTTCTGCTGAAACCAAAGCCGTTGTCATTGTCCTTTAAAATTAGGGTGAAAGTGGCACGTCGAATCAAACCAACAGCCTTAGCTACACACTCAGTGGGGCCATTCATTCGGAAACAGGGTCTTTAAAGCCACCATCAATCATACGACAAGACACTTTTGTTTTTATTAGGGTCGGACGATACACAGTATGCCGAGATAGGGAAATGGCCATTGATTTTAGAAAGGAAAAAAACTTTCTTAGTTTTTAAAGAACAAACAGGCAAAATATCAGACAAAACAATATTTCCACATTGTTTTGAGAAATCAGTTAATATAAATAATTTTAATTATTGTACTGCAGCTGCAGTGTATAGCTTTTGGTATACCAGAAACCTTTTTTTATTATGATATAAGGTTATCATATCAGGATTTTTTTTCCGCACCCTTAGTTCATAAAAGCATTCACATTATAGTCAAAAGATCTTCTGTAGCCATTACAGGATATTGTATAATTATATTGTATAATATTAGATTAGCATGACATTTATTTACATCAAACATTTTATGTTCTTCAGTTTACAAAGATAACTCGTTTAAAATACACCACATTACGAATACAACTGTTATTTTAGATTTCTTTCCATCATTAACTAAGACACTGTTATTTTGTTGTGAATCCCTGATTGTGGCTTTAAAAGAAGAAATTAAATACCACCTGTGCTCCGTCAAGCTACAATATAACTGCTTGACGCTTAAAAACTCAAAGATAAAAAGGCTATTTTGGAAATCTCACATTGAACAATGCACTAGATAGAGGCAACGCAGCTACACATAGCATAGAGTGATCGATTTCTGTCCTTTTTTTGCAGGAAAGGAAATCTGAATATTAAAATAGAGTTCATTTGCGGTGTGGCTAAAACAAGTCATATTTTACCTTGAAATGGCCTTACAATGTTTCCTTTATATAACAAGGGGTGACTGTTCTACAAAAAACACATGTCAGATTTCATTTTCTAATAGAAAAAGCTGAAAGGTGAAAGCGTAAACCGCATAAAGTATGGAGAGAGAGAGAGAGAAAAGAAATATCTGTAGTCAAACTGAAGTTCATGTGATGTTTACATTCAGTGTCGCCTCCAAGCTGAACTTGTTTGTGGGCTCGTTACATGTTCCTGTCCGTACGTGAACGAGCTACGATTTAAGACGTCGATGTCGTATTATTTATTATCGTGTAACAATAACAACAAATAGAGATTTATTCAGTAAATCATTTAGATCATAAAATCACACAAAAAGGCATGATATAGCTCCTTGTTATGAACATGAGTCGTGTTCGTAAGCATGTCCTTCCTCCAGGTGTGAATTCCAATGAATGTTGACATCCAGTAAGCAGTAATGAGAGATCATTAACTCGCTTTTAATTCAGTCTAACTGCTGTAGAGGATCTTGTCATAGTGCCTCAGTTTAACTAACTAGATTATATTCTGATTTCTAAAGTGTATATAGTATATATCTATATTTTAGTAAGCACATGTGAAAATAGTTAAAGATGTCTACCGTTAGTCATGCCTCTTTTGGAAGGGGGGGATTCTTTAAATGTCTGTTTTTTCTCCAAATAGGCACCTTATATTGAGGTTTATATAGGGTCATAAACATAATCATTTTAAATTCTCTAAAAAATCTTCTAAATCTTCTTTAGCCGTTCCATTACGTCATGTTTGCCTTCTGTTTTCGTGATGGAAGTAGGAGGTCGGGAAAAGCAGAATCTGTGATATGGTTATGCCTTAAAGAGTACATCTAACATCTCTTAATCAGATCTGTAGTGTTACGAAGCGTGCAGTGTTAAAGCTGTGTGCGTGCAGGTCTGCCATACACACAGGTAAATCAAGCTAATGCGAAATACAGTTAAATCATACCCTAGAACTTTATTCTACCTGATTTAAAAAGAAAGAAAGAAAGAAAGAAAGAAAGAAAGAAAGAAAGAAAAAGTAGCACTGGGGTTACCTTGTGATCTGTGATTAGTTTTTGCCTTTTATAATCATATACACAAACATGTCATATACACAAACATGTCATATACACAAACATGTCACTTCCATCTAACATGTTTAATTTAAGCAAATTTCAGATTTATTTAAGAATTATTCTCTATTTTGCGCATTAACTTTGTATATGTTTCCATTCAGACCTTTTTACTTCGCACAAAAATATCAACATCTCATATTAAAGTACTAACCAGGATCAGCTGGCTATGCCACACAGAGGTATCAGACTATCAAGATGTATTGATATAGTAATTTAATCCTCTCAGAAGCGTAAATATCCACGACAGTTTGCTCAATCTGCTCAAAGCCACCTTGCTAATTTCCCCTCAGACCCAGGATTTACTTGCACAAACAATAGGGCTAAATATTCCAGTAAAGAACTCTTTACAGATCTGTAGGTGTAATTTATGAGGGAATTGGGCATGCATGTGCAGGAAAAGGATCCAAATGTAATCCAAACACCAGGAAATATACAATATAGAGAATACTAGGATTTCCTGGGTACAGTTTTTGTTTGTTAGTTGATTGTATTTGTTTCCTGTCTTGCCCAGGTAGTCACTACAGTATCTGTAATTTTTTTACTGCCGTTTTACTGTATCTGCATTCAAAAATGAGTAATCTTAACATTTGAGGGTTTATTTTATATGCTAATATTATAGTAGCATATTTGAACAGTAATATAGCTACAACTTGTACTTGTGAAAAAAGAAAAAAAAGTGCAAGTTTACAGCTGTATTGATTTTAGATCACACTTGGAAAGAAAACCAACGCATAATTATAGCGAAGGAGTTTGTTCTGTCCACAACAGCCATAACATCCACTGATTAATAAGGATTAAAACTCTTGTGCAATTCATTTTCTTGTTCTGAGATGTGTTGTGTGGTTGAGCTCACATGTGTATGTGCCAATGTCAATGTGTGCCTTTATTCATGTGTCTTCTGTATGTGTGTGTGTGCGTGAAGTATCTCCTCGAGATCATGAGAGGACAGTTTTGTATCCTGTAGGTCTTGTAGTCGAGATTGAAATTATAAGACTGTAACGCTATAGGGTGTATGGATGTAGTTGTTGGGACTACAGGCAAAAATAAATAAATGTTGAATATTGAGTAAATTTGTGCAAGTGTGTTTGAGTAGACTGTGCTTACTAAGTTTAAAACTGGTCCTTGGTTCTTTATTGCCTTTATAATATACTGTGCGTTATGAAGAATGAATTTAAAGTGTTTACCTGATGCTCTTATAGGATGGGATGAGCATCTTTATAATGCATACACTTAACATGTCGTCAGGGTTCAGTGATAATTCATTCATGCACTAATGCGATATTGATTTTAAAATAAATATGTTTTTTCTGTAGTAAACAGATCCGAGGCTGGAAGAGTTGCATTTCCGATGATTGATTGACACGCCGATCTCATTTAGCGCTTAATAAATGCTCGGGTTGCCATCTGCTCACAGATCAATATGTGTGTTGATCATGTTTTCAGTAAACACTTACAGCATTTGAGAATGACTCAACTTGCATTTACATCTAGTCAATAGTGATCATTAGATTTGATTTTCAACGAACTTTTCAAGAAACAGATAATGGTGATTTTTGCATTATTTGTACTGATACATGTCTGGAATGAAAATCATCATATAAGGAATAAAATACCACATTGTGTGCCGTTATAGGAAAACAAACAGGAACGTGGTGGTGGGATGCAGCCTGATGCGTAGCGGAGTTAGTTACTACCCAGTTCATTATTATTCAATAATGTCCCAAAGAGCTTTACTCCTCTTATTACACAGCAAATTGCTGAGGATTATAATGCAGATTATTAAATAGCACATCATACCTCTTAACCGTTTAGTTTTACACTGATATTGTGAAAGATTCGTAAGTTAGTTCCTGTTGTTGCTTACGTTACAGCAGCTAGAAAGAGTCATCATTCACTCACGGGCCTTTTTTTTTTTTTTCCTCTCTCTTGTCAAGAAACCAGAAAGCAAAAATTACACCTTCCTGAAGACTGACACTGGAGACTCCTTCCATAAATATTCAATAAATGTCTTTATACAGAAAGTCTCATTATATCAGCTATGCCGTACTGTATTAGAATGAGTGCATTAAAGGTCCACTATGTAGGATTCAACCACCTGAATTCCCCTTCTTGACCAGGCGTGCATTAGAACATACGTTGGCCGCCGGGTTCCCGTAGCGTACTTCCAAGTACTTACATTCACTCTCCATTGGTTTTTCTACACTAAATAATAAGTTTGATCCTCCATTTTCCAAAATGTGGGTTCTTAAACTTGTCAGCCAGCAGCAGCAAACACTGATTCTTCTTATTTCTTCTTCCTTGACTTCCTGTCTTCTTTGTCGTCGTCCTCCCGGTGCTTCCTTCTGGATTCACAATGCCGCTTGTAAAAATGTGAAACGCAGAAAGCGCTCTCGAGGTTTGTCCATTCTGAGTCACTTAACATGCATGTAGAGGTGAACCCGCTATCTATGTAGATATAAAGGGCTCATTCTAAGCTTGTGAAATCACAACGATTCATAGTTACAGGTAATTATGCACTAATGAAAACATACTTATGAATTCCATACCTATATTATGAAATATAGACTCCATTTCTGCTAATAGATTACTTAAAAACCCTACATAGCGGACCTTTAAGATAAATGTTTTCATTAATGAACAACTTCTGACAATTCAGAATTCAGCATTAATGCTGTGGTAAAATGACTTCGTGGCTAGCATATAATTAAAGCCTTGAAGCTGTTAGCATTCCTTATCCTGCTAATTAGTTAGTATGCCTTTCAGTAATTGACAGGCATGCTACCATGACCAGGACTGAATAAGTCTAGCCTAGTTTCATGTATGTGTTTGAACCCAGTATAATCATGTTAAAGAATCATTCATCAAGGCTGGTAATAGACATCGCTAGTATCCAATTAGCATTATAGAATTTGACAGCATCCTGCACTCATTATTATGCTTATGCTAAGTGCTGACTGCTAACAGTTTTGTCCACATAATTCATTTATATAAGGAACAGGACATAAGGAGCAAACTAACTTTTTTTTTTTTTATAATTTATTTTGTATCTCAAGTGCATAAGCAAATATGATATGTCAGTGTGTAAAGTTCCTGCATCATGATACAAAGCTGTGCAGTACTTCAGCAGCTGTCCTTAAAACCACATTTAAAACATAAAACTTTTTTTTTTTTTTTTTTTTTTTACTGGAAGCAAAAAGACAACAACAATAACGAAAATAAACCAGCGTACTGTGCATTATCAGAGAGGGTTGAACTAGGATTGAGTTTGCAGCGACCATCTTTGTTCAGACTATTTACAATAGCGCCAAGGCTATGTTTACGCAGGAAGTTTAAATCAGCATTTTTTCCTGTTCTGCATATCAAATCCAATCTTTTAAATTTCATACTGAACCCATATTCGCAGCCAGAAGCATCCGGAAGCTTGTGGACACACAAATCAGGTTTGAAGAAATGGGCATGAACAAGAAATCTGATTAAAACTGGCTGCTTAAGAAACATGACTCAGCTTCTGATGAGAACAACAGCTCTTGCAAAAATGTTTCACCACAATTAGCTTAGCCAAACACGATCATCACTGTGAGGAACACCTAAAGAGAACTTGAGAGATAGAGCCTGTAGTGTGTGTGTGTGTGTGTGTGTGTGTGTGTGTGTGTGTGTGTGTGTGTGGCGCACGGGGTCATTCTTACAGCCAATAGCTACGAGACACAAACAAAAACAAGAACGACAAAGCTTCCAGGAACGTTTTCCAGCGACACCTTAGCCACTGGCTAAAACAGGGCACATTAGTGTGTGCACTGAATGAGAGAGATGAAAACAGCACAAAATTCCATCCAGTTTTCACTGATACTTTGATTGACCTATGAAAATATAGAGCAAAAGTCTACAGCAGAAAGGGTAAAAATGGCTGAAAGGGTAGTGGGATTGCCCTCCACATTACACACGTGTTACTTCTAACCTTCTTGTAAATCTGACACACACTATCCCAATCAGTCCTTGTGTGCTTCATTTGTGTATTTAAAATCAAATCCAAAAAAGTTTTTCAATCCTTCATCATTTTAAAAGCCTCGAAGAAAAATTTCTTCACTCATCTGTAGAGCTTTTCCACCTCTGAGGATCACATCAGTTCATGTATCATATGTTTGGTGGTTTGAGAAAATCCATCAGATGTTACTATAAAAAAAAAAAAAAGAAAGAAAGAAAAAAAAATTCTGGTTTGGGTTTTCAACCAAACATACTTGTAACTTAACATTAAATATATTTAAAAATGATGCGGAAATATATATTTTTTTAATTGTTTTTTTATTTTGCGAAGAGTTCTCCCAGACCACCACACACATCAGTTCAACAAGTGGGAAAAAAGTGTTCAAGTGCCCTTGACGTAAGGCTACTTAAGTCATTAATCTAGAAGTTTTTTAGTAGACAATGTGCACTAAGGTTTTTTCTTATCTTAGTCATTCTTATTTTGTGTAGTGTGACATAGCTACACTTTCTATACTATTTTTAATGGTAGAGTGAGACATCACCGGCTTCTGGAGGGTGCCGATATTTAACTAGCAGTAGCAACCAGGAGTGTAGTAAAGAAAATAAAGAATCTGCTCTCAACACCACAGCATTAGCCATCTGAGGCAGTCGCAGAGATTAATCCAGGTTTTTTTTTTCCTGAATCCTTAGTCTAACCCTATTGAACTGAAGACCAAAATAATGCTTTAAATGAACTGCAAACATTTTTCTTTACAGTTATTTTGGAAATACATTCATTAGCATAATAAGAAATCAACTTCAAAAGGCAAAATGAAAAAAAACCGGATGTTTACCAACTGAATACTTGGCCAATTTACAAGATAACAGTCAGATCTGAAGCCTTGAAATTGTAAATGTAAAAACAGTTAAGCTTTCAAATACATCCAAATGGCAATCAAATCATATCATTTGGTTGGTTTCAAATGCCTTTTAGAGAAAGTCTACCATCAGGTTCATATTTTTAAAAGGTGCAAACCAACTACTGTAGGGATGTCCTGAAAAGACACAGGAAAAAAAATATTTTCTCTAAATATATTAGAACATGATATCCAACATAACATAGTGATTTGTCACATTTGTTTGGCATTAGAAATAAACAACAAAAAAGTCATGGTCCCCAAAAAGGCATTACTACCTATTTTTTCCTATAATAAATCCCTTGTAATTCAATAAAGACATATTTAAAAGAAGTGGCAGATAAATAAATGACTCAATTATTCAGAATAATTAAAAAAAAGAAAAAGAAAATTAGTACAATAAAAAGTGCTCATGTTTAAAGGACATGAAAACTAGAGAAAGAAAACACACAACCTGGGGGGTGGGGGTGGAGCTCCACATGGAAACAAAATATTAAGGTTGACATTCTAGTACTTGGCTAAATCCTACTAGAAGCGGAGAGTCAAAAGCAAACGCTGCAAAGCTCACAAGTAAGCATGGAATTCTTCAACCTTAAATATTACCAGTAACACTGATGCTAGAAAATGGAGTTTCCCCTTGCCAAGCCTGTGGTGTTTTATTACTACACGAAGTGGTGCTGCCCCTTTCAGCCAACCAGGAAAGCTTGGTCTGATCTACATCAACAGATAAATTCCAATACTGACCTAAAAGTTTGATATTTAAACTTTCCATTGATACTGTCTGGATTGGGAACAAATTTGAAACAGGTTAAGAAAAAAAACAAATATGGGGGGGTGGGGGGGGGGGGGGAGTAATCTGACAACAACCTCAAAGAAATCCCCCAAGTAAGAGAATTTTCATAAATTTCTGGGCATCTTGTAAAATAACTTACTTTGCAAACCTCACATTCATAATCAATCCCAGTGCCAGACAGTCATGTGCCGTCCCCAAAAACCCCACAATAAAACACTTCGAGTCTCAATTTTGTTTTGCACCTCTGTTCTCTAACGGGTTAATGCTTCTACACAGATCTGTTCCTCACTAATGTCATTTAGACACTGTGCATCGACTGGGCTACAAACGTCACTGTCGTACACCTCTGCACCCATCAGGTCCTCCTCCAGAACCTCCACTTTTGACTTTGGAAAGCCGTGCTGTTCGGACGGCGACGTGCTCTCCAAGGACTCTAGGTCCTCTATGCCAGCGCGGTAGTGGATCATTAGCAGAGTCAAAGCCTGAAGACGTTCGCCTGACTTGGCCAGAGCTGAAGTGTTCAGGGCTTTGCGGCGCGCATCGGTTGCTTCCCTCTCTTCCGATATCAGGGAGTTGTTGTGCTCTAGCTCTTGGTCAATCTCTTGCTGGAGCTTATCTAGCATCAGTTCCAGCTTTTGCGATCGCTCATCTGTAGGGAGGCCACGATACAGGTCCCGCCCAATCTCCTTCACTGCAATAAACACGCTGTCATCTAACCCACCCTCTTTGCGTGCCAGCTTTGTGCCACCACTGGCTGTTGGTTGTTTTGAAGGACTAGCCCCCGTGTACGTCTCGGTGTCGCTGCTCTCATTGTCCGAAGTGTTCGGTGTGTGTTTTGGGGAAGGTTCTGCTACTCCAGGACCAACCTCGGCTGCCTGTTCTGCTAGTCTGGCTTTGGGAACCTGCCTCAGGTTGAGCAGACGGGAGCTGGTGTTTATGATGTGCCGTGTGAGACCACTGGTTGCACGGTTGATGGTGGACTTTGCTTCAGGGTCTCCGCTTCGCCGGTCGGCAGTCGCCAAACAGAAAGGATGCTCAGCAAGACATTTCTCCTGGCACTTCTTGTGGCAGACGTAGGCACAGGTGATGCACTGTGATGCAGCCTTGGTCCAAACCTTCTTTTTGCAGTAGTCGCACCAGGTGGGATTCTGAAACTGTGTGT
Organism: Notoglanidium macrostoma; assembly: GCA_030068235.1. Taxonomy (NCBI): domain Eukaryota; kingdom Metazoa; phylum Chordata; class Actinopteri; order Siluriformes; family Auchenoglanididae; genus Notoglanidium; species Notoglanidium macrostoma. Next base: position 3,405,535 of record JAQQZR010000005.1, read on the forward strand.
CCTGAAAGTTGTGCCGAACCTCAAGCTGCATGGAGCTGTAATTTAGATCATCCCGGGTTAGTGCGGACACATGGTCCCTTTCTCGCTCACGTTCCTTTAGCTCTTCTTCTTGTAAACTCCCCTCCCTCTCAATAACTCCACTGGACAGGTCAGAGTCTCCCTCTCCCAAGTAGGTGAAGTTTAGGGTGATGTCTCCGTAGCACAGCTTCTCATTAAAGCCCTTGTGTGTGCTAAGACTACGAAGTGCAGTACGGCTGACGCTGGCTCTCGGTTCTGGGGCACACAAACGGAAGGTACTCTGGTATTCTGCAGATGAAATGCACAAGCATTCCAGTGCTATATGCTCCAAATGCAAGCTAACATGGCCCAAGCATAAGAGACTACCTAGCTTAAAGGGATCCTTGCACCAGAGTGCTACATTAAGGTATTTGTGGTTGCTTTCCACATCAAAGACTACCGAGGACTTTCTCCAGCGCCCATATCTGTTGCGGAACAATGCCTCAGATGACTCCCAGAGACCGTGCTCATCCATACTGTCTTTTAGGCCAGAGGCACTCTCAATAATTTTGTCTTTGATCAAATCTTGTTTACTAGGGATTGGGTTTGTTGGGAGTTCATCAGTGGCCTCTACAGGTTTGTTTACAGGTTTTGGCTCAAGGGTTTTTGTGGGACTTTTTTCAGATGCAGGTTTCTCTCCATTGCTTGTAGCTGGTGGAGATTTTTCTGAGGTTCTCTCAACTATAGAGTCACTGCCTTCCATGTTTTGGGATTCACAGGATGTGGAAGGAGACGTCACTTTTATATGGGGCCTAGGAGGGACAGGCGGGCGCACAGGTGGAGGAGGAGGGGGCACTGTTGGCCTCTGTGGCGGTTCAGATGATTCTGAACTCTTGAGCGGTGAGGGCTTTGGTGACTCTTTAGGTTGGGGTTTGAGCGGCGACTGAAGACCGGACAAGTTGAGCTTACGATTAAGAATTGGTGAAATAGTACCCAGGGGCTTTGAGGCCAGATTGGCCACAGTTTTTTTAGGGCTTTGGTTTACAGAGAGTAAAGTATCGTCTTTAGCTTCTGCAATAACTGGAGCTCCGGGTGATTTGGCCTCCAATACCAGTTCCTCAAATTCTGAGTCATTGTCTTTGACATCAGTTATGTCCATGGTGGAAATGTGGGCTGGGTCCTCCTCATAACCCCCAGCCACAGGGAACGCAGGTTCTTCCAGGGGACCCAGGGTATCCTGGAGCGGTCCCAAGCCCATAGTAGGCACCTGGTGTCTGACTGGTCTCTCATATAGGACAACCACTCGATCTCCAGCTTGTTTCAGCAGCTTTGGCACTTGGACAGAGGACGTCACTTTGACTCCTATACAAACATGGAGAGAGAAATATAATGTGATTCATTAGAAAATGTGCACAATCTTCACATTAATAGTTCTCGACTGCAGTCAATAAGGATCCAATTAATAAGGAGAGTAAACAATGTTGAACTTTATACTAGTACTCCAGCAATGGCAGCTAAACAAAAAGGAAGTATACACACCCTCCATAGGTTAAAATGAGTTAATCTGTGTAGCAAAAAATTCTGACAATGTGACACCAACCTCCGATTGCGATTAAGCGATCTCCTTTCTGTAGGTCAGCCTGGGCAGCGGGGGAGTTGGGAGTCACTGTCTCGATGCTTACATGTACCACATCACCTTCAGTTGCTGGGACGTGGCGGAAGGTCATTCCCACACTACCATTCGGACCCTTAATGACCTCGGTCTAGAAAACAGAAAGCATGCGGGGAAGACTTAGTACAACAATGATTTTTTTTTTCCCCCTAAAATTGTTTAAAATGTTAATTAAACCAAAAAGTTAGCCATGGATTTGAGCTTCAAATAACTGTGTCTCAACAACTGCTTCCCAAAACACACTGAAAATTTGCATTCTGTATCTGGTTGCTTTGAGAAACAGCAATGAAAAAAATCTGAAAGGTATATCAAAAGATATGCATCTGTACAGATGTATGGAAGAGGAATAAACCACTGTAAAGTGCTACATATGTTCTAGTTGATATTAAGTCAATCTTGGGGTTCAGCAAATAACCATCAAGCGTTGAGTTTAATTAGTCATTGAGCTAAATCTCAGTCTGTTTTAATTTCAGGGAAATTTAAATTTCCCTAAAACTTCTAGTTTGCTACATGTTTTGCTATAATTAGGAACTTTATCAACTGTACAGGAAATTATAAGTACCGTACACTTTGGCTACTTAATGCAAATTGCAAAGTAGTTCTCGGACTCCGAAAAAAAACCGCCATTATCACTTACAGTATATAAACAATGAGAATAAATTTGCTGTCAATCATTATTAAAATATGTATGTTCATATTTACACATGCAGATGCAAGTGCCATCGCACAGATATGCTCAAAATGAAATCGAGGAATTGTGAGAATCTGTAAAAATCGCAAATAAAAAGCTTCTGATTTGACGCACGTTCCTTAATTGTGAACTGAATACAAAACTAAATTTGAAAGTGCTTTCTGTCTGCCGCTTGAGCACAAGATGACAGTTTTTGTTTTAAGCCATCACGGTAGACCTACATGACAGCCCCAGTAGTTACAAACCCACGGGCGGGTGGACAAGTTTCTTTCTTTCGAACAGCAAATACTGAATAATAATTACAGTGGGAGGATCCAAACTGTGAAAGGCACTCGCCACTCAACGTAAAGCAGTCTTTTCCGCCACATACTAAACCTATCATGGCAATAACACCGTGACGGCAGGAGTTACAGAAAGGGGCTCTACAATTATTGCAAATCTGTCTGTGTGGGCTTTAAGCACCGTGTTTGTCAGAGAGCCCATGGTGCACCTGCAGATATTCCTGTTTACCTGCTCAGGGTTTCAGAAGTCCAACATACACAGATACCAAGCTGAATGACAAACTAGTACCATGCTGCAATACAGGTGGAAATACATGTGTGGACCATTTAGCAGTTGGGAAAGATTATCATTCTATTTGAGAAAAAAAAAAAAATCCAACTTGTGCCAAGTAATAACAGAAAGCGCATGAACAGTAGTAGCATCCATAATTTGTATACACTTCATCTATAAAAATGAAAACCTGAATCTACAATAAACCCTCACAATTAAGAAAAAAAAAAAATTCTGATTCTTCTCTCTTACTTTCGCTGCATGTTCGTTCCTCTGCCTTTGGTGGGTGTGTATAAAAATGCTTCCTTGATGCCTGCTTGGAGATGGATGACTGTAATTTTGTTGCTGTCATTTGTTATAATCTTGAGAAGGGCACTGATTGAGTTAAACAGGGAATGAAAAACCAGGCAGTCTATGCACGCTGGCAAGCAGCGAGAAGAACGACCTGCCTCTGATGAGTGACTGAAAGAACTTCCTGAATCTTAGATTTTCCAAACGCAACAGATGCAAGAATCAAGAAACGCTACTGGTTGCACTCCACGTCGCCACTGAAATATCAGTGGCATGTAGAGGTTATACATTTAAACAGTGGGATATTAAATTTTGTTACATTTATACGTTTCAGTTCTAGATGAACATCCGCCGCTAAACTCTCGCCGAAGACATTTTCCCGTGAAAGCTCACGCAAAGACACACTGGCTTGAAAAAAAATTTCCATTGGAACAGAAAAAGGGAGAATTACTCTGCATGGATAAGAACTTTCTATCTTTGGTGTGGTCCGTTATCCATAGCTTCTGGTGAATCCTGTAATGTCTAATGCTTGAGGACCGAATGTTTCGCCACATTTTTCCTCTTAATCCTGGTGACTGTAGTGTATACAAAGATTGTCCAGGATATTATATTGTTGTACTAATCATTTACATTTATTAATTTGGTACATGCTACACATATGCAAGGCAGAATACAATCTAAGGATAGCAGCTGTACTTGTACGTTTACGTGCTTAGTAAAAGAGACCTCTTATGTTCACCTGCATCGTTCTTATTTTTACTACAATGCAACTACTCGCAAAAAAGTCCAATAATTCCTGTCAGATGATGTGAAAGCTCAAGTTTGATCAGTGGTTAAAACAAAGACCGGAAATAAAGAAAAATGAATGAATAATATTTTGGTTTGAGAATACCAACAGCAAACTCTTTGTTTATGAGGTCATGAAAAAGTGGGATAGAAGAGCTGTAATCCATGCAGCACTTTCATCCGAGACTGCATTTACCAATCTACAGCGAGCTTTATTCCCAAATACTAGATCAAAGTCAGGTGGGTGAACATGGCAGTACAGCACGACATGTCTGTTTGTTTCCCCAATACACAGCAATTTGGTTTATAATGCACCCACAGTGAGTGGGTCAGTCTGACCAGTCAAGCAGTCCAACCCTGGAGCTTTGTTTTAGAGGGTCGAGGACAGTCTATTTGGTCCTGAAAGTTATTTTGTCCAAAGGAGGGATTCAGTAGCCAGGGCTTGGTGTGTCTACTCTTTCAAAGTTCTCTTTGTCACATCCATCAGGATATCTGCTAAAAAAAAAAAAAACAAAGCAGTGCCCCGAAGTCCCAATATAAAACAACTAAAGCTTCATGCACATTTACAAGCCAAACAGAATCTCATGGAAACCTTAGAACATGTGAAAAAATACATGTGGAACACAACAACACTTTTTTTTTTTTTCCAGAACACACACGCAATTTATTCAGGCCATGAGAGGGAGAAATGATTTGACAGATATTTTCCTGACGCAAGAACAAAGCGGAGACACTGAGCAGCAATTATGGATGATTTGGGAGACCGAGCAGCTACAGGATAATCACACAAGCACACGAGTGTGTGTGTGTGTGCGTGCGCGTGTGCATGTGCGTGCGTGCGCGTGTGCATGTGCGTGCGTGTGTGTGTTTAGTGCAGGTAAGCGGATGTGGACATTGCTCGGACTGGTTTATGATGATGTGACCCATGCTTCAATTTATGCTTCAACTCCACACACACACACACACACACACACACACACACAGCCTCAGACACTCATTCTCACACAGGCACACACAGCATTTGCCCACATGACAAAACAATATATTGATAAGAAAAACCACAATATTGACCTCAGTCATGTGCTTTTACCAATATGAAAAACCCTGGCGACAGAGTTGGGCCATGCACGCACGCACACGCACACAATCCCTTCCTAATCACGTGATAGTTTTTATTAATTCTGGAAATATGAGAAAGAAGCTTGACAAGCAAATAGCATTTTCATGCAAACGCACACACACACTTTAAAATTCTTGTGAGTTCCTTTCCATTGGCATAATAATTAATGCAGCTAATTCATGCTGTGCTACACCTAAACCTAAATCTAAAATCTAATCTTAACTTCAGTAACTACAAGAAAATCCTTTAGCTGTTTTTTTTTATTTATTTATTTTTTTTTAACAAAAAGCAGATTTCCTTAAAAGACGAGCCAAACGTCCCCACAATGTCCAAACTCTACTATACCTGAGGGGATGTTTGGTCCCCACTAGGATATAAAAATATGAACTCCATAACAATACAATAAAATAAAAGTAAATATTTTGGCTCTTTTATTTCAAATTCAGGATCTTGTAAACATCATGTGGACACATTCACACACGCTTTAACCAAGGAAGTAAAACCACATTGTTCATCAGTCTTCAGCTTTTCACTCTGCAGAAGCATTAATGCTTAGTTCAAACACACGACCATAAAACAACACCCACAGTGCATGCTTGGATGGACCAGCATTGCCTCTAACCCGAATGCAGGAGCATCAATTGCCTTTGTGCACTCAAACAGACAGGTAGAGTGAGGTGACGGAGTGAAATTACCCTCAAGAGAGAGCCCAAGCAAGCGCGTCTCTCTCTCTCTCTCACACACACACACACACACACACACACACACACACACACACACACGCAAATATACAGTGTGCACTCGTTTGAGCGCAAAGCCTCTGAACATACAAACGTCACGGAATGTGTTTATGCCAGGGCCTGTGCCAGCTGTATGCACGGGGCCAGACATGTGAGGTGTGTTTCTGCGTAAAGCCCACGCTCTGCTTTGCATGGTGACGGACATCCATTGAAGCCATTGTATGAGGACGACAGTTGTCTTGTGTGTACACCTGTTGCTCTTTTCCTCCCTCTACCTCTCTGCTCTCACACACAGAGATTAGCATATGTGAGTGTTCATTTTGGGGTGGACAGATAATCAAAATCGATAATAAAAAAAAAACCGCACACAAACACAAAACCTGATACAATGACAATGTGTGTGTGCGCAAGAGCATAGTGGAGGACAGATTAGATTGCTTCCATATGACAGTTTTGATAAAGTCAAAACCACAAAAAGCAGCCAATCATCTGATAAACGAGTGCCAACATTAGAGCAAATCAGCCTCTTGATCAGTGTAAACGAGGGTGAAAATGAGTCCCAGATAACACGCGCCAATGCTGGGGAAACAGATTATCCTCAAACATGTTTTCTATGTCGCAAAATTACAAAGCCCATTATGTCTTGTCTGAAAGTAGAAGCCGACAGCAGAGCATAGTGAAGAGGAAACATGGAAAATTTTGCTAAAGGTTTCATTTATTAAAGAATGAGTACAGCTATGGGGAAATGAATGAGAAGATGGTGTGATACAGAATTACGGTTATCCCCCAAGGTGACATTTTTATTCCTTTAACAGCACATCCGATAAGTGTTTTCTTCCTTTTACACCACAGCAATGTGTCAACGATTACAAATGTTCATTAACTAAAGACCAACATTTCATAATTTTTAATCCATTAACAGTTTCTTAATGTTGTGGGACGTCCGTAAAACATGCTAGTCTGTTATCGTTTACATTACAACGGTCATTAATTCACTAGCCTGTCTTTTTTTTTTCTCTTGAGGGTAATAAAACTGAAAAAATCAGTTTGTTATTAGCCTTAGATTGTCACATATCCACCATACAACTCCCTGTGTATGAGCTCATACTAAAGAAATAACTAAAACAAGTCCATATCCATAAATCCATAACTACTCTCAGAATTGCTGTTCTGATCAATTAAATTTGAGAACTATATTCACAGAAAAGTCTCAACGGGAGAGTTAACAAATTAGAAAAATGAATGAAACACAAAAACTAGATAATGTTCCCTTTCCAGATGCAACATTTCTATTCAGCTGTAATACAATGGAAGCTCTCTCCATGCCTTCTTGGTCTTGAAACTCCTGTTCTATTCGTCCTGCCTCCAAATCTGTCCATTTATTTCTTTATTTGCCAGGTTTATCTGAGGTCTGAGCTAAAGAGACAAGCTAACTAGGTTAAAATCGATTGCAGGAACACGCATGCCCTGCTCACTTGCTCGAGTGTTGATGAGAAACCACACAGACAAACAGACAAAAGCGTAGTGCGCTGGCTTGTACTTCATCCCAGACAGCACAGAAATTGTTATAAGTTTCGCATGAAAATATTAACTAGATCACAAAAAAAGAAGAGCTTTAAGAGCAACACGCAACTGCAGTCCAGGAGGTACTGGGAGGCACGGGCTGGTTTAGGGTTTCTAACCCAAACCCTAACCCCAACCCAGCTAAAGACCTACATCTACACACACCTGTGCATCACTTATATATATATATATATATTTTTTTTTTATATATATTTATATATTACACGAAACAATTAGCAATCACTAATTATGACTGATGTTTGCTCTTGAGAGTAGTCAGGACAGGTTTAAGTACAGTCTGAACACACACACACACACACACACACACACACACACACACACACACACACACACACACACACACACACACACACA
>JAQQZR010000005.1:3429004-3441895 GCA_030068235.1 Notoglanidium macrostoma
TGTGTGTGTGTGTGTGTGTGTGTGTGTGTGTGTGTGTGTGTGTGTGTGTGTGTGTGTGTGTGTGTGTGTGTTATGGCCGAGCTGTGGACACTAAATGAATATGTTAGAACATGGACACACAAAACCCAGGTGTCACACTGAGCTGGACTGGAACAGGAATAGTTAAATACACAACAGAAACAGAGCTAAATATACAGAGTGTCCATGTAATAGGAACTGCTCTGAAAATCAGGGCTGCACAAGATGGAACAAAACACTGCACTGTAAATGAGATTGCTATATAAAGCAAGTACAGTATGTCTTGTAATACAGTGAAAATATTTGGCTTTTGAAATAAACGATAGAAAATTTTACCTTTACTCTACAATTTACACACAAATAAACACCGGCCAAGAACTTCTGAGTCTCCCAACCTGACACGCAGTGTGTTCTATCTGACTGAGATGTCAGGAAAAATATATTAGAGAAGCTCCAGAAGCTGCTCAGAGGACATGCAAAAGAGTATGAAGGCAGTTTATAGAGGTAAGGGGTGAATATATTATTCAAAAATATTGATATTAAAGGCAGGGTAGGTCAGATTTTTCTTACATCTTGACAGAAATGAGTAAATCAAATGCTCTGATAATGAAAATAAAGAAAAAGTATCAGTCATCTGTTGGAGTCACAGGGCTGTAAAAATCCCATCCAATCACATCATTCAGTCTGCATGAACTGATTTCCTGCCAGTCTACCTACCGACCTGCACACACACTGCCCTTGCACTCAACCAGAGTCTTCCACAAGGCTAGGCAGACATATTACAGGCAAACTGCTAAAGCTAGTGAGTTAGTCGACAGCTAGGAATACGTACAATTGCCATGTTCATTGTTTACAGTATATTCATCATAATAATTCTTACGTGTGAACAAGACATGAGATAGTTGGATAGGACAACGACGCACTATGCGGTTTTCCCCAACGTGCTCTCTCTTCACCTGTAGTCAGGCAGTCTGCATTCATGTGTTTTGGAGGAGTGGCTTTGGAGCGAGAGCTGAATGGATGGGGTGGGATATTTCAGTTGGATACTTTCAAAATCTAGCTCACTCGTGCTGGTTTCCCCAAAATTATCTACCCTGCCTTTAAATTCAGAAAGCGAAATACAAACTTTTGAATTTAGTTCATTTTGCTTCACTATTAATAACTTAACTTACACGACGTGACCATTTTTGTTGTTACATGTCAAACCTAAACTAAATATATTTCTTGATATAAATTAAATTTCTTGGTCATTTTTACAGAGTTTGGAAGCTGAATCTGAATATCAGTTCTGAATATCTGAATTACATACAGGCCAAAAAAATGATTTTACATGTTGGGTGTTTTAATGAATTTAATTTTTTTCTGGCAATATTTTTTTTTTGCTTTTGAACTTCCTGGAGAGTAAAAAAAAAAAAAAAAAAAAAAAAAAAAAAAAAGCCCCATGTCCTCCTGGGGGCTTCATGTTTGACCTAATCGACATCAAATCAGTATTTCTGCGATTTGAATATTGAGATTTACATTTATGCTTCTGATTTTTTTTTTTTAACCTCAGGTCTGTAAACTGTAAAAATATTGTTTCAGCAGAAGAAACTCATTCACAGAATTTAAAATGTGTTTATTTAACAAATAGCATTGGATACTTATTGATCTGGTGAATTTTTCCTCTTAAGAGAAAGAATACAAAACTAGTTACGTGAACATTCTACAACATTACATGTAGCTATAAGCGGATAAAACGTATGATGCATTTATACCGCAGCAATTTGCACATGACACAATTATATAAGAGAATGGACCATGTTCTGTTGTAGGAAAATCAACTTCAAACCACCCCGAAACTTTGATTATTTTCCTGTAACGCCAGGCCCCTAAAGTGGTTTTTCCTAACTTGACTCATGCCTACGGATACACAACAAACGCACAGTCAGCCAAGACTCATCATAACTGAGTCACTGCTCCCTTACTGGTTTCTGGCCTGAGTGATAAGTGACAAGTCCAGATGATGGAGCGTTAACACTCTTTAGAAGCTGTGTGTGGCTCCAACGTCATAGGTGTGGTTCAGAATCAGGGTCACATAAACAACTCCTGGTCATCATTATCAATTAGATGATAAACTGTAATATTCGACATTGTAAACAGACCGTAATGAGCATATTCTTGGTCTCGGTGTCCATCTGTGATCCTGTACAACACGCACACTTACCTGCTACATTCAACAAGTGTCACACGGAGGCGTCCCTCCACCAACCGCTCGTCTTGGACGGAGAAGTCTGGCTCCGGAGTCGGCTGCACTTGGAACGGAAAAAACGGCTTGTACCTGTTGAGCAAACAGACGCAGGGTCAATCACAATCAGTTACAAGATCATTCATAGTGATGAGAAATACTTCACTGCTCATAATAGCGTAAAACCAAAAAGTCTGTGATCATTCAGTACTGTAACGATAGTCATCATCCTCTGTCCTGGAGCTTGAATTTTATACCATTAGGTATAAAATGAGGATTTATAGGCTTTGACCACCTTAGGTATTAGTAATCCTGAAAATGTTCATCTTCTGGAGCATCAATGGTTTTCATATGATCTAAATAGCTAAGCAAAAATGAGCAACTAAATAAATAAATAAAAATTAAACACACTTCTGCTAAAGCTTCTTATTTCCATAGAAGGGAGTCATGGACACTGTAGTTCATTATGTTTATATATAATCACAATCATCAGTGGATTAACCATGTAAAATGTGCTGGTGGTTCAGCAACTTTTAAGCTTTAATATTTAATAATAATAATAACGATAATAGTAATAGCAGCAGCATTTATTTTTGTGTCAGAATTGTAATTTCTTATTGTGGTACTGTCATGTCTACAGATAATTCTTTTTTAAAGTTGGTTGAGGTTCAGCAATTTTAACACAAAATGCTATAGAAATAAATATCCTTAAAGCTAATCCAGCTAGTGAGTCCATATTTCTATACATCTGAAAGAAGTATGGTTAAAAGGACAGTGTTACTTTGCACTGTAACTGCAGGTATGTAATAATTTACCCAACTCACAATTGTTTTGATTGGATTCACAATACTAGGTTCAGGATTCGATTTTGCTACAATATTTTTGAAAAATTATGCCAAATGCTGTAAACGTAAAAATTATTTTATTACCAAAATTATAAAATTTTATTACCAAAAAAAAAAAATGTAACATCAATTTTCCTATTCTTTATTAATTTAAATATTCCTTTTACTTTTCCATTTCCCTTTAATAACCAACAATAATTACTCACACAAAAGCTAGGGTTGAAAAAATATAATTAATTAAAATATTCCTTTTATTAAAATTTTTAAAAGGTTAATAAGATTTTTCTTAAAAATTAAAAAAGCTTACATATAAAAAAAATTCCCTCCATTTCCAGCTCTTGTCTTTATCTTTCTTTCAGCAGTGTATAAAAAGATAGCTCCGATTTCTTGTTGAATCTGTTAATCGCACAAAAGCTCTTTCCCATGGTTTTTGTTTTTTCTTGGCATTAGAGCGGTGTTACTTGCACCTGCAGTGCAGTCATGTGCACTCCCTTTATTGTACATTATTGCACCCTCTGCTGTCTAAACAACTCAATTACAGCTAGGAAAAACAAAAGATGAGTCACGGTTCAATTATTAAAATTTCATCGAATCATTAGCTCATAGATTTATATCGCGATTTATCGATGCACAATATATACATCGTTACATGCCTACTATACTGTGTTTGGCTCAGGTTTATCAGTCTTTTCATGTCACTGCACGCTTCCAAACCCCGAGCTAGCTAATGAGTGGTAGAGCGTTGGTCGAAAATAATTTCTTATATGAAATATGCACCGTCCTTGCAGACAAGTTCCCACCCAGAATGCCACATTCATGTGTGTATTGTTCTGTCAATCAAAGCTGTCATTGTGAACATTCAAAGACAACAGTCTGTGAGTATTCTGCAATACAACGTAACAGTGCAGTAACAGACATCTCAGGTTTTATTAAAGCACTTGCACAATTTAAAATGCACAGCTTAAATTTTCCCCAAACACCAACAAGAGTCATGCTGGAGATTTTTAGCAGCAACTGTTTAGCAGACAAAAAAGGTCATTTTTGCTATTTTAGGCTTGCTTCGTGCTAATAACAGTGTTGAAGCCTTCAGTATTCTTATGAATCACACACACACACTTTCTCCTGCATTCTTAAAGAAGTAAACACACAGATTCGCCCTTACGTATACTCATCTGGAATGTATTTACTGCCTCGTGTTTAACTTGTAATTATTTTTTATTATACGTATCTGCTGACATGAAAAAGGGAAAAAACAAACATGGTACATGATCCTTTCTGTTTCCTTTTCCATGCAAGTCATTAAAGCGTCTATTACATTTTTTTTTTTATTTAGTTAAAACAAAACCTCTCATTTGAATTTGATAATAGATTTTTTTAAGCAATTCATTTGGCTCATGGTTTCAAGACATTAAGTAATAAATCAGGATATTTCTACTTGGAATATAACGTGTAGAATAAAATCATCCATCTGGAAACTTCTGCCATCATCGCAGTTTGAGCCGAGGTTCTTGTCTCATCAGTGACGGCTTTTTTTAGGTGGAGGGATGAAATCTTATCAATAGCATGATAACGAAACTACTAGCTTTGAGCATTGCGCATTGAATTATAACACAAATGTTGTCATAAGAAGAATGATTTGAGGTAAACTAGCACACATACTCAAAGGCTGATAGAAAGGTACAGTTATGATTTCTCAAAATGTTTCCCCATACAAGCTAAACAGGAAACAAACCCCATACATTTCAGCATCTGTCATTTTGTGTAATTTGTACTTTCACTAGACGACGCGTGTTTAGTCGATCCCAGCGCCACTAGATTTATTTAACAAAATTATACAAACGTATTCAGAGCATGATTTGATTTACGTAATAAAACACGATTTGTGTTATGGATGCAGTTAGTGTCTCAGCTCTGGATGATTGTGACTTTTTGTTTTCTTCTGCACCGACCTTGGGCTTCAGAGTACGACGTCTCAGCAGACAGCTTTTACTCTCTGCTCTCAAAGCATTATGGGAGCTGTGAGTCACGCTAGAGATCCGTGACTTCATAACAAAAGGCACTGGCTATGTTTACACGGAAGACATTTATAAACCAAGATCGTGAGGGTTCACTTGGTGTAAATACGCCCAATTAAAAGTTCCTACATTCACAAACTGAAAGAGAAAGACAGAGTAAGAGTGAGAGAGAGAAAGAATGAGTGAGAGCAAGAGAGACAGAGTGAGAGAGAGAAAGAGCACACATGAGAGAGACAAAGAGAAAGAAAGAGACAGAGAGAGAGAGAAAGAGAGAGAGCAGAAGAGAGACTGAGTAAGAGAGAGAAAGAGCACACATGAGATAGAGAGACAAAGAGAGACAAAGAGAGAGAAAGAGAGAGACTGAGTAAGAGAGAGAAAGAGCACACATGAGATAGAGAGACAAAGAGACAAAGAGAGAGAAAGAGACAAAGAGAGAGAAAGAGACAAAGAGCACACGAGAGAGAGAGAGAGAGAGAGAGAGAGAGAGAGAGAGAATGAGTGAGAGCAAGAGAGACTGAGTAAGAGACAGACAGACAGACAGAAAGAGAGAGAGGGGCGAAGAGAAAGAACGAGAAAGAGTGAGACAGAGAGTGAGTAAGAGAGATCAGGATGAATAGCTTATGCCTGCTGCTCCGTTATCACAAAAACTCGTGCATGCACACACACAAAAATACATGGGCATACACCCACGCCACAACACACAAGCTCAAGCCCACACAAAAACACACACACACACACACACACACACACACACCAGAATGTAACTCCTAAAGCAAACATGACTTGCATCAAAATCTAAGAGAGCCTGTTCTTTATACACCACTTAACAAATGTAAGATAAAATGACAAATGCCAGAATTACTAATGATAATTCCATCTATACTGCTTAGGGTTGTGGGCAAGCTGAAGCCAAGCTGGGATTCCTTCGGGTGAGAGGTGGGGGTACACCCAGGGCAGGTTGCCAATCGATCACAGGGCCAACACGGAGACGAACAACCATTCATACTCACATTCACATCTATGGGCAGTTTCGAGTAGCTAGCGGAACGGATCTGCAGGTCTTTGTACTGTTGGAGGAAACCGGAGCTCCCAGAGGAAACCCACACAGAAAGGCCCCAGTCAGCCAGCAGGTTCGAACCCAGAACCTTCTTGCTGTGAGGCAACAGTGCCAACCACTGCACCACTGTGCTGCCAACTAATGATAATTCTTTGTAAGAATTCATGATCATTAAAACCTGACCAATTCAGTTCTTCTGGATTAGTAAAACTGGACTGAGGTAATGGAGAGGATTGCGCGCTCTCAGCCTAGAAAGGGACTCGACACCATGATCTCCGAGTCTATGATACGCTAATGGGAATTGTACGGAGGCCTGGAGGGGCCATTACAAACGTTTCTTTTCTTGCATACTATTTAGTAAGAGATGCAAAGTTTATTGTGGCTAGGACATGGCGATATGCATTACTGAGATCACGGATATGTTTTCATAAAATGTGTCAAACTCAAATAATTACAAACTGACTAGACGTAGATGTTGAAAAATGTTGTACTAAATCTTTCAAACCGTTAAAGTTTGTGAGAAACCTATAAATCATGACGCAGGACCGCTGAAATGCCTTCGGGAATCATGTGATGATATTTTTCTGTTTTCGTCCACCCCAAAATGTGGCTACAGATTATTAAATCGGAGTCGAAAAAATGTATGGCTAGCACACAGCATACTCTCTTTAACCCTCCATTTTATATTATCTAGAATAAGGAACCACAGATACAAACAGCTCAAAGACACTACCTGCGTATCCTCCTTCTGCAGCATGTGTGTATCTTTGGCATCTCACACTACAGTGACTAATCGTCCAGAGCAACGCCTAACTGTGCCTGCCACGTGGCTGCAATTCAAACAAGTGCCCCAGTGGGGAAGTCTACTGTATCTGCAGGTGATCCAGAGTGCAGCAGCAGGGCAGCAGAACAGGAGGGCAGATGCACGAGTCTTGATTAGAGAAAGAGAGAAAGAAAGAGAGAGAGAGAGAGAGAGAGAGAGATGTAATTTGGGCAGCAGAGGGCTATGCGGATCAGTGGCCCTGTGTAGGACATTGCAACATGAGACACTGGGTGAGATATGAGAGAGTCCAGGTTAGGCATATGGTTGCAGCACACACACACACACACACACACACACACACACACAAACACACACAAACACACACACTTTAGAATACACAATTGTAGGTTGTTCAGAGTAAACAAATGCTACACCAAAATTCTGTTCACTCCAGAGCACTGGATCTTACAGAACGTGTTAAGTGCAGATGTTCACGGGTCACGTTACATAAAAACGGTATAAACATCTCAGCTCTGTTCAAGAAGTTAAAAACACTTGGGGAAGGATGAAGGGGGGAAAAAAAAAAAAAAACAGAATGCACAAATCTACGATCCAGTTCTTCATTTTGAAATAAAATCATTGCTACTATGTCCTTGATTTCCCAAGGCTTTAAAAGCAAAGAATGACTAAATCGCTACTTTCATTTTTCATTAAGAATATAACGACTGAGACGAACCACGTTTGCAGACTGACATTTTGCCATTTTGAGTGTCCGACGTTGCCTGGAGATAATGTCCTTGGGTGCTTGATATAGCCTACTTGGAAATCACTTTTAAGATTATTCTTGAGAGGAAAGCAGACTCGTGGTAAATAATAATAATAATAATAATAATAATAATAATGCCAGAGACGCAGCTTATGTCTGGGTTTCAAGGTCACTGCGATTTTAAAAAGCACTGGGAAAGGAGACGTAGAGTCGGCGTCAGTCAACGCGTATTAGATTAAACGGTAAAAGCTATATTGTGAACTTGTAAATATGAACTCGCATGCTGAGCTTGGTGTTATCCAAACCTCAGCATGATCTAGGCTGTGTGGCTGCTGTTAACGTCAAAATGAAAAGAGGCTCCGTGACCATCACATACCAGCGCATGACCGGTGCGGCCCAGAGGCTGCGTTAGCATGGATCTGGTTATGAGCTCAGACATGAACACAGGACCATGACATCACATTCTACATGAACACAGGGAGGAGCTGATGGACACGGACATGCCGCAGAGCCTTTTTATCACAGAGCGCTGAAAAGGGAGAGCAGGAAATCATGGGCTGGACTTCTGGAGGAAGGTTTGTTTCCCTGAAAGTAGCGTGTGGAGTCATAGCTGTAGTTTTCCTCTCAACCTTCCGTTTGTTGCCTAACTCAATACCGCATTACGCCAAGATCCTGTTCAAGATCGTTAGAAAGTTCAAGAGGTCCATTTCGCGCTACTGCTTCAGAGCAAACGAGAGAGAAACATTAAAGAGAAGTACTGAATTTCTGAAGGAAATTAACTCTCAAAAACATGTTTACGATAGACAAAATATAGGTTTGCTCATAAACTGTCAGCAAAAAAAAAAAAAAAAAAAAGGAAAAAAGTGCTTAATCATTTAAAGCTTTACAAATTTTTTTTTCATATCTAAAAGAATACATTAATTTTTTTATATTTAACAGACATTTATGTTTATATTTTTTCTATAAAAATAACGGCTGCTTCTAGTCTTCCAGTTTTTGTAAATAGATTTTTTTTAATAGAAATCAAGAGAATAATTTATCATGATATTGATTTTAAATGATCAGATTTTCCAGCCTTGTCGTGTGTGTCGTAGAAATCTTTGCATCTATGTATCGTGATATTTGTGGTTGCATCGCCCACAATTACTACTGAACATTTTGCTTCCACATTATTATTTGCAAAGACATCTTATTTTTATTAATAATAATAATAATAATTATTAATAATTTATACGCTCGTCACCTTGCCGAGATTCACCAAATAACCACGTTTGGGGAATAAAACATAAGAAAATAACAATAAGACTCAGACAGTGAGAGTGAAAGAGACCTTTGACCTGATGTTGTCCTCCACATGCTGAGGGTTTGGCGATCGCTCTCTGCGTTTATCTCTTCCACACTGAGCCGTTAGATCTAATCCGACTGTTATATAAACCACCGAAAGCCCAGCAGCTGTCATGATGATGAAGGGGTTTTTGGGATCCCACTGTTTCTTTTTAGCACTTAATCACAAGCCCACAGTGTGTGAAGTTACATCACAGCTGCGACGCAGAGCAGGCTGCTGAAATTTCATAACTCTGACAGGAGGAGGAGAAAACAGTAACATTTTCCCAAGCTGAAGACTTCATCAGTGTGAAAGCGAGAGAAGTAAACATGTCTAACGTGTGCAACATAGATGGACAGATTGAAGGAAAAAAAAAAAAAAAAAAAGAATACATTAGAGAGAGAGAGAGGGGGGAAAGCAAGAGAAAGAAAGAAAAGAACAGAAAAAGAAAGAAAATTATGATTAAGAAAAGTATGATAAAGACTGCAAGAAAGAAAGAAAGAAAGAAAGAAAGAAAGAAAGAAAGAAAGAGAAGCCACAGATAGAAAGACAGAAAAAAGGAATGAAGGCTATATATAAAAAACAGAAAGAACAAATGCAACAGAAAGAAAAATGAAAGGAAGAAAGAAACAAAGTAAGACTGAAATAAGAGGAACAAGGGAAGGAAGGAAGCAAGCAACAGAGAAAAAGAATGAAACCACCTGACAGAAGGAGAAAGAATGCAAAAGAATAAGAAAGAAAGAAAGAAAGAAAGAAAGGCAGACGGACCGATCACTCGGTTTCTGTACTGAAACGTGTAATGGGGTTTTATTGCGCAGGCAGTGCACAGTGTACTCTATGTAGTAAGTGTTCGAAAGTTTAATGTGATATTAAGACGTTCCGCAGCATCATACACTCATTAACACTGGAGTGTGTTCAAATACTAAATCATACACAGATTTACAAACCAATTATAATTATAAAGGAAGCGGACGACGTGAGCGAAAGCTCAAACAGAACACACCAGCTGTCAGGTGAGCACCAGTAATTACACAGGCTTTATTTAGCAGTGAGAGATTAACTCTCTGTGCGTGTGTGTGTGTGTGTGTGTGTGTGTGTGTGTGTGTAGTTCCGCCTTTAAATATGAATGCTGCTGCTGAATCAGAATATTAAACCACAATCCCAAGCTTGTTGGCGAAGACACACACACACACAGACACACACACATCTCTTATGTAATTGCTGAATAAACAGCTGGAATATTACCTTCGCTAATCTCCACACATCACCTTTCTTTTACACTCCCCTCTTGCAAACACACTCTACCACACTCATGTCAGAATGTAGCGCACCGTTGCCTCTTGAGTTACTATGGATGGATGGATGGATGGATGGATGAATATAGCGCAAATGGAATATAGTGAAAAATAGAAGATTAAGACCTATGCCAAAAACTCAGAGGACAGAGTATCGGACACGTGCTAGGCACAGACATACTAAAATATTTACTCGTTCTGTGTAACAAAAGGAATAAGAAAAAGGGAACGTAACTGATGCGTCACAGTGGGGTCTGGTGATAAACGTAGGTAAGCTGGTGTGGATGACACACACACACACACACACACACACACACACACACACACACACACACACACAATCATGCTCGCTGTCCACATTACCCAATAGATAAAAGAGCCAAGGTTACAGGAAACAAGCTTGCAGTGTAACAGAAATTTAGATCGATGCACTAATTTAAGATGAAATGCAACAGCAATAATAAAGCAATTCTCGATCACAATGGTTATAAGTTGATTATTAACTATAAAGAGACGATCATCAGAAAAGTACAGACGACCGGGACGTAAACAGGCTAGCGAGGGCATTTGCACCTAACTCCTTTTAAAAGCATCCTTCTGCACGTCAATCACGCGAGTTAACGGTAGACCTACTGCAGATTCCGAGCAAAGTTGGACACGTTGATCGGAGGCTACTAAATCAAAACGTACCGCAACAGCCTGAGCGGCATCATCGGATAGCGAATCGAAAATGATTTCATATTGTACTGTAGAGGATTCGGATCAATTATCACATTTTTTTTGCTTTAAGAATCAAAATCATTGTAACGCATCATAGCAGTTCAGTTATGGTCAAATTTCTAATTGTTGCTTGTATCCTAGCAGACTCCGAAATCGTTTCCTTAAGAAATAAAAGTGTATTTTATCATATTGTAGAAGATTTAATAGCGGCACCATCAAATATCGAATCACTGCCTTAATAAACGAAGTCGCATTGAATCGTAGCATATTGTACTATAGCGGATTCACGGGTTGCTTCCTTAATAATTAAAGTTAAAACGTATCCTATCGTAGCAGATTCAGTATCGATAACGGCATCATCAAACTGTCTTAAGAACCGAATCGTTTTTCATACCGTAGATTTAGCGGCATCATTGATTATCGAATCACGACCTATTGTACGACATCAGAGAAGATTCATTTCAGTTGTATTGTCAAATATTGAATTGTCGCTTTAAGAACAGAAATCATGTCATATCGTAGCAGATACACCAACATCATCTATATCGAATTGTTGCTACAAGTAACCGTATCGTGTCATGTGGAAATCTGAGGTCTGGATCCCTGGTATAAGCAGAATAAAGCACTCTGGACATGCAGTTATCAGTACAACATGTCCCATCAGAACCATGTCTTTTCCAGGGCCATGCCTTATATCATATTATAACCTGCAAAGTGAATTACTGGAACTTTGTTAAGTGTAAAAGCACAAAATCCCACTGCTGACACTTCAGCCTCTAACACACTGCAGCTGAACAAGCCTGCGCGGCTGCGCTGGATGATTACAACATCCTTTTTCCCCTCAGAAATCAGCAGATTCGCAAAACAGATCATATCTGATCGGAAAAACACACAGAAGCAAATTTGTTCTTGTGATCAGAAGCAGGTCAGTGGTAGCTCAGTGGGTAAGACGTTGGCCTAGTGCTCGGAAGGTCATGAGTTCAAATCCCAGCACCGCCAAGCTATCGCTGATGGGCCCTTGAGCAAGGCCCTTAACCCTCAACTGCTCAGTTGTAAGTCGCTCTGGATAAGGGCTTCTGCCAAATGACATAAATATAGGTCACACGAGACCTTGTGCGGCAAAAATGCTCAGAACAAAAGTCGGTCAATAAATCTGATACCAGGATCTTGTTGGTTTAAGCTGCCTTAGCCTCCTTTACCCTAACGACACTCCATCAGATTGTTCTTTAAGCTCTCTCACACACACACACACACACACACACACACACACACACACACACACACACACACACACACACACACACCAGACATGACCTCATCAACTGGAAACCAAGCAGCTCCACCCTTCTAATGAGAACTGGCTTTTATCTCCCGCACACACCTCTTCTCTTTAATTATTTATCAATGCCCAGTGTAGTGTTCGGTTATTATCTACTAATTCAGCTACAGAAACAAAGAAGTGAACTTTCACAGAAACAATGCCCGTGTCCTGAAGCGAGGACGAATGGGAGGGTGCAAAATAACAGTTACGACTGAAATGAAACCGATCTTCTCGTCCATGTAGGTTCCGTCTCCAGCCGTCTGTCGTTTCGCTTATCTTAGCTTATCTTATCTGGGTGTCCTGTTTTGTTCACTCGTGTACATTTCCTTACGGCATAATTACATTATCTGGTCGGAAAATGAAAACGAGGGCGTGTTCGAAAATTCCTCATGGCTGCTCTGATATTTCCTCGAACATGGTGGCAAAACGGCAATACTTCATAAGAATGTTTAATAATGGATTTTATTCATATAGCAACTTTTATAGAATTAGACTGTAGATCAAAGAAGCGGGGGGGGGGGGGGGGGGGGGTTAATGAAACCG
>JAQQZR010000005.1:3441905-3455655 GCA_030068235.1 Notoglanidium macrostoma
CCCCCCCCCCCCCCCCCCCCCCCCCCCCCCCCCCCCCCCCCCCCCCCCCCCCCATAATGAAAGCGTAATAGCAATTCTTTTAAAAAAAAAAAATAATAATAATAAATAAATAAAAAACACCTCCTCTACATAAAATTATAAATGTATAATAGATAAATAAATAAATATGAATAAATGAGAAAGTGAGATGCTTCCAGATAAGTAGAATTAAGCGACTGATATCCCATAATACTCTGCAGCAGGTATGAAAGCATTGAGCAGGCCAGAGCGCCTCGATTCTGGATCAAGATGGCAAAAGATCGAAGTGACTCTGAAAGGGAGTTTATTATTGGGGCGTGAGTTTCAGTTACAAAGATGAATTCAACAGGAATAGTGACTAACCCGACATCTGCATTTAGATCTATGGGAAAGACAGGAAACAAGAAGTTTTGGTTGCCACTTAATGAATGTGATGTTCGTGCATTTGAGCGATATGAATGATAAAACAGACGGGTGAGATATCAGTGCAGGATGTAACCAGACATTCAGGAAGAACAGTCATAGCCCATGCCCATATTGCACCATGTTAGTCAGAGGCCAATTTTACATTGGGGACCCAAGGGGAAGGAAACGTAAATTAGAGCTAAACAACAATTGATCTTTTATCTCGGTTTATAGTTCCGCATTTAACATGGTATGTAAACAGTTGTTCCCTCACCTGTAGGTGTGTACAAAAATATCAATTAACTTGAGAATTTTGATGTCGTGTTTTGTCCTACTGAATTGATTCTCACAAAAGCTGTACTGATTTTTTTAATTAATAGTTTACATGCAAAAATTCCTGCCAGACAGCGGTTCATTTTGTATCGTATTTAAACTCCCAACCTCTAGATGGCGGCGTTGTAATCTAACTTCAGCTATTTGTAGACTCCAAATCTGTTTCCGACATGAAAAGCATTATTGTGGGTAAATTAATATTTACAGTATATGTAAATACGTGATGCTGCCTTCTAACATTGCCAGATAAAAAAAAAAAAAAAAAAAAAAAAAAACTTTTACTACTTGACTAGTGAAAATGCTGTCTGGGTGAAAAGGCATCCTCGTGTGTGTCACATGTATGTCCTGGTTCAGTACTCATGGCACCCTGGGAGGAACAACAAAATGGTGGCTCTGATCCAAAACCGTCAAATCGAGATTCGACCCAAATGCAGGAAGTGAACCCAACATGCCGTGTATTTTGGCTTGCTGGCGAAATTGTTCTGGAGATACGAGCTGCTAAAATGACCTGCAAAGCTCAAACCGAGCCAAAGAGCTAAGTGCTGCGGAAATGTGATGTGTTCCGGAGATTTGGACCGACGAACAAACAATAAATGGTGGACAGATACCCAAACGCGTGTTCTCTCTGCTAGGTTGATTATTCAGATTTCTGGCAAAAAGTTTGCTTGCTTTTTTTTTTTTTTTCGAATCATCATTTTTTCAGTGAATGAACATGAACAGAGTTTTTCAGTTTTTGCATTTTCAGTCCTAAACGCCCCGGACCATATTTTTTCCCATTCGTTAATTTATAGACCAAACCAAAGAGCAAACGAACGAAAAGAATCAATTTTACTCTCATTTGGACTCAGTAACTGGACAAAAGGTGTGAAAGTGGCTTTAGGTTTCCCGCAGAGAAACAAATTGAGAATACAAGAAAAGAACCTCTTATCTACGAGTGTATAATTAAAGCAGACCCCGGTATAAATGAGCACGCTGACAGCATTTTTAAAATACCGTTCCATCACAGAACACACGATGCCTTTCTTCCTCTTTGTGCTTAATTAGTTCACTAGAAACACTCGAGTCATTACGCGCTGAACAGCGTTCTGCTGATGAACTCACTCTGAGAGAAGTGCATTGTCTTCAAGCACTCAGACTCCCCTCATGGCTGATTGTGTGTGTGTGTGTGTGTGTGTGTGTGTGTGTGTGTGTGTGTGTGTGTGTGTGGGCATCGTTATCTGCTACATGACTGCTGATATAATGCTGTTTATGATCGGACCAAAGATTGGATCTTCCCTAACTTCAGGTCAAAAAAAGTCACAAGCTGTTTTAGTGTTTACTCAAACTCTAGAAAATAAATCAATGTGACTGCATGCTACTGTGCTCTGATGATCACGAGTGTGTGTGTGTGTGTGTGTGTGTGTGTGTGTGTGTGTGTGTGTGTGTGTGTTAAAGCTCAAGGAGTGTAGCGCTGTAACTGATCTCATGACAAGTTGACAAATCTCTGCAGAGTCAGTGAGCTGATGGCTGCAGAACCGTTTGTGTGCGTGTGTATACGTGTGTCCCCGTGTGTGTCCTCTCAAACTCTCAAGCGGCATTGGTTCAGTGTACTGTATAATTGAAGTCAGAACTTAAATGCTGAATCAGTGTGTGTGTGTGTGTGTGTGTGTGTGTGTGTGTCAGAGATGGGAGGAGGTTGCAGCTACACTACAATCCACTGAGCTCATATTATCTGGAGCGAACACTGATCTCATACACAAGGTCATAGTGATAAAAAGCGCTGGAGACAGAAAGGGGGGAAAAAAATGGAGTGGAAACGTGTAGGGAAAGCTGAGTGTTTTACACCAAAGTCAGAGTTCGGCATACAAAAAGAAAATGCGATATCGCCATGATAAGAAGAACTGAAACGGTTACACCGTAAACAGCGTGCTATCTTCATAATAAGACGCTTGTGAAATATTTTAATACTCACCCTGACAGAGAAGTGTGATTCCATACTGGAAACCATCATATCTGGGTTGAGTGAATCATATTTTATGCTATTATTGTGTCTAGGTTAAAGGATAAATGGATAAAGATCTAAACACACTCTTTTGGAGTCGTTTCATAGTGGTACTGATCATTGACAGCTTTTTTTTCTTTAAAAAACATGTATTAAACGTGGAACTGTAGAAAGCCGACAGGATAAAAACTGTTTCATGTATACTGTGGTATTAAATACTGTTCTTAAACTGGGCTGTAATGGAATGACCTGTTAGAACATGACGGAATGTTTTTAACGAAACATTATCTACTACATCTGTCGCATGTATGCCATTACCATACACAAGCGTTTCAGCACGTTTCCTTTTTCTGAGAAAACAAACAAAAGTGCTAACACAAGTTGCAGAATTTAGACAGAAAGACAGACGGATAACCCAAGCAGAAAGCTGTGAATATGTGAAAGTGTGAAATTGCTTTGCAAATTCAAACCTACAAGCATTAAACTTGAACTACCGAGTTGTTCCACTGAGTCATGAGAGTAAGTCCAACCAAAGCTGAGGGAAGTGGCGGCTCAGTGGTTAAGCCTTCGCGCTACAGATCAGGAAGCCGCAAGTTAAAATCCTAGCACTGCCCACCGAGCTGCAAAGTCTAGAGCGAGATCTTTAACCTTTAACTGCTCAAATGTAAGTCACTTTGGATAAAAGCATCAGCTAAAAAGGTACACAATGTAGTCTTAGGTAGGGAATAAAACACTTCGGGTTCGGCTGTTAAGGGAAAATAATCAATGACAAGGTGGTGTGATCTGCCCAAAGCAACGTGGAGTTACCGCTATCGTCTCACAGTGGATTATTTATTTATAACCGCACATTTTATTCCTTCTATACCACAGCAATTTGTACTTTTATCTCCATTGATAGTTCTGCATTTAACATGCTAAGTAAACAGCTGTTCCCTCAGTATTCCTGAGTATATTGTTGTTATGTTTTGCCAGACAGCGCTTCATTTTGTGCGGCGTTTAAACCCCAGACCGCTAGATGGCAGCGTTGTAATCTAACTTCAATCTACCTTCCATTCTAATGTAACAACGTAAACAGAGACAGGAAGTAGCAAAGGGCGCACTGCTAAGGTTAGCATTAGCAAACTTGTTCTTTATACTGTGACAGGTTTCCTAAAATTAGAAAAAAAAAGTAATAATAATAATAATCACAATATAAATGACTTGCTTACAGCATTACGATGTACCTGAATTGTAATCCCTGGATCATGCTTAATACCGGCATGCAAATCGCCAGATTCTTGCCAATACACAGCTCTACTCACCAGTCTTGCTTTTATTTCTGTATTGTGAACTAAAAAAAACAAAACAAAAAAAAAAACGACTTTTCACATTACCGAGAAATTACAAAGCCCTCCATCGTGTTGACTTTTCCTTGTCAGAAAACTTCGAGACAGCTTCACCTCTGACTTAAGCAATGACACCGACACTGGTGACTCCTTCCATCAATGCCAAGAACGAAAATCTCTCCTCACCAAAAAGATTCAGATAAAAATACTTTCTTTTTTTTTTTTTTAACCCGCTGCTATACCTTTGTCCCTGTGCAAGTTGTAAACGGTACAGAAACAATAACATATTTCGAATGAGTGCATTAATATAATCCTATAGTCTCTGAGCGGTCTCCTACATTGGTAACAAAATCTTTCCTCCGGCGGAAAAAGAAAAAAAAAAGTAGCAGACAGATTAAATTAAATCAAACTTCAACAAATGTGTTTTGAAGAAACCTTTAGCAACTGCTCTCTGATTTCTAATACAAAGGAGCCTTGAGTTGTTGTTCTTCCTCGGTACAAACAAAGAGCTGAAAATTCTTTGGTCGGTCAAATTTATATTTAAATGGATAAAGTAGGAATTCATTTAAAACAAGCAATCCTTAAAAAACACATATACATACATGTACATGCATGTACACAGAGAACATGGTGCATGGTAAGAGCTACACCTGGTAATGTGTGTGTTAGGACTGTTAAACTGGTGTAGCATAACATTTCCGGTGTAACTACTTCCTTATTCTATTCTATTACACTGCTCGACCTGTACACGTTGCCACACCCAGATATGAACCTCTATGTTTACTAGGAGCGTTTCACGGTCTATGAACTGAAGGAAGTTAAACGCTGTGGGACTGCAGGTGACCCTGCATTCATGTGATCAGAGAAGAAGTGAAATTACCAGCCACAAAAAACAGAACACAATGCAAGCAGGCCTCAGGACCTCAGACATCCATCTGTCTCTTTTGTGTCTCTCTTAATGCCTACAGTCTACAGTCTGGCCACACAGATAACCATTAGCAAAGGGCATTCCTGTTAAAGACCTCTTCAAGCTCCTGCAGCACTAATAATAGACTCTTTGATGAAGTTGACCATGATGAAGAGCTTTGAATTTTTCTAGTCTTCGGAAAAAAAGCATTTGGATGAAGAAGAGGTTGTAAAATATAGCTCAGGGGCGGAGTCAGGGGCGGAGTCAGGGGCTTGGACGGCAAAGTATTCTTGTTATAATGACAGCTACTTGTGAATCTCGAGTTATTTTCAGTAGTTGATTCAAGTAAGGGAAAAAACATGACAGGACGTGCGGTCATCAGAAAATAACCTTTTACAAAATAAATAAATAAAAATACACGCAGGCTGGTATGACGCAGCCTGATGCAAAGCGGAATTATTCCTACCAGCTTAATGATGTTCACTAGCTGGTAAGAGCACACCCTGAATGTAAAATATTTCATTCCGCTCATATTAAAGCAATTCGCCAACAACTAACATTTTTTATTTATTTTATAACATTACAGTTGGGGCAGAACGCAAACAAAATCCAAACCCGCCTGCATAAATTCATGTACATACTTCGAGAAATCAATTTAATCAACTGTACATAATAGAAAAAAAAAACTTCTTTTCTCCAAGATTGCAGTAAGAATAAAAATGTTAGTCGCGAAAATCGTCCTACAAGTAGTTACACACTTAATAAACTGTAAAAAGTGAGAAACAGACATTATCTGCAGTGTTGCGTGCACTTCTTTTCTACAATGACATCACTGTGATGTGTACAGATGCTAAAGAATTTGATGTTAAATGTTCTCAAAGCCAAAAATACATCTTCTAATTGTTGTTGTTGTTTTTTTTTTTACACCATGCACTAGGAAACTGACACTAGAAAGAACGACAGGTTCCTAGAAATGTTTTCTGTTCACTTGAACCAATACCAGCTCCAGCACCAGCACCAGCACCAGCACCAGGACCGTGTCTGTAGAAAAGGGGTTCGATTGTGAAAAAGTACTGTTCTACTGCCCTGCTGATGCCCTTAACACACTCCCGCAAAGTCAATACAGAGGTGAACGGAGCGAGGAAGGAGAAAGAATACCAAATACGTCCCCAGGGTGGCGTCCAAGCCGGTTCAATAGTTCTATAAATGAGCTGGTGGAATTTACTGGAACAATAACTCCATCTCAAAGATACGGAAGTCACGTTTGAACTCTGCAGAGATGAACTGGTGCAACGCAACACAACTGAGGACACATTTACTACAACACCTGGACCTTCAGGAGAAAAGGGAAAAGAAAAGGGGAGAAAAAATAAAAAGAAATCAACCACAGCTTCATCGTGTTACCTTCAGCCAAATAGACATCTTCCAAAGAAAACCCACTCATCTACTTCCAAATCCGTTCATACAGGGGTAGGTGAGATGACTAATATATATATATGATACTCAGCAGAAGGAATATTTAATTCTGAAAATAAACATTCTTTGATATATTTTTTTTGCCTTCTTTGACGATTCAGTACAAAACATTTTTTTATCATATAAGATTCATCAGTTTGTAATTAAGAAAAAAAACATTTAAAATGTTATATCAAATAGATACAAATAGATATCACAATGCCCATATCTCGGTGAATTTATATTATTAGCCGTGTTTCCATTAACCTGCTTTATAAGCAATGTGAAACTATGAAAAAATAATGAGTAATGGAAACATTTAATTTAAATTAAAAAAAAAAAGTTTTTACACTCACACGAGGGTTTTTTTTTTTCCCCCAGACGATCCGATAAAGCTATATTTCACAAAACTGAAATGGAAACACATATTCCTCATTTAAGTCACACAGCAAACACCTTTCTGATTTAAAAAAAAAAAAAAGAGGATATTGCAAGAGGATAAAACCCAGTTTTAGTCATAGAACATCGCTACTTGGAAAAATAGACCATTTGTAATTTGTCTTCGTCAAGATTCTTAAAATCTCACTTTAATTTTGCATAGAACTGCAACGGATGCCCGGTGATATTTCAGCCAGAGATCCCAAAAACAGTTATGTACAGCTGCACCATTTCAGAAAAATAAATAAAAATAAAAAAAAAAAATACCCTACCCTGCTACAACCTTGTACACCTTGTACATTTATAGACTATAGCTCAAATTTTAACGCCTAGTGTGTATAAATCATCCTCTAGAACAAGGGTCTTCAAGCTCATCCAGAAAGGCTGATGTGGGTGCAGAAGCTTGGTAGACAATTGATAGTACATTGAAACTCACGCTCAAGTGGATAAACAGTTGGAATTAGGTGTGGCTCCTGATTGACCGGAGTGAAAACCTGCATCCACACCGGCTCTTCGCGGATAAGATTGGACACCCCTGCTCTAGAAGACTGCAGAGATGCTGAGGTTTCACACATGTTGACCTAAAGCATTGTTTTTCCACTAGAAGTGCCTCAGGAACCTGATCTAGAATGCAGTAGAAAAATGCATACAATCCAAATTAAAATTCCATGCGAAACATCAAGGTGCCATTTTTGGATATCAGAGTTCCTGATCTCTGTGGAGATACGCACCGATTATAAACTATAACTCATTATATCCATGGTAACATTGTCTCCTTTGTGTTCCACTGCCACTCTGAGCTCCCAAGATGAAAGAAGTCCTTTCTGGACGGCAAAATAAGGCAACTTCTTGACAAAACTGGGGAACATTAATCCGTCTGCTTTTAATACCAGCACCAACTATATAAATATCTAAAAGATGCGAAGCTAGTGAACACATCACAGGTTCAGAAGTGATGCTTCCTACCCAGATAAGTACAAGTAGTAACATGTAGTAACATTTGATATTAGAATATGAAACGAGTAAAAGGTCTGCCAATTATAGCGAGATAAATATTTAATAACAGCTGGAAGCATGTTCTGCTATTAAATTTTCATAAATTAATTGTCACATCGAGACATAGTGCAGCAGGAAGCGCTTAAAGGTAAAGTCAGTGATTATGGCAGTAGTTAGTTGAAGATAGCCGCTTTGAAAAACAAATACATCCCCTTCCTTGCGTAAAACCCAGGGTTTGTCTTCTAGACAGAGACATTTTATTACAAATGTAAGCATTTTGTCAACTATTATAAAACATGCACAGCACAATGTTGCAATGTATAGCCACCTCCCAGCTCGATCCTGCAGAATGCAGCATAATCAGTAAACTAGATAATCAGGAAAAACAGAAACAGAAGGAACGTGTGATGAGGACAACAAAACACAACTCAAATTCCAACATTACCAATCTCTTAGAAGAGATTATATATTGACAGCTATTATGGATAAGTCGGGATCGACTGCAGTCTAGCTATTGCAAAGGGCAGGCAAATATCACAAGGATATTTGAGAACATACATTGACACCAAGAGCGATGAGGCTGGAACATAGCTGGTGTTCTCCCATCAGGGTGAAAAATGCCTTCAACATTTCATAAGAAAAAAATCTCTGGACACACACACACACACCCAAAGCTGTTTGCAATGCTCCCTAGCCTGTAGGACGATGATAAAGCAAGTCATCTGGGGCCATCTAAGCCACTTTCATGGACTATTTTCTTATAAATTCCTGTAGCCTGAATGTTTTTAGTGAATGTATGTATGGGCAGGCTCATATATCTGCTATGGGATGAAGATATGGGCCTGTTCAAGATTTCTAGACATCAAGATGAAGGAACTACTCTACTATGGTTATCCCATCCAAGCAGATCAGTATTAAGATTAGAGCCGATACGGATGTATTCGCCATATCCGTGCTCTCTGCAAGCTTCGGTTGGCAAGTTATCTGTTGCAAAACTCAATTGATGGAAGCATTTAAGCTTTAAGACAAATTTATGTCCTCTGTTAAGGTGTAAGGTCACATTTATGCCACGAAATGCAGCAGAAAATAAATCCAATCCAATATGCTGCCAGGTCAGCGTCGATACTCACTCAGATCAGACTGTAGTTGTACATTGTCATTACACTGGTCACCGATACTTATACCAGAGTGCTGTTTAATTCTTGGTCAGAAGAAATCTAATTGTTGATAGAGTTGCACTTTATCTAAGAAGATGAAGGAGCGTTCATGAATGGAGTCCGCAGTTCAAGTGCTTTGTAACAGTTAGTAGGTTTTGCACCAAGGGAACGTCTTCAGTGGTTCAGCTTTAAGGTTTCTCGGGAACGTGACAAGCTGCTTTTTTTTCCCATTAACTTTAGGAAAGGCAGAAAAAGATACAGGTACAGGAACAACTGTTTAAACCTGCTAAAGTGTAAGTGATAACTCGCTTCATGGACATTCCACAACATTAACGTAACTGTAATTGGATAAAAAGTAGAAGTCGTTCACTAATAAATAAAAATTGTAAGCTCTGACAAATTGCTGTGGTGTCAGAGGAATAAAAGACTTCGGGATGTGCTGTCATAAGTATAATAATCAACTTCGTGGAAGTCATGCCAGTGAAATGAACCTAGTACGGAAAAGCATACAGACGGTCAGAAATACTATCACCTGTAATAGCATTCTTTTCTCAAGAAGTTGAGATCCATTCCAAAACTCTCCTGACGAGGCGCGAAAGCAGGCCTCCGAGAGTGAAACGAACCCTCAGGCAGTATTATAAAGTCTAGGCAACACATGCAGCGCGATTGCTGCTCCAACCAGCAGAAACCTTTTTTTAAACCTCAGCTAAAAGCAACTTCTTGGGTGCTTATTAACACCTGGAGTGACCAGCCTTACAACGGAAGCCATTCTCAGCTAAAATATGAGAAGGATGTTGTTGGTCAGCACTTAAAGGAACATGTTGTTTCTCCTTAAAAAGCCAAAGCTAACGCCTATAGACAGAGACAACTCCAAAATACAGTTTATGCAGTGATGAGAAGTTATAATGATTTTATGCTAATGCTTTTATGCAGAACAACCCAAACAACCCAAGGGTGTGAAGTCACTGAATGATTTTTGCTGCTAGAAGCACACTGAAATATGCATGAAAATTTGGCTTCTGAAAAGAACACTGAAATCTTTCTTTTAAAGAGAAAAAAAATCACCAAATAGCGCCTGACTTACCAAACAGGACTAAATCTCCAGGTATCTACAACCAACTATCAACCTAGGATTAGGGTTATCAACAACTATCAACCCTCTCAGAAAAGAACATCTGTTACCATACAAGGTTCTTTACTAGGGTGCCCTTTTGGTTGACTCTAAAACCGTTCAACAGAGAGATTTCCTTTCGCACTCAGTTTCAAGTAGAACCCTTTTAGAAAGCCTGAACGCTAAAAAATCACACAAAAAAAATCCTTAAGAATCTTGTCATAAATGTATGTTCGCTAGGTTCTCGAGAGCAAGATGGCATGGCTTTGCCCCCCTGAATAAATCTATCAAAAAAAAAAAAAGGTTCCATATAGCACCCTTCCTTTTGTCATACCCTGTGAGAAGAGGGCTTCCCTTTCAGACAAAGGTCAAAGAAGAACCCATTTAGAAAACTAAAACACTTCTCCACATAACATGTACTCATGATTTAGAAAAGGTTCCACTAGTAGAGCTAATTGGCTTGTCCCTTTAGGGAAACGTTTAAAAGTTCTCGCTAGAACCTTACCACTGAAAGCAGATCCCACTTACAAAGCTTCATTACAAAAATAAAGGTTCCACTAGGTTCTTATTCAAACCTGGTTTCTTTTAATAAATACTTGGAACATGGAGGACTGCCAGGCAGACTTTCCAGAAAACCCATGATGCATCTTCCAGGAACTATTTGTTTTCAGAGTGTAGAGTTCGTCAGTATTCAAAAAACCCTCAAGTAACCTTTTTTGTAAAAATGTACACGGGCAGGGAAAAAGAGATCAAACTGTACTTTCCCTCGTCACTGGGTTGGTACCATCAAGGGTGCATCACTTTAACTTTATCTTTAGATCTTTACTAATTTAATTAATTAAGTTACATAATTGGAAGTTAATTACCATTAATGGATTTTTAAACACTTACATACTTTAAAGTTGATTAAAAGGTACACCACATGCATTTTCCCTAAAAAGACTGATACCTTATATCTGAGCGTGCTGACGTTGGAAAAGACTAGAAAAAACATAGCCTGGTCTGATGAATTTCGATTTCTTCTGAGGCACACAGATGGTAGGGTCAGAAATTGGCACCAACAGAATGACTGCATGGGTCCAACCTGCCTTGTGTCAACAGTCCAGGCTGGTGGAGGTGGTGTAATGGCGTGGGGAATGTTTTCTTGGCACACTTAAAGCCCTGTTAATACCAATCAATTACTGCTTGAATGCCACAGCCTATTTGAGTACTGCTGCTGACCATGTGCGTTCCTTCATAGCTGCAATTTACCACATTCTAATGGCTATTTCTAGCATGATAATGCTCCATGTCAGACCAAAAGTCATCTCAAACTGATTTTCTGAACATGACAATGAGTTCAGTGTTCTTCAGTGGCCTTCCCAGTCACCGGATCGGAATCCAGTGGAACACCTTTGGGATGTGGCAGAACGGGAGATTCGCAGCATGAACGTGCACCTCGAAAATCCGCAGCAATTCTGTGAAGCGATCATGTCAACATGGACCAGAATCTCAAAGGAATGTTTCCAACATCTTGGAAGTGGAATCCATGCCATGAAGAAGTGAGGCTGTATAGTGTTCCTAATTCAGTGCTCAGTGAGTGTGGGAGTTCTGATAGCCTGTGTAAACCAAACTGAATCCTTTCAGTTACTTTCTTTTGTGCAGCAGTTGTTTTTGTTTTTATTTACATAATAAGGAAATTGTTGCATGCCTAATATATAGTCTAATATACAAACGTTAGGCGTTAAACTGTAATTTCCTTGTATTTTGTACCTTTAATGTGTACCTTTCATCCGGAAATGTGGATAGTGTCCACAGGATGGTACCATTCTAGGACAAGGAAAAATATTGGACTAAAAATTGGTGCCTTTATTTCTGAGAGTGCAGCATGTATACAAGGGTATGCAAACTCTGTTTCAATCGGTTTATAAGCTATAATTCATAATATTTCTGTTATTGTCTTCTGTGCATTTGTTTTTAGGTCGTTTACATGCATACACTCAAAGAAAGGGCTAAAACTGTACCTTTCCCTGTCTTTTGTAGATTTAATATGTTAAGATGCACCTGGCCCCATCATTCCAGTGACGAGGAAAAGGGGTTATTTTTGAGAGAGTGTGTGCTGAGAGGGAGTAAAAGTAGCATGTTAAAGGACCTTATCTTGTAGTTGGGCAGTGTGTGCTTCTTCTTGATGACCCTCTTGAGCTGGTTGACGATGATGGAGGTGAGCTGAGGAAGCGGGCGGCCCTCAAACTGCGACTTGACCTCAAAGTCGACCAGCGGGTCCTCGACGAAGGAGAACGACCAGTGCGTGAAGGGCAGCCGGCTGAAGCGCAGGCGCAGGCGCCCGGCCACACGCCGCATCTTCACGAACAGGTAGGCGGACTTGCCGAACACCAGGTCCACGTCCACGGCCAGGTGGAAGCCGCCGGCGTACTCCAGGTCCACCTCGAAGCTGAGCTCCTCGGGCATGCCGCCGTCGTCCAGCGACACGGGTCTGACCAGGCGCGCCGTCTTGAACACGGGCACGGAGTCTCCGAGCGACACGTCGCGCAGGCTCAGCCCTTCCAGCAGGCGGCCCGCCGTCTTGGTCTGCAGCAGCTCCTCGAACTCCACCCGGATCTTCTTGGTGACCCAGTGGCGCACCAGCGGCGTGTCGCGCAACTCGCGGAACAGGAACAGGAAGATCGCGTTCAGGAAGCCGCACGTCTCCGGTTCAGCTTGCGGTGGAGGAAGAGGAGGAAGAAGAGGAGGAGGAGGAGGAGCGGGAGGAGGAGGCCCGGGACACGCACCGTCCATCGGCTGTTTGGACGCGTCCGGATTTGTAAAGTAATCCTTCAGAGCCGGATCAGGCACCGCTTTGACGTATTGCACGGTCCGCGCCACGGGCTCCGGGCTCCGCCGGTACAGCAGCGCGAGCTGCAGCAGCAGCGTCACCACCGCCCCCGTAAACGCCGAAATTAAGATCAAGTAAATCATTTTTAAATTACTGTTAATATCTTCTCCGCCGCCTCGCTAAATCGACGTCATGTTAAGGCGAATTCAACACAAAGCGAGTTCCACCTGGCCGCTCATAAAGCTGCCATATCATCCGCCTGCCTTTTCCCTGGGCCCAATCACAAAAATCCTGTGAAGGACACGTAGGGCGCTACGTAGGGCTGCTCCACTCCACTGTACAGTGCTCGTATGTAGGAAGCAGCTGTCAATACGAGACTGAGCCTTGGGCTCTTCAGGATCCCCCTGATTGGACGGACGGACGTCGCGTCATCGACATGACGTCAGACGTGGTTACATCGTGCGTTCGAAATTCCAATACATTTTTATTTAAAGGTGCGATAATCGATTTCATACTTGTATAAGTAACATGGAAGGTATGTGGATCATACTGAGAATATTTAAGTTTAAGCCATGAACTCAGAACAAGTGTATTAACTGGCTGAGGAAACCGGTTGGAAAACCGACTTCCGGTCCGGAATGCTTGTTTGTGTTTGGAATGTTCCTTCTGCGTGGAATTTTATGGCCACTGTAAATCCTGGGGGCGGAGATTTCAGAACATGAGTCGGAAGAATTTCCTTTTTTGCAGGATGGCAGGGGGATGGAAAGTGTTACCTGATTGGTCGGTGAATGCCTTTGTTTCACCACATAATT
>JAQQZR010000005.1:3455755-3489999 GCA_030068235.1 Notoglanidium macrostoma
CAATACTCCTCAGAAGACTTCATAGCCTGGATGATAGGTCTGAGAACATTACTACCTATAATAAAGTCATCCCTCTGGCCCGGAACAACAAGTGTTGCACAGTAAATTTTAACTCATAAACTACAATGTCCGGTTCATAAACACACTTAGGCTTGGTAGTTAACCCACCACAACCCATAAGGAGAGTATTCTAGGGCACCAACTGAGGCTGAAGCGCGACACCTGCAGCTAAAAGACTCGATTCTGCCCGATCGCTAAGAGTGCATGCCGTGCTGCCTGAATCAAGCATACCCCTGACGGTACATTTGCCACCTACTGACACTGGAGCATAAAACAATTCGCTAGACTCCTCAACCCACTGTGACCCAGCAAAAACAATTGACGACTCCTCTGCCGACACGCAAGGACATGCTACACAACCAGACAGCAACCCAGAAGCGTTCATCTCTCGCATTACCCATGCCAACCCTACCCTGACATGGGCTTGCTAGTTTAACGGAGCCCTGGGAGCGTGAGGAGCTATTGCTCCATTCTGACTATCAGAAAGCGGACACTGCTTTCTAAAGTGATCTGGGCTTAAGCATTGGTTGCACAAACAATCATGAGTACAGTGGAGAAAAGAGGAGTGTTCATAAGTACCACAGACCATGCACGGACCGTGCTGCGCTTTACTCGAACGCCGCTGCCGAAACCGTTTAGGCAAAGCAGACCTCGGCGCCACAGAAGACAGATTAGACAGAGTACTGTCAAGCTTAGCAAACAACTGTTTAAAGTCAGAGTTCAGGGAGGAAACACCAGAAGACAAAGGCACAGAACCCTCACCAACCGAAATTCTCTGATTAAGCTGATCAACTTTAACTGGTTCCAAGTTACCAGTAGCTGGACGATCATCTGTTCTGGGGACTAACACTTCCCTATCGTGTGTACCAGATGACTGTAAGACCTGTCTGTGTGCTGAGACTGAACGCGAGTGAGAAAACTTCAACATTCCTCGCCGAAGCTACGTGATTGTCCAACTGCTCCTGCACCTCAGCAGCAAACCACTTCTCAGCAGGCTTAAACGTGAAAGATACCGCAAGGTCAGGGTCCGGACAGTGGGAAATAAACATTAGCACAGCTTCACCACAAGGCTCATCTACACACTTGCCCCGTCTACACAAACACTCAACAGCATCAATAGACTTGTTAAGCCGAATCAAATAATCAAGAGCAGACTCACCGGCTCGCGGGATGGTACTATAGAAATCTTTCATGGGCATGGTGGGATGGACAATGTCACTAAAATGACATTGGAGAATGTCAAAGACCGAAGTGGGCAGACCCTCCTTTGTCAAACCGGAGTTGCTGCGTAGGGAAACCTTAACATCCCTGGCCCTACCAGACAACCTGCTCATCAGAAAATCAAAGAGCTCGCCACACATATTGTACAACATCTTAGCAGCATAGCGTTCCATCATCTCAGACCATTCAAGTATAGAGATTTTGTCAGACCCATCGCCCCTAAAGAAAGGAGGTGGGTCTGAGCTTGGTTGGACTATTACCTTCAGCCGTGGAAACTGGTGTGGCACTAACGGGGATCACTGGGGAGCCCACATTGCACTGGGTTACTGATCTACCACTATCCCCTGCAATAGGCGAAAACCCATCCCCATTATCAAACACGAACAGCCCTCGCCCCCTACCAGAACTACCGCTACTTGGCATTATACTAGGGCTAGACAAGCCCCTCATTCTAAACCAACTCTCCTCCTGCATAGCTTCGTCAACATCCATGACAACCATGAAGGAAAGAAAAGAAAATAAAGAGAAAAAGAAAAGGAGGTAGTAACACTGTTTTAAAGCACACTATTAATTGTTAGAAAACAAAGACTTCAATCCCATAACATACACTAAACATGCACATAATTCACAATAATCTGCCCAAAAGGGAGAAAAAAAAAAATACATGTCACAAACTATGCATCAAACAGACAACTGCACATTAATGCCCTTAAGGCAGCACTTAGCAGAAAAAAGAGAAAAAAAAAAACCTTTAGCATGTCACTAAAACAAAATACCCAAAATGTTTTAAATACACACATATATAATTTGTTAATACACTTTAAACAGACTGCCTAAGGAACAAGTATAGCTAAGCTGTTGAGCTTTTTAGCTTATAACCATTTAATTCGAAAAAAAAAAATACTAGCGCATGAAAGACACGAGGAGACAACGGGAAAAACAAAATGGCGCGTCGCTAACAGGACTCGTGCTCAGCGCGTTGTCATCTTCTCTTCTCTCAGCGCGAGAAATCTAACACACAAATCCGGGTCACGGCACCAAATGTAACCGGTGAAAATCTAAAAATCCCCACGGCTAACCCCAAGTTCTCATTTACTCTGCGTTGTGTTTTTAACTGTTTATACACATTTTGTGTGTGAAAGCGTTAAAGAAGGAAGAGAGGAGCCCAGCCTTTGCAATTCACCATCGGACGCAGTCCACTTTATTGTCCACACTCTACTCTGCTCTCATGAAGTAACCAGCCGAGAGAGAGTGTAAAAGAGAGCATACAACACACAAAACAATAACCAGAACATTAATAACAAAATACAATAGTGTAAAATAAAATACTTTAAAAGTAATTAAAAATAAAACATAAAAGCTTTGGCACACCCCAACTCACACCTGCTCCCCTGAAGTAAACCAGCCGAGAGCGGGAGAGAGGCGGGGCTTACAGGCTTTTGTACAGAACCCAGGGGGATTATGGGTAGACATAACAAAATAAAAGACTACATAATCAAATAAAAGTAACCACAAACATTTAACTGAAATGAAACAGAATTTTGTGTAATTATACACATATTTACCCTGTTACATATAGATCATACATATCTATTATAGACTATATAGAGTTATATCTGTATTTATACCTAGCTATGATTAGATAACAACAACAACAACAACAACAACAATAATAATAATAATAATAACAATAATAATAATAATTACTATTGCCACTTCCAATAATAATAGTTTTATTTCACTAGCAACTTTCAACCAGCTCAATACGAAGGGAGCGCGAGCCGCCCGCTGCTCATTCCCATTTACGTAGCTCAGTGCTCCCCTCCTCTTTCTCCATTCTCTCTCTCTCTCTCTCTCTATACCACCCCTATAGAGAAAAGACGAGTCCAAACACGTGCACGAGTCAAGACCGGCCGGCGCGAGGGAGACAGAGCGCGCGCGCGCGCGAGATAGAGAGAGAGAGAGACAGAGAGAGCGCGCGCGAGAGAGAGAGAGAGAGAGAGAGAGAGAGAGAGTGGTTCAGTGTTGAAAGCGGACGGAGACCAGACTGAACACAGACCAGGGGCTCGCGCACTGTGGACATGGGTCTGTCTCTGAAGAGCTGGGTGACAAACGAGGGAGGAAAACACTGCGTGCTGGTACACACACACACACACACACACACACACACACACACACCACTGAGTCAGATCAGCTCTGTGTTGAATTGCAGTAGAATTAACACCTACAGCATTGAGTCAAATTTGAATGAACATCTGCACTGCACTGACTTGAACACTTTTACTTAACACTGTGTGTAAATTAATTCAACAACAAAGTGTGTGGTGCATATAACTCAACTCTAAATCAACACTGCATTACACTGTGAAACTCTAATACTCTCAGTACAGTGTAGAATCCGATTTATCAACTTTTTCCTGATACTTTCTGCTAAGCACTAAATTTTACTTTGCTGAACAATCTGCACTGTTGTGTTGACTATCGACCCAAATAGCTAATAATACTTTTAGCCGAAACCAAAACTCTCCTTAGCCCAGAAAGTAAATATAAGTTGAACAGATGTAGGTGAAATCCTGTCAGCTTTGATGATTATATTTATATTCTGCAAACCCCAAAAAAACTATTGCACTAAGATACTTAATACATTTTTAATGACTGTAACGAAATGTTTCATTTTGAACCAAAAACTGCTTTTATTTCTTTATTGAAAACTTAGATAAATGATTTCTTTATACAATAACTGTCGGCAGCCAGTTTCCATTGCAGTTGTGTGCAAAAATAGAAGCCATTTTTATAAAAGTCAACAAAACACAATTGCAAATGGTTCATGTTTCCACTGACTGATGTTGTGTGATTAAAGCAGGGTTTTCTCCTTTACCCGTGCCAGTTAACCATGGCGACGGATCTCCATCTCGACGGTGATTTGCATTGCGTCCACCGCATCTCATGCGACTTAAATGTGAAAAATACGTTTTCATTTCAATTTTGCAAAATGCTGCTTTGCTGAATTGTCTGAGAAACACCTCATGCGAGTGTATAAACTTTCTTTGGAATATTTGAGAGAGTTTTTTCAAAATTCACATTTCAGTTACTCATTTTTTAGTTCGCAATTTCAGATTGCGCATGAAGCAGGTTAATGGAAGCCTGTCTGATGACATATTCCAACTTCAAGAATTTGTTCAAAAGGCAATAACAATCTGCGAAAGTTCACAAAAATATGAAGATGTGAATATGTTGTGATAAACCTCACAGCACAATTACACAATTCAATATGAAACACTGAGTTGCGTTAAGTATCTAAAATGGCTGAGCCAAATAACAGAATATTCACATGCAAATCAGTTGATTCAAAATATTACTGGTGAAATAGCTACTTCTAAAAGAACTGTTATAATTATGACGCGGTCTGGTTATTAATCAGTTTACTGTAAGCTAAACAAGAACAGTAGCTAACTAGCGAAATTAGCTCGTTAGTGTCTGGCTGGATTTAAGCAGCCTAGTTACGCTTGAACTGAATAGATACAAATTAGCTGGTGATCGTTTAGCTCATGGTGTTCGTAGTGATCATTTGCAAGTCGTAATAATGTTGTTTCCCGCCTCGGGATCTTACACCTGCAAAGTGGAAACAACATGGATGCCTCCACGGAAGCATGTGTTTTGTTTGCTCTGTCAATGCACGTAAAAGCTCATAAAAATCTACTTTAATCACATTCTTAGCAAGCTAGCCAGCGGGCAATAGCGAGTAGATTAGCAAACAAGCTAGCTGGATAACTCTAGCGTTCTCAAAGCAGGGCTTAGCATGGCGGCTCTGACCAGGTACTGTGTCTGTACATTAACTCATCTATTATCTACTATCATTATAAATGAATTTAAGAGTCTAGACCTTTAGCAGGAGCGGCCATGTTGATTTGATGTCACTCTGTAAACAGGAAAGAGATTTGATGAGTCGAAATGACGGTGGGTTTTACCAGTTGTAGGTGAATTACAGGTTGTATCTTCACCTTGAATGCATCGTTTTACCAACTAAATGAGTTAACCAACTGGGTCTAATTAGCTGGTGTTAGAAAACATGTATTTGAACTCAACGTTTCTTTTCATTAACTGACGAGACAGTTATTTCGGGCAGCACGGTGGTGCAATAGTCACAGTGAGAAGGTCCCAGGTTCGATCCCCGAGTCGAGCAACGTGCCTTTCTGTGCAGAGTTTGCACGTGCTCCCTGTGCCGGGTTTCGTCCAGTTACTCTGGTTTCGTCCAACCCTCAGGGGATTAGGTCAGGGGGCTACTCTAGATTTCCCACAGGTGCGAATGTGTGTGCACTAGTTAGTCCGGTCGTAGTGCCGATCCCAGGCTGGGAGGGTTGCTTCAGGAAGGGCATGCGGCGGAAAACCTGGCTGATCCGCTGTGGCGACCCTGAACAGGAGCAGATGATACGATCATTTCAGACAGCTAACCGAAAGGAATGTGCCAGAAGGCAGAAGGCTGGCTGATTCTGTCGACTAGAAGAGAAGTTTGTGTCTCTTCTTCTTGCACACAACACTCCGTCCTCACGACACACTAATCATTGTTCACGGAATACAAGATTTAAGTCTGAAAAGTAATAAAGGAAAAAATGTCATCTATCTTATTGACATTAACGATCTCTATCTTAACGCACTACTTTATAAACAGATCTGATTCTGTAGGTGTTAATACAGCACTAAAAGTGTTAATTCAATTCAAACTGAACACTGCAGCCTTCAGCGGACGCACAATCACAGTGTACTTTAAACGTCAGTACAATAAAACAGTAGGTGTTAATATGGAAATTAAGGTAATAATTTTGCTTTGATCCTACGCTTGATGTGTTAATTCCACCTTATTTGCATGCTGTAGGTGTTAATATTTCTACAGCAGTGTTATTGCTAAAGTAGTTTTTTATTGATAAAAAGTGTCAGTGTAGCATCAAGTGTACTATTGTAGAATTAACACCTAGAGCACTGAGTCAAAGTTGAATTAACACCTACATTGCATTGACGTAATGTGGAATTAACACTTTGACTTAACACTGTAAGTGGAAATAAATAAAACACAGTATTTTTTTATTCTTTTTTTTAATTCAATACTTTAGGTGTTAATTGGAAACTCTGTGGTGCATGCAACACGGGTGTTAATTCACCTCAAAATCAACACGTCATAGTTGATAATGCAATACTTTCAACGTTAACACTTAGAGAGAATTCTGTATTAATACAGAATTATGTTAATTCTGCTTTAATTCAACATCTAAGGTGATAATTGAAAATGTGGTAAGTTTTAATTATACTCAAAGTCAACACGGCAGTATAGTTCAACAATGTTAATGCACAAGATGATAGCAGAGGCATTGTTACAGCACTGAAGGTGTTAATTCAATGCAAAAGGTGTTAATTCAACATAAAATAAACACTGTAGTATAGTTTAAAAAATCTAAAAGTTAAAGAACTGGAAGTGTTAATTCAACTCAAACTGGATTCTGCAGCCGTTGCCAAATGCCATAAATGCTTAAAATCTTGGTGTTAATTAAGTACTTAGAAATTTGACATAGCAAGAGATGATCTGATTAAACTTTACTCAAACGCATTCAAACTCTCACACACGCTCAACTTTGCTAGCTTTAGCTAGCTAGCTTATAGCCGTTCCCTCACCATCCTCAATTTTTTTCTCTCTCCTGAAGTTAATAAGACAAACAAAATGCATCTTGTCACATTGCTGAGAAAGCGTTTCAAATCAGAAAACATGAAATACAGAAAAACAAACAATATTTCATTAAATAATGTTCAGTTTTTTAACCCATTTATTATTATGTGGAACTTCGACCATACACATGTCCCGGTGAATGAGATGTTACCATGGTAACGATAATATTTTAGAACTTTAAGGGCATTAATAATAAATACATACAGTTATGTCAGATTGTAGCACTGTAGTATGAGTGTGTGTGCGGTGTGTATGCTAATGCTGTGCGCTTGTGTGTGTTTAGGTGATATGGGTAGGTGTCAGTGTGTGGCTCTTCTGGAGGACGTTTATGCTGTTCTGCAGTGGAGCGCAGTATTACTACTTACACAACATGCTGGGGGTGAGGAAACACACACACACACACACACACAAACACACACACACACACACACTTATATATATATAGATATATACAACTGCGTTATGTGTGTATGTGTGTGTGAATTTGTGGAGTGTCTAATAGTGTGTGTGTACATATAGTCAATGTCAAAGGCAGATCACACACAGAATGTACATTTCCTTAAGTGTAGAATGAATAGATGTGTGCGTGTGTGTAGTGTGTATACATGTAGTCAAATATCATACACACATTTTAACACACACACACACACACACACACATACACACACACAATGTATGCTGTGTTTTCCTAATTGAAGAGTGAACAGAATGTGTGTGTGTGTGTGTGTGTCTGTGTGTGTGTGAGAGAGAGACAGCGTATTTCCTTACAGCAAAAGGCGTGTGGCAGCATGTCTGCTTCTACAAAGAGAGGACACATAGCATATTAGAGGGGCTCTAACACACACACACACACAGTCTGTTCCTTCTATAGTTAATAAAACACAGTATACATTTAGTGTTTGTTTGTGTGTATCTATGGCATTTGAGTCTGGCATTATCTACATAAACTCTACACACACACACACACACACAAACTAGTTGATTACTTTGAAGATATTTTAGTAAACTTCTTAATGAAACTTTGCATGTTTTGTGTGTGTGTGTGTGTGTGTGTGTGTGTGTGTGTGTGTGTGTGTGTGTAGCTAGGACTGTGTATGAGCCGAGCATCAGCATCCGTCCTGAACCTGAACTGCAGCCTCGTCCTGCTGCCAATGTGCAGATCCGTCCTCACCGTACTGAGGGGACAGACACGGGTGAGAGAGTGAGACTTACACTGAGAGAGAGAGACATAAAAACAGTGAGACAGATAGATTCACTGTCAGATAGACACGTGTCTGAGGTAAACTTTTGCTAAAACAGAAACTGAGCTATTATCAGGAAATCTGATTATCACCGTTTATCATATATTTCAGGTGAAAAGTAGAAAAGTGCGTAGGTTGTTGGATAAAAGTAAAACCTTCCACGTGGCGTGTGGCGTCGCTATTTGCGTCTTCTCAGGTGAGTCATTGCTACATTGCTAACCGTGATGGAAGTATGCTGAAAAAACCTTGCTATAACTAACCAAATACAAATTACTGGCCTCAACTGTCCATTACGTATCCTAGCTAGCAGCAGCTAATAACCACTTTTAGCATCTTTGCATCTTTTTCAGTAATTTTTTATTCATGAATACTAATAGTACATACCAGACCTCAGGGCTAATGAAGCTACTAGCATCTAGCTAATCATTGGCTAAAACATCGTACCACAAATAATTGAATCAAATCAGCAGAGCTAATTCTAACCAACCACAACAAACCCATAGCTAAAACATTTACGCTTCAGTATTAATATAATATAAACCTCATATTTGTAATTGTTTTCATTCATTTGTTTTCTTGTATTTCTCAAAACCCGCACATTAAGTATCCTAGCAGCTAAGAGCTAATTACCACAATTAGCATCTTAGCAACTGCCATTTCTCATCAGGTTCCAATATAATGCTTCCAGCTTTATTTTTCACTCTCAGCTAGCCACAACATTTTAAAGCAAAGACAGCTAATTATCTTAGGCTGGGGCTGAAATCTAAGCGGACCAGTTGTGGTCTGTTTGGCTAACAGGTGTGTGTGTGTGTGTGTGTGTGTGTGTGAGAGAGAGGGAGAGATAAAAAGTACTAGAATGTACACTACACTTCCTGTCTCAGGACTTTTTGGTGTTGTTCTAATTTCAGAGATCCATGGCAACAAGGAGACATAAAACACCAGTATAAACAATCAAGTATATGAGAAAAAGAGTGAGAGATGGATAGAAGGAGGAAGAAAAAGGTGGAGAGAGAAAGAGAGAGAGATTATCAGCTGTTTAACAGATCCTCAGCCCTGCATACTTAAAGCATGCTGTCAGACTTCTCTTCAGGGGGTATTGTGTGTGTGTGTGTGTGTGTGTGTGTGTGTGTGTGCACGTGTGTGTGTGTATGTGTGTGTGTGTGTGTGTGTGTGTGTTCACGCTCTAGGACATTCTATACTCCTAAGAAAACAAAGTAACAGACCCTACAGTGTGGATTTCAGAGGATTTCCTACACAGTCCTCTTAAGAAAACAAATAGCTGCTAACCTGAAAGAAGCTAATTTGACTGATGCTAACATTGACGTACAGCGCTAATACAGTATAGCGGTTAGAGCTTGTCTAGTTGTTCATTTTTCGTAAATTTTTTTTACATCAACACAAAAATGATCATATTATAACTTATTGTCCTTTTCATTTATCATCCAGTTGTTCGGGA
Organism: Notoglanidium macrostoma; assembly: GCA_030068235.1. Taxonomy (NCBI): domain Eukaryota; kingdom Metazoa; phylum Chordata; class Actinopteri; order Siluriformes; family Auchenoglanididae; genus Notoglanidium; species Notoglanidium macrostoma. The sequence goes on from JAQQZR010000005.1 coordinate 3,465,450, forward strand.
TTTAAATCATATATCCTGTCTTCAAACGCTTGTGCGCATGTGATATTGGTTTATTTACTATTTCTAACTACTTTATCAGTATACCGGGCGTGTGTTGGGAATCAGCAGCAGCTAATTTCCTGCTTATTATTAGTGTGCTATATCAATGTGCTTCTTCTATTATGTTATCGCTGCTATAGTAACAACTTAGCTGGATTTGTACGGAGGACACACCATTTAAACGGATAAAAAATCATGTTCCTATAGTGACAAGATTGAACATTACTTATTGAATATTTATGGAAGGAGTCTCCAGCGTCAGCATTTATAACACTGCGTAACAGTGTTATTCTTTACGTATTGCACGTTGGAAGTACCTGTAGAAGTCTTTAGCTAGCTAAACAAGCCTAACGTAGCTCGATGGGTGAACAAAACTTGTGAATTCGTGCTTTCAAATTTGGAAGGTAAGTACAAATACACAAATACACAGCTAATAGGCAGCTTTGAAATGTGGACGGTGAGCAAATATGTTTCTTCGCAAACAATTAGGTCTGTTTGCACGAATCATTAAGAGTTGATATCGGTCAGGACCAAGCACTGAGTTGCTCTGTTCATTCAGGTGCTGCTGACAGCCTTCTCCTTTTTTAAACAACTGTGCATTGTGTAAGTCATAGGTGCAATTCGTGCGCATGCGTACCCCGACTTCAGACGCCCTTGTTTCAAGTGCGTGAGTGTTTAGCAGGTCGGTATTAGAGTCATGGAATTCTTACCTTAATGATCAAGAATGCAATGAATGTTTTTCATAAAAACTGGTGTATAATTCATCCATCCATCCATTATCTATACCGCTTTATCCATCTGGGTTGCGGGGAAGCTGGAGCCAATCCCAGCATCTTCGGGCAAAAGGCCAAAAAATAACAAAAAACCCAATATACTGTGGCCTGTAAATATAGGACAAAATCAATGATTTTGATCTGAAAACAAATATTAAAACATATAGCAACAATTGTTAGCTATTTTTACATCATGAACGACTCACTATGTTCGCAGCGTGCCCTGAACAAATCAGTGACTGAATCTGAGAGTTGAAATAGGTTAACGAAATATCCAAAAATGTTTACAACAATAATGCAAAGTGTAAAAGTTAGCTTTTGTCTGTTAAGCTCAATATTCAGGTAGCTAGCATGTAGACCTTATGTTTTTTTTTTATTGTTTTGTTTTTTTAAATACAAATACTGCAGCAGCCCTCGAACTTTAACATCGTTCAGAGAGCTCGACCAGGGAGTAAGCTGTCTGCTATGCAAGTAGACTCTCTCTTAATTTCGTGGATTGTAGACTATCTGACGGACAGGCCACAGTATGTGCGGCCACATTGTTGTGCGCCTGACACAGTGCAGTGTAACGCCGGAGCTCCACAACGGACAGTTTTGTCCCATTCACTCTGTACAACACCGACTTTGACACAGAAGGCTGCCATCTGCAGAAATTCTCTCTCCACTATAGTCGGCTGAATCAGGCGTGCGGATGAGATGGAATATAGGAAGGTGGTGGATAATTTTGTTGACTGGTGGGAGATGAATCAGCTGCAGCTCAACATCAGTAAGACTGAAGAATTGGTGGTGGATCTGAGAAGGTCACGGTCTCCAGCTGCCCCCTCTGTCCATTAGGGGCGAGGAAGTGGAAATTGTTTAAGACTTGGTGTGCACTTGGATAATAAACTGGACTGGGTGAAGGCCGTAACTGGCTACCTATAAGTAGGATGTATGTCCTATGGTCATTTAGAGTTTGCTAGACCATAGTGCAGATGTTCTACTAGTCTTTGGTGTCTAGCGTCAGTTCCTATGTGCTCTGTGGTGAAGGTACGAGAATCAAGCTGGCTCTGACGTCGGTGTGGAACTTGACTCTTTGGAAACTGTGGCAGACAGGAGAATGTTGTCTAGACTTTTGTCTGTTATTGACATTGTTAATCACCCACTCCACTGTGTTGTGGCTGAACAGTGGAGCACTTTTAGTCGTAGACTAATTATCCATATAAAGTGTTCCACAGACCCCCACAGAAAATCCTTCCTCCCCACTGAAATCAGACTCCTGCCCTTGTCATACCCCCACACAGTAAGCTCTTCTCTCTGTCCCTTATTATCTCGCTTTTTTGGCTAATTATATGGCCAAGTACTTCTTTTTCTTTTTCTTGTGTGCAATATTATTAAGTGGCTCAGTGAGCCATGTGCAGTCTGTCAGACTAGCAGGCATTCCGTTACATAAGGATGCATCCTGCAAACCATCTCCTGTGCCTTATTATTTATCGCATCTATTGTAATCCACTATACTTTCTTATCACAACATATTATCTGTGCAGTACAGATGTATAATCTTAACAAGAGTTTTTTTAAATATTATATTAGCTTAATTTTAGCTGTATGCTTTTATATTATTCCTTGTTTATTCGTGCTTTTTCTGTTTATCTGTGCATAAGCAATTTCCTGTGCGTGACGGGGTAGATAGCACGTCATCCCTCCTAACTGGACGGCAGTTTTTTGGCTCCCAGTCACAAACAGCTTTAGAATTGTGGGGGGGGGGGGGGGGTCAATCCAGTGATAGGAGCGAATGCTTTTCTGTCATGCCAACATTTTGTTTTTGATTTACGTCCACGACGCTAAATGCAAATCTACCAGCAGTTTTTATGGTTCCACAGTGGTTTTAAGTCATCTGGGTATTGCTAATGCACTGATGAGCACTGTTCCCAATATGAACACACTACCTGTGCCAAAAGTACAGGAAACACACTTAGCACCTACTACTGTATCTGTGGGTTCTGCTGTATTAACAAGCATTAAAATTGCATCACGATGTGTCCGCTCTGTGCTGAATGTTTTGCTGACAGAAGTTAATAATATGAATAAGACATGAGTAGGTTGTTGACGCAAATACGGAGTGAAAAAGAGGTGGCTGTTTACAGCAGCCATTTTGTGTGGAAAATTTGAGTGCACGATTTGAGAGAGGCCTAGAGTTATTAGTTCATTAGTTATAACATCTACTCCAATCTCCTAATGGTGTGTGTGTGTGCGTGTGTGTGTGTTTGGTGCACAGTGGTTCATGTAAGCGCTCACCTGGTGAATGCTGTCAGCTTCTCTGTCCGGTTCTCAGATGAGTTTCCTGACCTCAATGTAGCACATTACCGGGGACAGGTAACATACACTCACACTCACACACACAGTCACACACATGCGCACGGACGCACACACACAGTTACACACACACTCACAAGTTCGATCACACAGAGCTATATCTTTAATTAAGGTTTGATAATAGTGTGTGTGTGTGTGTGTGTGTGTGTGTGTGTGTGTTGTTTCAGGATCCCCGAGTCCTCATTCTGACCACAGGTGAGTCACACATAACACATCATGTAGGAATGTTGAAGCAGACATGAATTGCAGCGTTTGGGGTGGAGCCAATGATTAACGATCATTTCCTTCACTCTGATTGGTCAGTTCCTGGAATTACAGGCGTCCTATTGGTGCTCATTTTATTCCTGATGTTTACAGCGTCCTCGTACAGTATACGGTAAATCTGTCTGTCTTTTCTTTTCTTTCTCTCTTCTCTTCTCTTCATATCCCTTTTTTTCTCTTTTTTCTTCTTTCTTTTCCTGTCTTCCTTTTCTCTTCTCTAATATCTCCTTGCTTTTTTGTCCTCTTTACCTTTTCCTTTCCTTTCTTTTTATGTATCCTCCCATTTCTTTCTCTTCTTCACAGTTATCTTGCCTTTTTCCCTCTTTTCTCTTTACATTCCCCCACTCCTCTCTGTGCCTCTGCTCTTTCCCCCTCTTCTGTCTTTACTTCCTCTCTCTTAACAAGTGGGCACTTGTAAATTGCCAACTGACCCAGAGCTAACCTCACACACACACACACGCGCGCACACACACACACGCACAGACACTCTACAGTGATTACAGGGTCTTTGAGTGCACCATTCTCTGATTGAAGTGTGTTTTCTGGCCTGTGGCTGTGTTCAAATTGCAGTGTGATGAGTGTTCAGTGGACTCAATGGCCTGCTCTCTTCCTCAATCAGACACGCCCCTAACCCTTGGGCTCTAAAGGGCACTTAACACTCGCTCCCTTGAGGACGACTGAAGGCTCTTTCATTTAATCTCAGATCCACTTCAGCTCTGTTCTCAGTGCACACTCGCCCACTTCCCCTAATCACGTCCCCTAATCACGTCCCCTAATCACTTCACATACAGATACCCTCAGTCTTTCCCTTTTTTCTTTATTCATGTATTTATTCTTATTTTCCTTTTTACCCCATTCTATTGTTTTTTCTTTATGTCTTACTTCATGTTCATTTTTACATTTTTTCTTTAATCCAAGTTTTATTTTCATTCTTTCTCCTATTATAGTACTTTTTCTTTCTTTCATTTTTGTTTTTTTCTCTAGTTTAAATTTTTGTGTACTTCTTTTTTCTTACTTTTATGTACTTGTTCTTTATTCCCCTGTTTTTCAGTCATCATCTTCTTTTACTTTATTTATGCTGTCCATTTGTTTATTAATAAATTTTTTCTTTAATCTAAATTGTATTTTTTTAATACTTTCTCTGCCAGAATTCAGTCTTTCTTTCTTTCTTTCTTTCTTTCTTTCTTTCTTTATTTCTTTCTTTCTTTCTTTATGGTTGTTCTATGTGTAATATATATATATTTTTTCTTTGCCGCCTGTTTTACTTTTTTCTCATATTATTTGTCCAATTTTGTTCTTTGTTTTTTGTTTAATTCGTCTGTGTGTGTGTGTGTGTGTGTGTGTGTGTGTCTGCAGAATGTGCAATTATGAGATCTTCTGGTACACTCACAACCTTTTTATCCTCTTCTACATCATCCTGATGCTGCATGCGTTGGGGTAAGATCTTTCTCTCTCACACACACAGACACACACACACACACACACACACACACACACACACACACACACACACACAATCATGTGTAACATTGCTGTTCCGCAGAGGGACTTTGAAGTACCAGATGAACGTGGAAGCCCACCCACCGGGTTGCGTCTTGGCCAATCAGACACATCCAACCAATCTGACAGCAAAAGCAGAAAAGAGGGCGGAGTCAGACAAAGGCTCATCTACAGTGTGTAGTGAAGAGGCTAAGTTTCATGCTCACTTTCCCCAGGTGTGTGTGTTTGTGTATGTGTGGTATAATTATAAATAATACAGTACCCAACTGAATACATGTGATGCCCTGCTTTTGATATTTTTTATAATTGATTATATTGTGTGTGTGTGTGTGTGTGTGTGTGTGTGTGTGTGTGTGTGTGTAGTTGTGGTTGTGGGTCTCGGCTCCTCTCTGTCTGTACTGTGCAGAGAGAGTGTATCGCTATGTGAGGGGCAGTGCTCCTGTTACCGTGGTATCTGTCACCAGGCACCTCTGTGATGTCATCGAGGTGCGCATGCTGAAGAGTGGCTTTAAGCCCCGCCCAGGGCAGGTAAGTCCTGCCCCCATAGACACATATAATGTTATTACATCACTTGCATTCATTTCTTGTGTGTGTGTGTGTGTGTGTGTGTGTACGTACGGGAGCTTTGCATACTCAGGTTCCCTTTTCCAGGTGAAGAGAAACACAATAGTTTCATTGATGTGCAAGCTTTAGGTTTTGTATAACTGCAGTGTTGTTAGGTAATTATTGTATATGTTGTAAAAGCTAGAGAAACAGGGCCTTCTGGACAAAAGTCAACCTTGCATAACTGATGAAGGACTTTTGAAAACAAGGAGGTGAGAGAGAGATACAATACAAATGTACAGGCAATTTTGAGAAAGAGTGATGAGAGATAGATAGATAGATAGATAGATAGATAGATAGATAGTGCAAAAGAGTGAGAGAGATTGAGAGGCCATAATTTTCTTAAACGTGTAGTTAGAGATGTCACTGCTCTGATAATCCGATATCCAGGATCGGTATCAGGCTGATATACACAGAAAAAAAAAAAAAAGATGGAAAAATGATGTCAGAGGGAAAAAAGAACAAATTCAATTCCATCTGATCCTGTAAGAAATAGTAAAGATTGGAAATTAATTTGTGTGGGACAAAATTGCGATCGGAAGTATTTACATGTCAAGGCGAGTGATTGTATTTTTTTGTTGGGATTTGATTATATTATATATATGTTTAGTCTGATGTCTAATGGCGTTTCATGTTGGAGACATGTCTGCATTTTATTAAGTCGTAAAGCGTATTAGACCACACTTCTGGTACATCATCAAGGCTTTCACAGGAATTTTACTGACAGAACTCCAAGATGCTTCTTCTAACCGTATACCTGAGAGAACTCACAGTTTAATGCTGCTTACTGTTATTTATAGCTGTTTAAGATCTCTACTCGTTGTTTTTGCTTTACAGTCTTAGGCTTATTTGTATATGAATAATCCATAATCTTTTAAACTGAAACATGAGGAGGAAGAAGGCATCAATATTCATGAACAAGGTGCCTATTATATGCAGTACCTCAGAGGTGGACAAGATGGGGAAAATATAATATTTCTGTACTTTATAATGAGTTTACACATTCATTTGCATCCTAATGATCACATTTAAGTCTGTTCTCAGTGTGTGCATGTACACTTCCGGTAGATGTGGATATAATCCTGATACTCAAAATGACCAGGAGTGTAATTTTCTTAGGACTAAATAGAGTCTTTATCTAGTTCGGACACATTTTAGCACATTTTAACTTAATAATGTACAAATGCATCTGTACTCCTAGTATATTACATCACAACTTGTTCCCCACAAATGTTTGTGTCTTTACGAAAGTCAAAAACGAACAAGCAGTAATGGGAAAACCCACACAAGATAGTGGTGATCAGCTGAAATAATTTAATATAAAAATGTATTATTATTATTATTATTATTATTATTAAAGCTTTCATGTCCACTCATTTGGTTGTCTATTTGTATTAAGATAATTTTCCTGTTTGTCAGTTAAGCATTTCAGGTTGTGCTTTGAATGAAAGGACATTAATATCTGGCTCTTCATAACCCCTCAGTTCCACAGATTTTGTAACAGGAAGTGGCCTAACATCAGGTCCTTCCACCCTGACGCGTATGGCTCCTCCAATCCCCCCGCGCCCAATCCAGCAGTCCTACCGTCCAGCCTACAGCTCTTACCCCTCGTCCTACAGCCCCTTCAGCAGCTCTCCGTATGGAGGCTACAGCCCTTACAGCCCCTACAGCTACGGCGGTTTGGGACACAGCCGCTTCCTCCCAGAGGAAGTGCCTCCGAGCCGCTTCGTGCAGCAGGCGGAGGAGAGCAGCCGAGGCGCGTTCCAGTCCGTCGAGAGCATCGTGCACGCTTTCTCCTCCGTTAGCATGATGCTGGACGCCACCTTCTCAGCCGTCTATAACAGCTTCCGCGCCGTGCTCGACGTGGCCAACCACTTCTCACGCCTGCGCATCCACTTCACCAAAGTGCTGTCTGCCTTCGCGCTCGTGCGGACGCTGCGCTACCTGTACCGACGGCTGCAGAGGATCCTGGGAATGAGGTCGGACGCTGAGGTGGAGGACCTGTGGGATGATAGTTCAGCAAGTGCAGTAGTGCCAGGAGGCAGAGGAGCCGGTGTTGGCGCTTCCAGAGACGGCACAGTGAAGTCTTGGCCCATATTTCTGTTTCTCGCGGTGGTGTTCGGAGGACCGTACCTGATCTGGAAACTTCTGAAATCTGAAGAGAGCACAGAGGAGCATGGTGGGGCTTTATCTTTATGCATCATCCGTCTTTCTGTCTCTGTCTCTCTTTTCCTCTTTTCTTTTACTCCTGTCTGTTCTTTTCTTATGTCATTTAAATATTTAGTGCTTTCTGAATTCTTGAAATGTCTTGAAGATGTCCAGCATTTGACACATTATTAAGGAAAACACAACAATGCACTGAAGACCTGAAGCACATTATATTGCAATCATTATCATTTTTCTAAATGCAGTGACTATTTATAAGAAAGCTTTGATTTCTTTATGGTGGATCTGAAGTATGAATAAAAACCTGCATATGAATGGGACAGTTGGTCAAAAATATAATTTACACATTTTCTCCTGTAAATGTAGTCAGTTTAGCCAAGTCGTTCGGATTTCTTCTACACTGAAGCTAATAGAGCTATTAAAAAAAAAAAAAAAAAAGCGTTTTTCGTAAATCTGTTTTATACATAGCAGAAATGGAGAATATTTAGACATTTTCACACAATCATTTTAGCGTCGTAATTAATTGAGGCTGCGAGCTCATGTTCACCTTCAGGTCCTGGGCAGGAAAGAAAATCAATTATTCTGCTTGTCTAAGATGAAACATGACCTTGTTGATCTGCAGGTTTTTCTTTTCTTCATGTTCTCTTAAACCATGTCAGTAAGTCTGTCTGGCACCACTGAAGAACTGTGCCGTTTGTGGCGTTGTTTTTACAGTGTGTGTGAAAATATTCACAGAAAACACTTCGGGAAAGAAGCAATTGTTTTGTTGTCCAATTACAGACTGCTGTTTATGTATTATACCTGATCTGCTCTCTCCTGTTCACATGTGTGTTTATTTTTGGTATGTGTGTGTTCAGGCACCAACTGGGCCAGCGGTGAAGACGACCACGTGGTAGCCAGAGCTGAGTACGACTTCACGTCTGCTTCTGAGGAGGAGATCTCTCTGCAGGCTGGAGATATGCTTAACCTGGCTCCGAAGGGTAAAGAGCACACCTTCATAACAGGAAGTCAGATGATGTTACATTTAATGGCTCAGTGTTGGGTATTGCTTCTCCATGTAAATCTCATATCTGTGACAAGTATAACCACATGTGGTTATTATGCATAGTGACAGATGGGCTACAGTCAGGAACTGGCTACGTAGTTGCAGCTTCACCTCTGGACACTCCTTCTGTAACTGCTAAATAAAAATCTCTTTACAAAAAGCTTCACCGTGTCAGCAATCCAAATCTAACCAGTTCTAAATCCGTCTACACGGTGCGTCCGCCATACAAGTCCCTGCATAGCTGTTGCTATAGAAACGCAAAAGTATTAGAACGTGTGTGTTAATATAAACCTGTGATTTGCCTTGAAGCGGAAAATATTGCTGGAGCTGCAGTTATAGAAGTGTATTCAAACTTCTGACCAATCAGAATGGAGAATTCAGCACTGTGGTGTAAAGAGGTTATTATTGATGTCTGTCAGTACTGAAGATTATTCTGTACTCGTAACCTGGTGCTGGAATAAATTTGGTGTCTTAAAGTTCTTATTAAAGACCCATCCTTTAATAATAAGGACTTTAATGAATGCTAATAGTGCACTTATTGAAAAAAAAAACACACATCTGAATAAGTGTGCATCATACTTGCGACAGCAAAGAAAACTCTACGCACTCGATGTGTAAACATGCTAGTTAATGCATGCACGTTCATAACCATGACTCTTCTCACAACCTGCACCTCCAGAGCAACAGCCGAGGGTGCGTGGGTGGCTGCTGGCCAGCGTGGACGGCCAGACCACAGGCCTCGTCCCTGCCAACTATGTCAAGATCCTGGGCAGGAGGAGGGGAAAGAGGCAAGCCGAGCTGGAGAGGTTGGCGCAGGGGCAGCAGGTTCTGCAGTCCGCACCGGGTCAGGTTACAGTGGCGGTGCCAGCCTCAGCCTCGGCCGGTCAGCAGGACCACGAGGAGCTGCTGGAGTGTGTGTACAGAGAAACTCCGGCGTCTTACACAAACCCGGCCGTCGCGATGAACAATGACAGCACAGACCCTGCTCTAGGAAGTTCTGAGAAACTTGATTTGTGAATGTGTGTGTGTGTGGGCTAGAGTGGTTATGGTGAGTATGTAACTGACAGTTCTCCAGGGTTGAGGTGAATCTTCCCAAGTGTAATTTCCATCCATCTGATTTTATGCGTATTTTAAATTTGGGCATACAGACTTTTGATAGAAATGTTAATAAAAGGTTTTCAGGAATGGTTGTTGTATGGATAAAGAGAAGATGTGGTGATGGAAAAGGATTTTTTTTAATAGATGGTAAGAAGTGTAAGATACAGACTCGCCGTTACTGTGTTTCAGGTTGGAGCTCTTTTTTTCTTTTTTTTTTTTGGCTCATTTAGTTGACTTTTCATACATTTGCTTAAAAATTGCAAAACATTTGGATGGAAGCAGAACAAACGTCATTAAATGGAGGACACTAGGGGAACTTACCTCAGGAACACCTCAGGTTTAAAGGTATGATCAGGATGTTTTGATGCTAAATTACACACATTTACCTTATAATCCCCTATTTATTTTATGGTATGTAAATGAATGAGATAGGTATGAATCATGTAGATAAAATGGAAATCTAATAAGGGGTTAAATGAAGAAAGTATTGAATAAAAGTCCTGGAGATGATTTAAAGGAGCTGTTTGTAAAGTAAAGTAAAGTAACCCTCTGCTGCCTTCCAGTCCCAAACAACCTCTCTCCGACTGTTTAAAATGTTAAGGAAATGCAAAAATCTGAGCAGCTCTGCCTGGGGGTGGAGCTAATTTCTGGACCAGAGAAATCTAATCTAGTCTGAAATAAAAAGCCAGCTCCACTGAATGCCAGTGTAGTAAATTCACAGTTTTATGATGCATCTGTGGACTTATTTAATTTAGATTACAAAAAAAATAAAAAAAAATTTTAAAGAATAAAATGACAAAAGAGACATACTGCACCTTTAATGACATTATTAAGAGTAGAAGCTGAATCCTGATTATAGCTTTAAACAGCTGAATGTTGGATAAGCAGATGATATGATTCATGTTCATTTTTTCCACAATACACTTTTGTTATCTGTAGGAAATGTGTGCGGTGTCACTTCTCTTGTATATGTTTTTCTCCAAAAGGTTAAACAGTTCAAAATTCATACGGTCAGAGACATTTTTTCCATGTTGGTTTTGACCACAGGAGAAAGTGGTTTTGATAAAGAGATAATGGTGTGTAATATACGTATATGGAATGATGTCTAACTTATTGCACCATGTATACTCTGAGATTTGTTATAAGGCTTGAATCAATTAATTTATGGTTTATTTCTTGATTTTAATTAACATGTTTAATTGACTCTTGCTAGAATTATTGGCCACATGTTTAGGATACTCTGTTAAAATGAATGTTTCGGTGGCTTGTAGTAACGTTACACAGCATCATGTTTCGTTCAAAGGTGCACCATTGTGAATCCTAAAGAAGACTGTAAGGTTTTGTCTGTTTCATTATTTCATGTGCTTGTTTGTGTGTACTGTCATTGAATAATCATTAGCGCACATGCATTTGTGTAAATAGAAACATTATTTTCAGTAAAATATTTTCAGACTAATATCCGTTGTCTTGTGTTGATTTTATTCCAGCACTAGACTCTGAAGAGAACTGATGATAAATTCAAACTGGACAGTAGTACACAATTCATGAAGCTGATTGACATTTTGTTGGGTTTTTTTGGATATATATCAATTCTGTGATAAAACTGTGCTAAAGGGAGTAATCTTTGCTCATGTAAAAGCTGAAAATATTTCTAATGAACACTAAACAATGCTACAGCTACTACACATTTAGTTTGATCATTAGTTGGTGAAGGTTCCCCTGGAGGCAAATATATATATTAGAGTTGATTTTGGCAATGCAGAGCCACTGAATGTGATTTTGTTTTTCTCCGGTATGGCCATACGTTAATAAAATGAGGCTACAATACTTTTTCAAGCTCTATTTCATGGCCACTAAATATTTTAATTTGTGTTAATTATTGGTTTTTTTTAGCATACAGTTGTGCTTGAAAGTTTGTGAACCCTTTACAATTTTCTAGGGGTGAATGTGTTCGACTAACAGGGTTGAGTGAATGTTGTGGAACTAAAATGTACGTTATTCATAACCGACAATGTATAACTCATGGAAAAGAATATCTCAAGCATGAGCTGTTTACACTTTATTGCATATATATTTTTTTTTTTTTTTTTTTTTTTTTGAAAATTATAGGCAAAGATCCTGTAGTGCTGCAGTTTGTTGTTAAGGTTACTTCACATGAGGAAAAAAATTTAAAGACCTATCCTGTTTCTATTTTTAGTGGGCTATAATGGGTCAATTGTAACGGCTTTATTTGTTTAAAGCCTGGCGCATTAATACACACTTCAGTTGCTGTGATGCTCTGACTAGCTGCGCGTGAGGATTTTTACAACGGTTTCGAATGCGGCTCAGCCAGTCAGATTTCAGAACAGGAATTCTCCGGTTTATAAAATGTCTTTTCCTTTTTTTTCTTTTTCTTTTTTTTTTTTACTTTACAAAAATGTTTTTATATGAAATACAAATCATAAATCACACTCTTACAACCCGTAAATGACCGGAAGGACGCGACTGGTCACCTTGGCAACGAGGACGCCTTCGAGCACCTGCTGCACTGCGGCACCGGAAGCGCGCACAGACAGGAACAGGAGCGGCTGACCGGCTCAAAGGGGAGAGTCGACTCTAGCATCAACACGTTATAGGGTTAACATTAGCTAAGGCTTTTTAACATATTTAAATTGATGTATAGCGACATCCAGCAGTTTATATTTTAAACCATCTATCCGGTGTGATTTCTGATTAAGATGGACATCTGTCTGGTTTAAATGGCTGTAAGAGGACAATAACATCACTGTGGGGGGAAGAAACGCAAATAAAAACGTAAGCAAAACCAAACTACTCCTTATCATTTCCTAGTTACTGTTTTTAGTTCTGTAGTCATCAGAATATATGCAGTATAAGCAACTAGATGCAGAGTTTTATGAGATTTCTTTACCTTTTGTTTAAATCTGACCATAATTCATCTGTCAGACAAAACATTTATCAAGTCAAGTCATTAAAGCATTCCATCCAGGAAAAATAATATCACAAATATATTCTTTTATCAGGGCAGCACAGTGGTGCAGTGGTTGGCACTGTCGCCTCACTGCAGGAAGGTTCTGGGTTCGAACGTGCTGGCTGACTGGGGCCTTTCTGTGTGGAGTTTGTATGTTTTCCCCATGCCTGTGTGGGTTTCCTCTGGGTGCTCTGGTTTCATCCCATGGTCCAAAGACATGCAGATTAGGCCAAACGGCTACTCTCAATTGCCCATAGGTGTGAGTGTGAAGGGTTGTCTGTCTCTGTGTTAGCCCTGCAATAGATTGGCGAATTGCCCATGAGAATTGATCCCTTGGAGAAATAACCGTAAAACACATTTCATATTTTTGCACAGCTCTCTGTTATGTTTTGTTCTTTCTTGATGTTTCCTTGCCTCATATGTTCTTATTTTCTTACCTCAGAATTTCCTGTTTTTTCACCTCACGCTGTCCTGTACTATTTTGTTGTTTGGTGCCAACCAGATACTTACAGTACTTACTTATCTTGTTGCCTTTATGTATTTACAAATGTAAAACAAATAGTAAATTTACTTTTATTTAGATCACATATTAAAGGCAACAAGTTTCAGCCAGAGTGCCGTACAATAACATATAACATCGAGTCATCTCAAACTGCAGTCAGATAAAATACAAATAAAATAAAGAAATAAAACAATAAAAAGCATTGAAAATGAAAAGCAAAGAGGCGAAACCACAGGTGGAAAGGCCAACGGGACAAAACAGAAAACTCGATATTTTGCTACGGCTCGTCACTGCACTTCGTTTACTGCAAGATACATGACGTCTCTGCTGGGGTTTTTTTATGGTCATGTCATATAAATTTATCGATAGAGAGAGATAGAGCGAGAGAGAGAGAGAGAAATTATTGATCCCCGAGGGGAATTGTTTTGTCATAGCAGCAGACAATTACAGATATTACACATGGCATTACAGACACCAAATTCTACCAAGACACACTTATCCGTAAGTGGGTAAGGTAAATGCATACAGTGTCATGTGGAACAAAGTGTCCAGTTAATAATGATGATAAAAAATAATGGTAATAAAGTGACAGTGAATAATGATAATAAAAACAAAACAATAAAGATAAGATAAAGATAAAGATAAAGACAATCTGAAGTAGGCAGATAACATTCAAAGTATGAAGGAGTGTTGGTGGTGTTGTGCTTGACTAAATTGTAATATTAATAATGTTCTTGGACCAACTCTTTCACTCTGTTGTTTTTCAGATCATGAATCGCCTTTGTAATGTGAACAATAATTTCCCGTATGATAACAGCCTCCTGGTGCTGGACATGGTTCTGCGGTCGCTATGGGGAACCACACAGCCAATCAACTGGGAGAACGTAGCCCGTCTAGTTCCTGGTTTCACTCCCAAAGAGGTAAGTAAGAAGTAAAAGGTGGTCACTGACCTCAAGTCAGAATAGAAAACGGTTTAATGCGGCTGGAAACGCATGTCTCGCATAATGGGCTTCAAACCATTTTATTTCAGGCACTTTTATAGATATTAAAGCCTTATAAGACATCTAGACTTCTAAAGGAGCATAGACATGTGTCCAAGAATGCAGCACAATTACAAATATTTACAGTGCTTTAGTTTCATGTTGACCATAGATTTTGGTGGGGCAGGATGACATTAATAACCACACATAGTCACAAACCAATTTAACTTGAGAGGCTATAACACTTGGCTTCTACCATAGACTACTGTCTGTACCACCCCACAATACCCCATACTGGGCAATTCAGTGTCGACAACATACAGCATACAGTTCAGCAGTCTACAATTGGGCATGGGGCATCGTGATTCCTGTCCCAGTAGAGATCTGTTAGCATGTGCTGCAGTTCTCATTGTTGACCACTAGGTGTAGTAATAGCTCAGCGGACAATAAGCATGAAAGTGAGCTCGCGGCCTCATGATTGCGCAACATCTAGAATAGCAAGGAAGTCAATAGACGGTGAGCTTATATGCGACAAATGGTAACATTTTTCACTGTTGGTCATTCAAAAGAGGTAATTAGCATTTCAATGTAATTTGAAGTGTATATGGTTGTGAGTGACGACTTTATAACGATGAACACTTGGTAGATGGTTGATTATATATTTGGCCACAGCTGGATCTTACTAAAGGAATCATTTGAGGCTGGAAAGCTGCTATAAGTTTGCCCTTGGGTGTGGATCAGAAGGTTGAGTTAGTTATTTCTGACAAGTTGTAATAAGCATGGAAACTAAATCTCACTATACTGTCTTTGTATATATAACAACAAAAGCTTTCTTAAGGTAAATCCTTATCTTAACCTAATTATTAGCAATTTGATACCAGATAGTATGAGATCAAACTGTTACATATACAGTATCTTTTTGGTCTGATGTCTGTGTGTGCGTGTGTTTAGTGTGCTCGCAGGTTTGATGAGCTGAAGAGCACAGGGAGTTTCCCCTTGGTAGACGAGCAGTGTAACACGCTGACCGGTGCCAGTGGCTCTCCATCTGAACCACTCTCCGCTTACATCCGATCCACATTGTTGGACCTTACCGGGGAGACAGGGGAACCGCGGACCAATCAGAGCACGCTCTCAGTGTCAGGTACGTCAAAGGAGCAGGATTTGAACAGGAAATTGCTGTAACCCAAATGCATTTGGTACACTGTACACAGACAATGCGACAGGTAGAAAAGAGAATGTTGGATTATTTCCACTAGTTTGGATTACCAGTAAACCTCTTAAAACAAGGAGATCAATTCTTACTTGTTTTCTTTCTAGAAATCAGCCTTAATGAAGAACCATTTTTATCAAACTTGAGTTTAAATTATTCCCTGCTCAGAGGCATACAGTTCAACACAAACCGCGCATTCATTACCACGAGCGTTTTTCATGTGAGGTAAATGTTATTGAACGCACCGTTAGCCTATAGTGTTTTAAAGATGGTGTGCGCTTATTGCTTTACTTCTAGAAGAATTCACCCAAGACTTGTTGTAGACCAAATTGTTCATAATGTTGTGGGGAAAAATTTCATTACACTGTTCTTTTCATGAGGAAACAATCATTAAAGTGTTTCAGGGAGATTTTAGCGTATTTGATAACGTAAGCCAACTAGCTACCTTAGCTAAGTCAGTGATTAGCAAAATTTCGTTTGCTATGCTGTACTTTATCTACAGGTTTATAAATCACCGGGAATACAGTGGTTTAAATCATGACTCAGATCCTAAAATCCCACTTGTGTTTGAAATCTGGGCTTGTTCACTAGCAGTTAACGAGATGACTAGCTACAGTATGTGCTAACATTATCTGCATTCTTGTACAGTTGCAGCAAACCGTGTCAGCTAATGATAACGTGTCTGAGAGGCTCTCGTGTCTGACACTGTCCGTTCTCAGGACTGAGCGTGACCGCTGTTGTTCGAGGAGCCAGTGTTGAGACTGAGAACACTGCGAGCACGGAGGATGAAGAAAAGGAAGACAGAGGAAAGAGGTAACGCTAGACTTAATTATACCGAAGGTGCTCGTTCGTTCACTACCCAGACATCCTACCCTATAAAACCCTCGTTTCAGGACGGTTCCCACCTTTCTACTGTGATGTAGCTAGCTTTGCAGATTTGAGCAGTTTGATATTAGAATATCTGCTCATAGAGTCATTTTTATTATATTTCTCATTTTAATAACTTTTATTATTAACTTTATTCTTTTTCAACTTTACGCAAGTCTACAGAGAGATTGGCCTCATGACAGAGGTCCTTGGCAGCTAGACAGCTAGTTTAAATGGCATTAGTTGTGATAATGAACAAATGATACCTGTCAGACTCACCTATTTTGCGATCATTTAACCCCCAAGGGCAATGCTGAAATCACTGTTGCAAACCGTACAGCACACAGCACTGTCATTGCTTTTTACTGCTGCGAGGCAGGGGTACGCCTTCGTATAATCTGAAGAGAAATGCGTTTTTATATCGTTTTTTCGGGCAGTCTGGCATGGCGATGCTGAACAATATACTAAACTGATAGATCAGAGAGACAGGTCGACTGTAAAGCCCTCCCACAGAGAAAACTCATAGGTCTACTTAGCAGAAAAAGAGAGACCATTCAGGATGCTCTCTATCAGTTAAATCTCTCGTTTCGTTAGTCAGAACGTGGGTGTTCTCCAAAGATTCTAGATAAGCGTACTGATCTGATACGTGTGCTCTCGCTCTAAAAAAACCACATTTCTGGAATGTTGTGTATAATTTGCAGGCGTCAGGGAGCCACTATGAGTATGCAGTAGACTCCTGGAACTTCCAGGAGAAGTAGGATGTCTGACTATCTTTAGTTTCAGCCTTGAATATTGGGTTCAGTTGTATCTGGAATTAAAGGAAAACTCTATTAGGTTATTAGTATTGGGCAGCAATAATCTAATGAACACTAGAAAGTCATAATATTAATTAAAAAACAAATTATATACAGTATAGATAATTGTTTGTCTTCCATTTTTAAAAGTGTAATTTACATATATTGTCTGTTTCTAGACCTGCAATAATAATAACAAGAGAAAATCTATAGTTTCCATTCAGCTGATCTTGATCTTTATTTTAGATTTTTGTTTTCATTATTCCAGCCCCGATACAGGTCTAACCACCAGAGCTTTTCATTAAGAACAGACATGGTGGGATTGCTTAGGGGGAAATTGATGTTTTTGTTGTAATTGCAGTTCATCTCGTACGCAGCAGATGGCTCTAAACAATACCAACTTCTCCTTTAGCATGATGTTGAGAAATATAAGATTAATTCAGGCGTATTCATGTTCCAGCTGAGGAGAAAAGGGTAGCGAGAGATGGCTTTTATCCATACCGATACCCAGGCTCTGTAGCCGGCTTACACCAGCAAAAAAAAAAAATGGTGGATCGGATATCAGAGAAAAAGCATTTATTTGATCCGATTTTGTAACTGATTAGAGACTGGAGTTGGGCTTGGAAATGTTTACACATAAAGAGATGATTGTATTCTATTGTAGGATAGATTTTTATTCTAGTTATACTTTCTTACATTTATTATATTTGCAATGTAAGTGATTTTTGTGCTGTGTTTTCGTGTCAAGTCATGTTTTTAGCAAAAAAAATTTTTTGAAAGCTTAGTTCTTTTAAAGCAAGAAAATACTGGATTGGTTATCAATATCAGCTGATAATCAAGGTTTCAGTATCAGAATCAGACAAGACAAAGTGGTATTGTGTCATATTTAATTAAGTGGCTTAGCTGAGAAGTTCTTCTAAATCTTCAGCCCTGAAAAATGTAAAACCCGAGGCCTGAAACAATGGAATAAACCTTATATTTTATGGCAATGTTGTTTTACTAAAGTATCTTTAAAATGATATGACTGTTATATGTCTAGAACCTATTCTACAAATTCCATACTGCTCCTTAATCTGCTGCTCTTGGTCTGTCCATCTCAGCCCTATCATGGTGATCCACGTGTGTGACGAAGCGAAGAACCTGAAGCAGGATTTTGAGTGTCCACGTGACCTGCTGGTGCGAGAAATGCGCTACTTTGCCGAGTACCTCTCCATGGATGCCCAGCGCTGGGAGGAGGTGGACATCTCGGTGCACTGTGACGTCCAGATCTTCGACTGGCTCATGAACTACGTCAAGAGAAACTCTGAGGAAGATGAACCCGGGAAACATGTCAACAAGCCAAGTCTGGGTGAGGTCTCATAACCGTGCTTGTGTACTTGCTGAGATGTTTGATGTGTGAAAGTAAAGAGACCAGGCTCAGGTGTCTTGGTGGGTATTGTGAGTGTTTGGTGTTTGTGACTGAACGATGGGCTTTTCCTTCATGTGTGGTGTGTGGAATGGTGGTGGGTGAGGTTGGTGTGTGGCTGGTTGTGCCGTGCTCGTTTGGTCATGGTGTGCCGTGTTTGGTGTTTGGTTTCAGAGCCCAGCAATGTCATCTCTATCCTGATCTCATCCGAGTTCTTGAAGATGGATGTTTTAGTAAGTGTGGTTACTTTAGTAAGCGTGTGTGTGTGTGTGTGTTTGAGCAAGTGTGGATACTTGAAGCCTCAATCACAGATTGCTGAGATGTCAGTTTAGCGTTTAACCTTATACTCAAAATACAGTAGTACGTCGACTGGTATGTAAGGACAGATTAAAGTGCGCCTGTATTCAAAAACAGATCCGAAACTCAGGACCTATAGCAGGCCACCATCGGCAAAAGATTTTGGATCGGATACATAACTAATGAAACGAATCATATCGGAGACATAACTAATGAAAAAGACAATACTCAACTAACTTGCTACTACTAGTTAACTAACTACTTTAGGACATCTTAAACCTAACCCTGATTATATAAATTGGTGTTTGGGTGAGATTTGTTAAGATTTGTCAATAACTTTATTAAGAAAACAGACTTGAGAACAATACCTATGAGCTCAGCTTTTGATGCCACAAAATAGAGTTTGACGCTATAATGCTTGCGTATGCAAATTATTAACGGATGACAGTGTGGTGACATTACATTTTTTGCCACAGAATAACTTCCAGCTTAGGTAACTTGGCTAAACTCAGTGATTAGCACCGTTTTCATTGTCATATTGTGTTTTGGCCGGTTTGGCTTCTACAGATATGATGAATCAAATCAAGATCCTGAAATCCAGCTCATGTTTACCTTGAGTTTACAGATGCGAGCTAGTTTGCTAGCAGTCGACTTGCTAGCATTTTGCTCACAGTTTTATTTCACAATAGCAGTGAATAATGTCAGCTAATGCAGGTTTAAGTAAGAACCTACCGTGCAGATACATCAACGATTTCCCAACTCTGGTGGACAGACATCTCTTCTTCAGTCTCTGCATCAGTTTGAGAATCGCATCTACCCAGTGAAGCCTGTTGTAATAGCTTTGAGACACTGTGCTGCCTTGCTGCCACAACGGTAAAGGTGTAGCGACGTTTCAAGGCCATTTTAGTAGTTTCTACACATATTAAAAAGTATATTATTTAGCAAAGATTCTGTCTGAATGGTTTCAAATCACTTTAAATACCTCATAATACCTAATAATAGATTTGTATTTAGTATTCAAACAGGAAGCAGTTCCTGATTGAGGTTTTAAGAGTCAATACTTTATTGACGATACTTAAGTGTGGATGCTTTAGTAAGTGAAAATAGTTCAGTGCTGTAGGTGTAGTGCTGGGTGTCTGTGTGGTGTGTTCAGCATGCTGCGTGACATCTAAATAATCGTACGAAGCGAAATGGAGAGGGTGGAGTTAAAGCGTGGTCCGTTTCAACAGTTCAGGTAGACTCAGATCCATGACTAAGCATTTTGTACTTATGTGAAGGTGAAACATGATTTCAGACCCCTTTAAAACCACCCACAAATAAATGTCACCACTTCATGAGGTTCATTTTTGATCAATATAATTCATGCATTTTGAAAACAATGCATTCCCAGTCCACAGTTTAGAATATCAAGGTTTAGAATGTACTTACAGCTGCAATTTTTCAACTTTTTCAGAAATCTGATAAAAACAAACCACTTAGAAAACAGCTTGATTGTGTGATGGTGTAGTCCAACCAAAATACATAATCTCTGTCTGAAAGGAGGATTAGATTCAATTCCTGCTGTACTCAAATCACAAAAAAATAATATTGAGTTAATATGGTATAAGAAAAAAGATATTTATTATTTTTAGTGTATTTGTTTTCTGGTTGTTTTAATTTTTCCTGTTCTTGGATATAAACTGTATAACAGTTGGATTATTTTCAAAACTTTCTAGTCATCTCTGACCTGTGACTACATATGGATGATGATCATTAATTATGCCCATTAGGTGAAGGTTAAATACTGTGTTTGCAGGTGGAGGAGTGTATTCAGTATTGTCACGAGCACATGAGCGCCATCGTCGCCACTCCATGCAACATGAGCTGCATCAACAGCAACCTGGCCTCACGCATCGCCCTGCTGTTCACTCACAACCAGGCAGACGATATCAAGGACAAGAAGGACAAGTTTAAAAGGTAAACCGGTATTTTCAAGGAAAATAAAAATCAGTAAACAAACATAGTTGTCTTTTTCTAGGCTGCTAATCTTGCTGTGATGTGCATCTTTCAGTAAAGTGTTCCAGCAGAAGATTGAAAAGCTGTTTGATCCAAGTTTTGAAAATCACGACTCTCCAGGAAACGCTGCTACGCTGTACAGGTCTGGCAGAAATAGCAACATGGACCTCCCCGTAGTCCTCTTAGGGCATTTTAACACGTTGAACATTTTACTATTTTGTGCAATGTAGGTAAAATAGCAAAGGAATACATTAATAGTGCTGTGCAGCGGTATAAGGAGAATAAAATTGGATGTCACATCTTCATGTGGTCTTTAAACAGGTGTGGTCTTTGCCTTAAGCTTCTCACCAAAGACACAGAAAGGAAGATCTCCTGCCTTCCAGGCAAAATCAACATTGACAATCATGGGGACATCGTCTACACACACAGCAGGTACGTACGTATCTCTGTAGCCATGTCTGGTTCTTGTACATATTTGATATTATTGGTTCTTTTCAAGCCTCAGTAAGTAAGAATGGTGTGATCCGGTACCCTCCCTACTTCCGGGAACACACCGTGAGGACAGATCTTGGAGCTTTGTTTGACATTTTGTACATTTTGTTGTTGTGCCCTCAGGCAAAAAGGCTGGGACGTCCATGAGTATCTCAACAGCTTGTATGAAGAGCTGAAATCATGGGTGCTGATTTACTGGAGGATCTGGGGCACCATTAATTATCTCACCTGCTCGTGCTGTAAACAGGTAAATATAAAAAACACTTGTTGTAAACATGCGATATTTTCAACCTGTAAATAATAATATTAATTAAATATGAATTAATTAAAATTAAATAACGATACTGGATTTTATTTTATATTGCTTAGTATGACTAGTGAATTAGAAAAATATAGCAACAAGTTGACATTTATGGTGAAGTTACACTTTGTAAAATCAAAATGGCAAAATGCGTAATTGCGTACAACCAGTCTTGCTTCTGAAAAATACATAGGTAGCATAGCATACATAGGCTACCATTTATTACCCATAATGGTGTAGTAGTCAATATTTTTCATTTCTTACCAATAAAAATAATGTGGAATATTATGTAGAAACGATAACAAATAATAGTTTAACGATTGTCTCAAAACAAGTGTATTACATAGCTAAAAAAAACTGGTTTGGAAACCAATCTTTCAGCCCAGAGCTTTTGGATTGGCCTTTTGTCAGTCATTTTATAGGCTATGTTCACATTACAAACATCATTGTTCAATTCTGATATTTTGCTCAGATCAGATTTGCCTATTTTGATGGTTCACATTCATCCTTACAATTGACTTATATCTAACTGTAATGTGAACGCATCTGTCCTTTGAAACTGAACGCATGCACGTGTTGACAAGTTTTTGCATGAGTCATCTGCGTGCAAAAAACATTTGTGAGACGACTCATGATATTAATAGTTATGCTAGTAACTCTGTTGCTCTGGAGGGCAAACAGTTCATCAGCTGTAGTTCTCCATTGCTGTTTTGCTGCACTGATGGTGTTCTGAGGATTTGTGCTACCTTAACAAAAAATTCTACCCTAGCGCAAATAAATGCTACCTATGACAGAGAATAAACTCGATCTTAGCCGTAGCTCTTAACTTAAACCCTATCCTTAACCCTAACACTTAAAGTTAACCCTTAAATCTTAAACCTAACACGCAACCTCTAAGTAGCATATCTCGAAAGGTAGCACAAATCGACAGAACACCGTGTTGGCTGATGCTCAGCGCATGCGTATAGCCAAAAAGCCTGTGAATTCCAATCTGAGCGTGCTCATTCATGCCACGAATCAGATACGTGTCAGATTTAGGACCACATATGAAATTGACTCAAATCTGATTTGAAAAAATCATATTTGCGTGTTCATACGGCCCTAGAAAAGATCAGATCTGTGTCACATCACGGCAGATTTGAGTCACTTCAGCATGGCAGTGTGAACGCAGCCATAGCCACGCCGCCAACACTCCATCACATCCTCATGGATCATTCCGAAGAGAAGTTGCATGTTCATATGCATGTGCATTGTAACTTGACGTTTAACCAGCTGAATGTCCGAGTGCGCATGAAAGTGATGTCATGACCATATTCGCTAATGGTAACTCTAGTTAGCATGGTAATTCTAGTTGAACCAGGTTAAGTTTTGTGGCTCAGTGAGTAAAAAAAAAATCATTAAAATCTTATGGAACGCCAGCAATTTAACCGTTTAGAGACATTTTTTCCCCAAATCTTATCTAATGCACATTTTAATAAACTGAAATGACACTACTCATGTTCCCCTAAAATACGATGTAGATGCTCTTCTGCTGCAGGTTTTCCTCTGCTGTGAGCTGGCCCAGTGCAGGTATCACCCCGAGGCTGTGGTGTACCCAGGCGTGGGCGCCGATCGCAGTGAGCATGGTGCAGGGATCTACCCCTGCTGCAAGCAGAGAGCACTACGCTTTGACCCGGCTGCCATGCCCACGGTGAGCTAGAACCAGATAAAACGTACAACCAAGTTTTGCTAGAAAAAACCACCATGTCCAGGTTAAGCTTGAACTGAATAGCTATGCACAATGTTAGCTAAAATACTTCCATCTAGATAAGCAACAACAGCATAGTAATTCTAAGAACTGTCGGTTAGCATAAAAGACTGAGTCATCCAATATACAGACCACTGATAAAACTATATAGCTAATCTCAGGACTAGATTAGCTATAACAATACAACTCTGATAAAACTATATAGTCATGCTTGGTGGTAGGCAGAGTAAGATAAAACGTCATGATTATTGATCTAGGGTTAACTAGAACCAAACAAATCTCTATATAAACTATATTACTCTCCCCAGAAATAGCTAGAAATGGACAACCCAAGATTAGGAACACCTTTATAATTATATCTGAATAGCTGCCTGTCTACCTAGAACCTTACAACTCATAAAAAGTGTGACTACATCCAGGAGTAGCTAGAACAGCCAGATAGCTCTGATAAAATTGTATCGCTAAAGCTGGGGTTGGGTAGAACCAGGTAATATTCATAAACGTGTACCGGCTAGAACTCAAATTTAGGGGTAGCTACAGCCAGACAGATTAAACTGCATAGCTATGCATTAAGGCAGGGGTTAGCTAGAACCATAAGCTCTGGCTTAGCTAGAACCATACACCCTGGGTTAGTTAGAACCATGCACCCTGGGTTAGCTAGAACCAGAAAACTTTAATAAAACTGTCTAATTAGAACAAGACTCTAAACACTATTGATAAACTGTACAACTATACCTGGGGTTAGCTAGAACCCCATGCCCAGGGTTAGCTAGAACCAGACAGTTCTGATATAAAACTATATACAGTGGGGCAAAAACGTATTTAGTCAGCCACCAATTGTGCAATTTCTCCCACTTAAAATGATGAGAGAGGCCTGTAATTTTCATCAAAGGTATACTTCAACTATGAGAGGCAAAATGAGAAAAAAAATCCAGAGAATCACATTGTCTGGTTTTTAAAGAATTTATTTGCAAATTATGGTGGAAAATAAGTATTTGGTCAATAACAAAAGTTCATCTCAGTACTTTGTTATATACCCTTTGTTGGCAATGACTGAGGTCAAACGTTTTCTGTAAGCCTTCACAAGGTTTTCACACACTGTTGCTGGTATTTTGGACCGTTCCTCCATGCAGATCTCCTCTAGAGCAGTGATGT
>JAQQZR010000005.1:3490099-3511129 GCA_030068235.1 Notoglanidium macrostoma
ACGAGTGGAGGACAGAGGAGCCTCTTACAGAAGAAGTTACAGGTCTGTGAGAGCCAGAAATCTTGCTTGTTTGTAGGCGACCAAATACTTATTTTCCACCATAATTTGCAAATAAATTCTTTAAAAACCAGACAATGTGATTTTCTGGATTTCTTTTCTCATTTTCTCTCTCATAGTTGAGGTATAACTTTGATGAAAATTACAGGCGTCTCATCTTTTTAAGTGGGAGAACTTGCACAATTGGTGGCTGACTAAATACTTTTTTGCCCCACTGTAGATGCACTCAGGTATATCTAAAAAATAAACAACTAGAACCAAACTTCTAGCTAGAACCCAACAACTCAAACTGCATAATCACACCCAGGAGGCGCTAGAACAAGACATCTCTAATAAAACTGTTTCTCTTTACCCAGGCTTAGTTAGAACAAGACAACTTTCATAACACTGTCTAGCTGATTAGTTTTATCAACTGATAAAACTAAACACTACTTAAAACACTGTATAGATATGTTCAGGGTTAGCTAGAACCAGAGATCCCCACTAAAACTGCACGTTATTATCTGGGCTATATAAAAACATACAGCTTTGAAGATATATACGTACTAGATGCGATCCAGTTGTTCTTTAGTCACTGCAGTTCTCTCATATGTATGTGTGTGTACGTTAGGGCTGTAAGATGAGGGACCACGTGGTAAATGTGGCAGAACCTGGGGACTGTCAAGGCAACGTGAACTCAGTGCAGACTCGGATACTGAATGACCTGCTGCTCCACAGAGACGCTGTGTGCGTGAGCTCCCCAACAGCTACGGACAGGTCCGGAGTTCATATTAACCTCTAAGTCACACTCACAGACTCGCTTTGTGAGCCATGTTACTGACATAGCAATTATTTGATTTGACACAGACAACACAGAGGTGCGGAGAAATGATTTATTTTTGCTTTTTTTTTTTTTTTTTAATGTTGTGTGTGACTCACTAACCTTCAGACATTTACCCTTGTGTTTGTGCTGTGCTGCATTTGTGTCGCAGTTCTGCAGACTCGCCTAAACAGAGCGAGCGAGTGCATGACTGCGACATCACACTGGACCATGCAGCCCTAAATGTTCATCGAGCCAGAGAAGTCACTGCTGTGAGTCTCCTGCTTATTTTATTGTCATAATCATAATCACTACTTTCACACAGTGCTTATGTTATTGCTATATATGACATTCACCCAGCCTTGTACACTGTGTTGCCTAAAACACTAGCCCATACCAAAGGGAAGTTTAAACTGCAGACTATAGGCATGGCAAATTAAACTAGATCTGTATAACAAGACAAACTCAGCTAAATCTTCACACCTTAAAGATAGTAAGCTATAACTATAACAAGACTCAACTAGAATATCTAAAAATCAACTAAAACTGCAACTAGAATATCCCAGGCATGCTCAGAGGAAGCTAGAACTGAGGACTTGAGACTTTGAGACTTGTTATGTAAATGATTTACTGAATATTGCAGGCCTGACATAGATATGGGCCTCATAACTTATCATTTCTGTTATCTAGAAATAACATTAGTGTAGTGCAGTTCATTAAGGTAGCCAATAATCTAGGTAGCCTTTTATAATTAACATAATTATAAATAAACTCCATTCAGGGCTTGGTGACTTGGAATTGACTTGTATAAGAGCTAAGGGACTATTTTTGATGGAAAGTGACATGTCTTACATTCAAATTGCACTCAATATCTATCAACTTAACTCAAACTTGGCTATAACATAGATATAACTCAAACGAACATTAGAAAGAACTCAGACTTAGGGATAACTCAAGATAAGGGGATAACTCAAATTTAGAGATACCTCAGTCTTGGGGATAACTCAAACTTGATGTTAACTCAAAATTGGAGATAAATCAAACTTAGAGTTAACTCAAATTTGAGTATAACCTAAACTTGGGAAGAACTTAAACTTGATATTGCAATTTAGGGATATCCTGACTCAAATTTTGAAATAACTCAGACTTAAGGATATCTCAAACTTAGGGATAACTTTGGGACTGCGACACTGCTGTATAATCTGGCTCAAGGTTAGCTGCACTAAACTACTGTCATGCCCAGGGTGGGTTAACTAGAACTATTTCTCACCTGCTCTAATCTGTTTCAGTTTTCCCTGTTGAAGAACTGGAGTCTCCAGCTGGTAAGCACACACACACACACACACACACACACACACACACACACACGTATTCCAAAAATAAAAGTGTTTCAGGTACATACAGTATTTTTGAGATGTTTTTTTACTGACATTTGATGTCACACAGCGGCAGCAGTCTTTGTTGTCTGAGGATGAGGACTACACTACAGGGTCAGAGGTCACAGAGGATGAAGTCGGGGATGAAGATGACACGTCAAAGAAGCAAGGTAGGTTAAGGCTGTACTTTAATTAAAGTTTTTCAGTATATATGATAATAATAATAATAATAATTATTATTATTATTATTAATAATATTAATATTATTATTTAAATCGTTCTGAGAGGGTGTTCTATTCTGTCACATATTTCTCAGTGGCCAATGCTTCAACCTTTTTGAAACTCTTTGAAAAATTGCTGCTTTAAAGCTGAAAATGCACAATATAAACTAAATTCAAAAGACTAATGGAGACAAACACCTCGATTTCACCCATGCTGGTTCATTAGCACCACCTAGACGTTATCCTTTCAACTAACCTGACTGTTTATTACTTTTCTCAAGAACAGACTTAAACGGACTAACTCCTCTTAAATCATGTTTACTGGTCATTTATTCTGAAATGCCTATAAGATAAAATCAGAGAACATCCAAACATTGTGGTCTAATTTTTATTTAGTATTTTATTCAGAAGCAAAGACTTTTTTTTTTTGCCGGACATCTGCGGGCATGAACTACTTTTTAACTACTGTTTGACATAAAGATTTATTTATGTGGTTTTTTTATTAGCTGTAAAAAAGCCTAGAAAACCAGGCAAGCCTTTGAAAAGACAAGTGTCCTCACCGAGCATCCTGCACAAAGAGCGAACTGGAGGAGATAAGGTGTGTTAGCGGTGAATTGCTTTGTTTATTTCTCCAGTTAAACTCCAGCGTTCTTTAACTCGCTGCATTGTTCATCTTTTTACAGGGCACTTTAAAAGACTCGACCCCATTCACGTACGTCATATGTTACTAAACTGACAGCTCAGTGTATACGCATACACAGTATATTTAACACAGATATCAGTTTGAATCATGCAATGCCTACAAATTGATGTCATTTTTTTATCTTCATTCTTTTCTTCCTGTTTCTCGTTTCCCTAGAGTGAGCATGCAGAAGAGTAAATGGGACAGCACTCGCTCTATGAGGTTTAACCAGGATGCCCAGAGGGAGGAAGGTCTCTGCACTCCAACATACGTTTATCCTCTAATCCACTCTGTCTCACACACACACACACGCACTCACACACAGAGCTGTGTTTTTCCATTATCACTAAACTGCATGCTTTCTTGTGGTGACATGGAGCGAAGGGAAAATGTGAAACCTCTCAATGACTAGCCTTAAATCGTACCAAAGAAGTTCTTTAGCAGATACATCTTTCAACAGCTCAGTGTTACACAAACAGTATAAAAACTAAAACTTAATTAGTAACATTGAAATTAAGAACCATGTTCAATGCTGTAGATGACAGATACAGTAAATGTGTATAACACAGAGTTTGACATTGTAATGAAATTGATATACAGAATGCTTAATATTTGGAAAGTCGTCTTAAATCTTATCCACAAAGGGCATACAGATTTTAATTCCAGAAAAAGGACAAGTGATTATTAGTCTTACTCTCTAATGTCATAGTGATGTCTTTTCTTTTCTCTGTCTATCTCTCTTGTTCCGTGTAGACCAAAGGAGAATGGTGGAGATTATCGACCATCTCTCTAAGATGCGCTTCGGGGATTTGGAACAGAGCAAGTCAAAGGACACTAAGGAGGTAAAGCAGAACTGTGATTATTGTTAAATGTGTGAAGGACGAGTGGAAATACACTGTATCAGAACTTGCTTAAGTGTGTGTGGGTGTGTCCATAGCTTGCAGGAGGTATCTACTCCAGGTTGGAGGCACAGTTTAAGAGCTCCACTCAGCTGAGTAACAGACAGAGCACTTCAGACAAAACACTCCGGTATGGCACCTACACACACACACACACACACACACACACAGACGCAACTCTGCTTGTACAGAACATTCTTTTAGTTTTTATATGAGAAATGAGAAATGATGCACTTGGGGGAATGCTGTAATGGGAAAAGAATCAGTGACAGGGCTGTGTATTTTTCAATAACAGCCCAGTGTTTTATTGCTAGATTTTATTTATTAAAGAACGAGATGTTGGACTTTAATGTTTATAGTGACATTTAATGTTGTGGAATGTCCAGGAAACAAGTTAGTTCCTGTTATGACTTACATTACGATAGCCATAAAGTGGTATTCTATCACCAGCCGCAGAAAAAATTTTTTTAAAAATGCGCAAACTCTGCGCAAACTAAAGACATTATAGCTTCCCTCTGAATGTTACAAAGCAATGACACTGGAGACTCCTTCTAAAAATGCGATCTCCTAACAAAATAGTTACATCTGGGGGGTTTTCTGCCATAGTCCCTGTGCAAGCTGTTACTATGGAAACGATAATATATTGGATCAAGTAATTAAATTAGATTAGATAGAATGAAATAATTAAACAAAATTAATTACACACACAATATATATATTTATATTTATATATATCCATCCATCCATTATCTATAGCGCTTTATCCGTCTGGGTCGCGGGGAAGCTGGAGCCAATCCCAGCATCTTCGGGCGAGAGGCGGGGTACACCCTGGGCAGGTCGCCAGTCCACCACAGGGCCATGTGTCTGTGTGGGTTTCTTCCTGGCACTCTGGTTTCCTCCCACAAGACAAATACATGCAGATTAGGTCAACTGGCTACTCTAATTTGCTCATAGGTGTGAATGTGTGTGAATGGCTGTTTGTATCTGTGTTAGCCCTGCGATATTTTTGACCTGCCCAGGGTGTACCCCGTCTCATGCCCAAAGTCGGCTAGGATTGGTCCCAGATTCCCCACAACCCTTAAAAAATAAGCAACATATATAATGGATGGATGGATGGACGGTACCAGCTGAAGAAACACTATGCTCAAATATGCAAAACTTCCCCCCCCAAATTTTCCACAACAGCTTTGTTTTCCCTTTATCAGTTTTTTTCCACGCCTGGAAACCTAGTCTGTAAACTTCCATCAGTGCTGTGTATTCAGTTATGCGAACCGTTTCCTGTAAGTTCACGGACATGTCTGTGTCTATACACACACACCTTTATGATCCAGCACAGGGATAATTTTCTAACGGTTATTCTTTATTATGTTAGACTGGTGATGTTTATTCCTGCTTTTTTCCTCTCAGTTTCAGATCCATTTTTAACTCTTGTTTTGTCTTTTTTTTAGGGCGAAGGCACGCTCGGGACAGTCTAGACCAACGTGAAAGAATTACCATGAGTGACAGATGTCCTGACAATGAAATGAGACTTTTTGAAGAGGTGTAAAAAAAAAAGTTCTTTCAATCATCCCTCTTATCCAGCCTACAGCTGTCCTTCCATTCAAGCCTTTTCAGACAGTTGAGAGGTTTGCAATATCATAGCAGAGGCCAGTAAACTCATTCCTGCAAGCAGAGCTTGATTAAAATGCACTGGAACTTGATAGCATTGCAGAAGCTTTTAAAAACGTCACCCTTTCCTTAACATATTGTGCTGCTAGCTTCATAAGAGGATCGTTTCATTCTTCTCTTTATCTTTTATTCTGGCACTCACACACATTCCGGTAATTCCTGTCTATTTCGTTCTGAAACCTGTTATATACAGTGTGCTGACGTTCATGTTCCAATCTCAGGTGAACAAACCGCTCCAACCCTGCTATAGTAACCTGCACTTTAAACTGTCATAAACAGCCATAACAAAACAGCATTGATCCTTTACAAAAAAATGGAAACTGAATTAATGTGACTGAGTGTTATTTTCCTTAAACCATCATGAAAAGCTGAAATCTGTGTTATGGATTGGCTGTTGCTGAGTTATTTAGAGTTCATTGTTGCTAATTGTAGCTGACTGAAGATTAATTATTGGAGAAAAGGGCACTTCTGTGGGTGAGGGTAATCAGCTGCTATGGTTATGGCTTTGGCGTGAGCAAAGCAGCAGCAGTTTTCAGAACCAAGTGCTACTGTCACTTTCCATTGATTTCACAAGATTAGAATAATGACGACAACGCTTAGTCATGATTATGATTGATTATATGATTATATGTATTCATAAATAAATAAATAATATGTAATCATAATAGATTCTTTTTTTATATATATTAAGACCTTCTGTTATCACTGATACATACCTAGACTATAGATTTAATTCCAGTAAGAATAAAACTGAAACACACACACATATATATACTGTATTTATGCATATATATATATATATAAAATGACATATGACATATATAACTGACTGTTATAGGAAAATAATCAACATGCCCCATGTGCTTTATTTCTTTGATACTATAGAAATTTGCTTTTGATGATTACAATTTTATTAAACATTTACCTTAATCTGTACGGTTAATGTTGTTGAACATCTGCAAGACATTGATCCTGTTACTGTATACTGTATGTTACAGCAGGTATAAACACTCATTCCCTCACCAGCCTCTAATTTTCTCTCTCTCTCTCTCTCTCTTGAAAAGAACTGGAAAAAAACAAAGCGCAAACTTTCCCATGTCTGAAATCTTCCTGAGTATAACAAAGTGCAGACACTGGAGACTCCTTCCATCAATGCTAAATAAACATATCCTAACAGAAAACCCACTTCATATCAAGAATTATGTATTTTCCTTTGCCAAAAACAAAACATTCTTATCTGTTTATTGTAGTCTCAGTGATAGATCTGTTACCATAGAAGTTATAATAATAAGATATTTGCACCCTTTGTAATAAATTTTTTTCTCTACAGTAAGAGCTGATTCACACTCTACATAATCTAAAACTACAAAAAAAATTGATTTATAAAACATGTTCATATCTAAGAAAGTCTGGTTTTGTTTTGTTTTTTTGACATTTACGGAAGGAATCTGCACCTCTGATTGGCTAGCATTGCTATTCCCAGACAGTTTACAGCTCAGGCCAGTTAGTATTTGGTTCAGACTGGTTAAACTACAGCTCCTGGGAACTCTAAGCACTAATGATCATGCTTTAATATCCTCTATGATGACAGGAATCGCTGATTCACTCGACTTCTTGTCAGTCATACAGGGCAGTTGGACTATTTCTTTGCTGTACATGTTTTCATATCTACTTCATTTCTCCATTTCTCATATAAAGCAAGAAGCCTTCTCAGAAGAAGCAGAATATAGGCTAGTAGTGATGGGAATACAAGATCTTTTGACTCCCAAATGATTCACTATATAGTTGGTCTCACTGTATAGTTGGTATATAGGAAATAGTTGATTTAGTGAAAACTTTTTCTATCTTGTGATTATGAAACATCATTATAGTCTATTCTGCATTGCTCTAGTCAGTAGAACTGGGTGTAAGTAGTTACACTCTGCAAAAACACTCAGGTTTTGATTCAAAACTTTTCAAAAATTAATAGTGCTAGTGAATCATGACAACAGAATACTGAGGAATTTTCAGCAAAAGCATCACAGGATCTACTGTATTCATCTTTCCCCCTTCTAAAAAAACACGTCTCTTCATATAACAAGGTTCACTTTAAAGAGCCGATTCATCCATGAACGACTCATCACTAAACTGTAGTGTTAGCCCAGAGACAATGCCAGTTAGGTACTGCCTGCTTATGAGCTGAGGAAATTGCTATTTTGGAATACAGTGGGGCTGTCGAGCAGTGGCAGCTTTTGTTATTTTGGCTCTCTGACCCAGAACTTTGATTTAACACTAAATATTAAATGATATACTTAAAAAAAATTATAACCCATTGTATATCGTGGTTCTTAATGTGTGGTCCAGGTAACGCTTAGCCAGAAGGTAAAGGTAAAGGTAAAGCTGTAGAAGGTCTGTAATCTTTAAACAAAAATCTAATTCATATTAAAAAAATCTCAACCCACCATTATTAAAGTTAGTATATTTATTACTGACTTGTTATAGTTACTAACCTGTTTAACTGGTCACTTTAATTGAATGGATTTAATCCAAACCACAATAAGCCCTAATCAAACAGACCTATAAATAATGTCAGGTTGTTTATACAGACTTTGTTGCCTTTCAGTGGAAAGCTCAGGGGCAAAAAGCTCTATAGCTCCATTATACAGCCAAAACGTTATTGCACATATAGGAATAATGAGTTCAAGAACCTCTGCACATCTATTTGGATCCATCGTCTCCTTGACAGTCTTCAGTCATGCATCTATCACACTAAGTTTCATTTATTTACAGTAATATATTTGCAAGTTTTAATTTCAAATGAGCCTGCAGGAGGCGCGATGAATCGACACTTTCCTACAGCAGGACAGGGAAAATAGTGGCTGTGTTTTTTTGTTCTAAGACAAAGAGCAGTGTACACACATGAGTGCAAAGATGGACAGTAGTTGCATTCTCAGCGTGGGAGGTCAAAGGTCATATCCGGATCACTTGCTGCCCCTTTCTTTGTTCATTGTGCATGCTGATGAAAGCTTCTCTCTCACTATGGTCCTGAGTGATAAACAACTCTGTGCCTTAAGGTTGTAAATAACGTACAACACGAACCAAATCAGTCTTGCCATATTGTATGAAAGAATATTTTAATCTTTACATTTTAATATTTTGATATTGAGTATCTAGATACTGTATGTTAACATTGACCTTTTTGTTTGAGTATTTTCATTCTGATATTTTAACATTATGTTATTATTTTAATATTTATTTTCTTACAGCAATAATCATGGGTTGTAATGATTGTAATACATTTGTTTACATATTAGAGATATGATTAACGCAGCAAAAAAAAGTTTGCCTGTCATGATGAATGAGAGCCACTGAAGGGAGCTGTTTGTTTCTAAAGTGCTCCTGTGAAGAATTGACTCCTCATTGTTTGTATTGTTTTCAAGATCACCTCATGGAATAGGCCACTACTATTTATAGAAGCTAATATTAATAGACACAGCAACAATTTTGATTGGCTTGATGTTTATTTGATAGGGACCACAGACACCATGTATGTCTCTGGCAACAAAAGATGCATATATCTTGCTCATTTTCTTATCAGATATGTCGATTTTATGTAATCAGGACCTGACATACTTGAAGGATACTTGGAAAACAAAGTTTATTTGTTTATTTATAAAAGTTTATTTTATGTAAAATAAAAGTGTAATTTTCATGCACTTTATAGAACAATTATATAAACAGATTCTTTTTTTTTAATCCAGCATTGGCAGGAACATTCAGCCAAAACAGGGTCCTAAGCCAAAGTCGGCCCGCTGACCTGAGGGCATGATAATGTATGCAAATAGGCAGACAGGACCGGCCTGAACAAGCTGAGGCTGGCCAAATCCTGAATGTGGAGCTCCACCTCACACTCACTCACCCACACCCACACACATACACACACACACACCCACACACACACAAGTGACAACGTGCTGCACCGTTGCCTGTTTAAAACTTCACTCTCTCAGGTGACTCTCCCCAGGACCAATGGCAGCTTTGATCTCTTTTGTAGTTGACTCACTTTCTGACTAAGTTTCTATTTCGACTTGACTTTCCATTTCCTCTAATATATAATCTATTACGGGTTGGTGTTGTTGAACATCCCTGGAGTGTAAACAGTAATTACTAAGGAGAGAATGTAAACTATCCTGATAGTGTGCCTGTTACTTCACTTTATGGTCCTTTTCAAGGTACATTGGGAGGTTTTAAAACTACAGCTGTAAAGATGAGCTGAGGATGCACATTTTAATGTTGTGATTGCCATTTTTTATTTAAAATTTTTGCTAAGTTAAAAACCTTTAAGATAATGATCGTAGAAGCATTTGGGGTGTCTGAATTATGTCTAGACAAGAAACAATTCATTCATCTCTCAGATAAGATATCCTCATTTGGCTTAACACATCGGCTAAAGTATCTACTTATGATTTCCTGATGCAAACGGATATGACTAAAGACACAACATTTAATGTGAACTATTAACCAGAAGCGTCACTTCAAGCAAGTTTGTTTCGAAATAACACATTATGTAACACGACAAACATTTCAGAGTATTGATTGCTTCATAGGGCATGTAATACAACTCTGGGGTTGAGACTATACCATATCACCATGTTCCCCCAAACCCCCTTTTACCCCCAACCTCCTATCCCTTCTGCTTGACCACCTGGAAATGAACACAGCGTGCTCGGTTTGCCCAAAAACACAAACAAAGGGCTACAAAACGAACTGTTTTCTCCCCACTCTGCACTAACACATGCCTCTATTGTGTCCTCGTTCTTTTGGCTTCTTATGCGAGCTCACTGAAAAGAATCAAAACAAAAAAAAGCAACACAAAATGAAGTTGGATGTTGGAGTAACATTTCTGGTGATCTCCGTGAATCAACAAGGTGCCGAAGAACTGGAAAACAACACATTTTTCCTCCCCAGACCTTTTACAAATGTAAAGTTTCTTATTCCATAATATGAAGGACCACATAAAATAGCCTACGTGTCAAGATTCAAGATGATACAGTTACCATAACCAAAACTAAGATGGTCAATAATTAGAATAAGCCAAGTTAAATGTTAGTCTTGGATAAATTTGTAAAGTGTAAATGTAAATGAAACCTATATCTAGCCTGAGATCATTCTGAACTTTTCGAAAACCAGTCCCTGCGCATGGAAGAATAATAAAAAAAACCACACCCATTTGCACTGTTTGAGCTTCTCAGAAAGAGACCTTTTTCAGTTCCTGGAAAGCAGAATGCCCTCTGGCACTGCCATTGACCTAGAAATTTCTTCAGATACACTTGACATTGACTTTAGCCCACCTAAGAGGTAAACAAAGGCCTAATTGCTGTGATCAAGCTATTACCATCATCTCACTTGCTTATCTGTTATTGCAGCTTTATTGCTCTCATCATGCTGTTTCCCTCATAGAGAGCTCAATTACTGTAAACTGCTGATAGGGGGATGCAACAGGACCCTGACCCAATCAATCAAATATATAGTGAGGCTGCAAGAAGCGTGCACACATCAGTGAGCATTTGAAATGTACATTTCATTGCACTGAGATTGCCAAGCTTGCACGTGCAATGATCATGATTACAGCTCATGTGCGGTGTGGCACGTGCACTGGATCCCCCACGTGCAAGATCACTTTAAAAAAAAAATAAATACGTATATTTCGGTGCACAAATTGTGAATAAAATTGTAACTATTTAGCCAACATAACCTTATCCTTTGTTCTGTTGCTGCACTATACTGTAGCTTTTTTCCCCTTCCTACACCAAAATCCTGTATTTTTCCATCAAATGACGTAGAAGCGTTGCACCACGTGACTCACAGGGACCGAGGCAGCGCGCGCTAATTCACGCACAGAGCCTTAGCAAACCGAGAGAAAAAAAAAAACAAGCTCTGGCGTCATCACGTGGTCGTGTCATGCAGACTGTGGACGTCGAAATCGTGTTAAAAAACAAAAACAAACAAGCTGAACAACATTAATGCCGTAGTTGTGATGCTCGTTTTATTTCGTCGCCATGGCGCAAGTTTATAAACCTGTATAATCTGCCTGTGACCCGCGCGCGCGCTTGTCTCTGGAGCAGCCGGCCACGCCCCCTCGGTGGCGAGTGGAAAATTACCAGCTTACAATCAGCCCCGCGTACAAGCTCTGACATCCGCTAGAGAGGGATTGATAGCCCCGATCGTCTGTACAATTAATCTCTGCTTCATTTCCCCTCCTCAGACATGTCTGACATTGCTTGTAAAGGCTTTCAAAATAGTACCGACCCGATATAAGTTACTATTTAAGTTATCTAAGCGCTTCTGCTTCACCTCGGCGTCGGAATTAAAAAAAATAACAATTAAATAATAGGATGATAGCATACCAACAACGTAATAACAACAATCACTTTTACATTTATTCAGCGATTAATACCAGAATTTAAAACTCCACTCTGCAGCGGAGTCCGCCAGATCTTTTTCTCTTCACAAGGGCGGAGCTGTTGGCGTTGGTGGGCCGCCTCGCAAAAAAATTGATTGGGCTTTGATTGACAGGCGTTTGCGCCTATGGGACGCCAGCGCGGGCGTCCTTGCCGTGAGCTGAGCCAATGGCGTCGCAGTAAGGGCGTGACGTTAATCCAAACTTTTTCGCGGCGCCGACGGCTGAAAACTAAACCGAGATGGAATCTCCCAGTCTGAACCGGTTTCAACCGGTTATGAGTTTGTTGCTTGTGAGGAGAAGAAGAAGAAGAAGAAGGCACAGACAGACTCACGGTCTCTCTTTCTCTCATTCTCTGTCTGATATAAAAGCGCTGCAAAGAAAAAAAAATACATCAAGTAAAAGACAAGATTTGTTGATCAAGGTTAAGTTTTATTTCGTAAAATGACTCGGGTTGAGGAGATACCTTAGCTTTGCCGTGATTGTGAGTCAGTGCGCTGCAGTGGTCCTTATAAAAAAAAAAAAAAAAAAAACAACTAGCTGAAGCTAGCATAACGTTTTTTACTCAAACAGTGAGTGAGGCTAGTCAGCGTATTCCTAATTCATCCACTCATCAACGGTACGGGAGCTAGCGTGAGGTGACATAAGGGTTTTTTTTTAGCAACTCTGGCAGAAAAAGCAGACCTTTCTTTCAAAGGCTTGGACTTTCGGTAGGTAACTGAACCTAAGTGTGGGATGAGAAAATGAATTAACTTATAACTATCTAACTTATAAAACTGTGTGTGTGTGTGTGAGATCTGTCGCTTTGTTTATAGGGAAGGCATTTCTTCTAGATTGCATGTCGTACTTTTATCATTCATGGAAAAAAGACAGATAATCCAGTTGCAGGTTTAGTCACCTGCCTTGCATGCTTGCTAATCTCACACTAACTTAAATATTTAAGTTAAACTGCCTACTGACCAACCATGCAGTGTTGAAATGTCTCTTTTTGACACTTTCTTTTGCTTAAAAACTGTCAGTCAGTCTGTAGTTGGGTGGAGTGATTGGTTTTTTTTTTATGCCTGCTTTCCATGAGTGTGTGTGTGTGTGTGTGTGTGTGTGTGTGTGTGTGTGTGTGGAGAGAGCATGCTGGTGGGTGGGAGGGGTTGACCAATCCCTCACTACTTTGCTTGGAAATATTGGACACTTAGTATTCAAGCTTTTAGTGTTCATAATGATTTGAGTAGTGTGAATTATTATAAAAGTAGCATAGGAGAATTTCTATTCAGACCTATGGTTATTGCAAGACAACTTAAAAGTTGATCTAATGATGATTTGGTGCAATGCATTTCTTGTGTTTTATTATGATTATGACTATTCATCACTATTATAGATAAGTGTTGTCTGGTAGCAACATGGACTACTTTGTGTACATTTTTAATGCTGAGATATTAAAAACTGATATGTTCTGAAGGATTAAAACCAGCCCCAGGGGCTCCAGAGCAAACCCTGAATTATTCAGTTCCTTTAAAGAATAGGACTGGATGTAATGTTACAGGAAGCAGCATGTTTGTTTGTTTGAGATTTTTACCCTCTTGGGTACAAGGCTGAGAACTGAGCAAGCTTTGCAGCTGTGTTTCCAATGCAGACTGATTACAGAAAGCTTATTTTCAGGCAGCACGTGCATTTCTTTGCAATCATTCCTCTGCCAGAAATCGACTCATAAATCTGAATTAGGATTAGGACCCTCAACCGGTCTGTTGAAATAGTCTCTGTGCACTGACATCTGATTGGCAAGCATGCGTCGTTGCATCATGCGCTCCTTGATGACATGCAGAGGAAAGGTTTCGGATTCACGGCCACGCCTATCCGTGACAGCTGTAAACAGTGAGGCGTCAACCCGAAAGGGATGGTTCGCACGTGTTCTCATTCAGAAAATGAAAGATCAGAGTTCTCTTGGGCTTCAGGCACACATCCACATACTGAGCAACACTTTGAGTGTCTTACCTCTGTTTTGTTTTTTCATCATCCATTGCATATTATTTTTAATTATTGATGATGTGTATCACATGTCTAGGCCTTTGTATATTCACATGTCTAGGAGCAGTAACCTGATCAGTGAGCCATTGCTGGAGATTCATAACGTAGCTTCTTACATTGAAAGGAGTTTGTTTTGTATGAGATTATAATCTGAACATCATAGTACAAACGTTAGTGTGATGCAAGACTCCAGTAGGGTTGGGTGATAACAATATATCAGTATCGTGATAGATTATGTCACTATACACTTTTCTGGGATGTCATCGGTATGTCATGATATCGTTTTCAAGAATTTTTCCACTAATAGCATTAAGGAACTGGTTTGTTTTTAAAATGTTGTGCTAAGCTTTACATTGTTAAATGTGTTTTTAGGATCTATTAAAATGATGCGGATTTATACTTTTTAAAAGCATTTTTAAAATAAAAATGTTGCAACAATATCTAATATCGTAACTCGTATAATGTATTATTAAAATTCCTTCAACTATCATGACATGATGTTTGTAATATATCGTCCCAGTTCATGTCGAAGCTCATGATGCGTATCACGGTAAAAGATAAAAAGAGACATGATTGAGATGTTTATATATACAAATGCTTTATGTGATTAATGTAACAATACTACTCAACTTTGAGTTTGGAGATTATTTAATGTAGGGCAGAGAAAACTTTAAATGTTGACAGTTCATCTACACAAAAGACCCACATTCAGGATTGGCAAGGCATTCCTCGCCATATGTGATTCTTCACATTTGTTATATTTATGGTCTTTGTGTTTATTCTTAAACTCTGCATGCTATGATACAATCTCAGTAAATGTGACAGCAGGCTTTAAGTCAAGATCATGTATTTAAATAAAACACAAAAAAATAGCAGGACAGAAATCCAAGCTTACTTTTAATTTTTCATTGAAATGCCAAGTGACTTTTTTTGGGACAGTACAATTTGCTATAAAGTAGTTTGTGGTGTTGTCCTACATCATCACTCTTAAGTTGAGAATTTGGGTTTTGTATGTAAGATTTTACATATGAGGGAATAGTTCAGCTCATTTGACTTGACTTTTTGCCCTGTTGGATGTTTACTGCCCCAAAAAGGCCTCACCAGCCCTCCCCTGTCCCCACAGAGCTCTATGCCAGCAGTTATGACAATGTTAGCTGACCACGCAGCCAGACAGCTGCTGGACTTCAACCAGAAACTGGACATTAATCTCCTGGATAACGTGGTTAACTGCTTGTACCATGGAGTGGGACCGCAGGTAAGAATTCACACCCCGTTCTTTGGAGCAGCAGCATCAGGGTTCATTTATTTTTAATTCTGAGCAAATACATTCTTATAGAGGTTAGTTAAAAAAAAATCTTGATATAGATATCTTAAAGAGCTTGATGTTAGTTTTTTGGTCTCTTTAGGAACAGGGGAAATCTATGATGCAAGTTGAGCTCCAGATGCTGGGGAGGTTATGTACTAACTGCAGGGCTGAATAAAAAAGATGCAAAAATGCTCGTGCTGCTAGATTAATTTTTCGCAGCTTGATATTCCTGTAGGTCTTTAGCCAGTTCATTTAGCTCCTGTTTATGTTCTCAGACATGTCAGATTTTTGCTGCATTCCTTCTACCAAGCCTGATAACAACAAGCAGCTGTTTATTTTTTGTGATGATGCAAAAGCTGCAGTTTTGGTGGTGATAAGTTTTCTATTTTATGAAATGTTTGACAAACCAATAACTTTGAATAAACTGACCTCCAGTAAATTCCTTGGAACATTCATTTGCCCTGTATGATAACTTCATCTACCTCAGTTCTTGCCTCCACTTAGTTCCCATTCAGTAGTGTTTGGTGTGCGGAAATGGATTAAAAAAAAAAAAAAAAAAGGCTTGTGGTTTTTATTCCGATATCAGAAATAGATCATTGAGTATACTATGTGGCTACAAGCATGTGCACAACTGACCATCACACCCATATGTGGCTCTGCCCCAAACTGTTACCACAAAGTCTAAAGCACACAATTGTATCGAATGTCTCCGTATGCTGTAGTATTGC
Source organism: Notoglanidium macrostoma (assembly GCA_030068235.1). Classification (NCBI taxonomy): domain Eukaryota; kingdom Metazoa; phylum Chordata; class Actinopteri; order Siluriformes; family Auchenoglanididae; genus Notoglanidium; species Notoglanidium macrostoma. Next base: position 3,506,294 of record JAQQZR010000005.1, read on the forward strand.
AATTTCCTTTCACTGGAACGAAGAGGCTCAAACCTGTTCCAGCATGACAATGCCCCTGTACACAAAGCGAGCTGCATGTGCACATGGTTTGCCAAGCTTGGAGTGGAAGAACTCCTGCACAGAGCCCTGACCTCATCCCCACTGAACACCTTTGGGATGACCTGGAACTGGAGCCTCCTCACCCAACACCAGTGCCTGACCTCACTAACGCTCTTGTAGCTGAATAAACACAAATCCCCACAGCCACGCTCCAACACCTAGCAGAAAGCTTTCTTATCAGAGTGGAGTTAATTATAACAGTAAATAGGGACTCAATCAGGAGTGAAATGTTCAACAAATACATATTAGTGGATGGTCAGGTGTCCACATACTTTCGACAATTTCGTGTGCATTGTATACGTATTACCTAATCTTTTTTGGATGATGCACAGAGAAATGAGAACATCAGGTATGTCATACCCACAAGCATCTCATCAAGTACAGTGTGTCTCTCTGCATTATTTACTTTTTTTATATTCCAGCAAAGAATGGCCCAGGAGGTCCTCACGCATTTAAAGGAGCACCCGGACGCGTGGACCCGAGTGGACACCATCCTGGAATTCTCCCAGAACATGAACACCAAAGTAAGCCTACACTCTCAACCAACCTGCTACAGTCGACCGGGCTGATGTTCACGAGTCATCTTGGAGGAGGAGCGCTGATCAGCCCCCCTCCTCCCCCCTCCCTTTGATTGTAGTGATCAGCATGTCCTAGATCAGCGCTCTTACTCGGAGATGCTTTGTAAGCACAGGCCCTGACTTCCCTGCTTTGAGGAAGCTCTGACATGATGTCACTAAATGATACACATACTTGGGGAATCCTATTTAATCCGTTCACCCGTTTTACCGTGCAATGCGAATCCCTCAGCGTTTTTATAGTAGCGACAACCTAGCTGGTCAAGATCGGATATCGACTCAAAATCTTTGATTCCTCCCAACACCTGTTCCCTCCTCCTGCCCCACCTAAACAAAAAAAAAATTTTAATTAGAAGGAAATTACATGGTGTTCCATTTTCGTGCTTCAGTTTTTGACTTTAAACCTCAGAGCTCTCGCTTAATATGTAAATTCTTGGTCCTTAACTTTGATTTGGTCATTGTTTGACAATAAATTAAAGCAACTCTGTCGTAAACCTCTGAATCTCTCAGTGCAGTAACATAAAGGCACCGTTTGCATGTTTACCTGGTCGTAAACTCAGGGTTAATCCTGACTCAGCTGTCCTTCCTGTTTAGCTGATCCTAATTGGAGCTTTGTTCTCCTCAGCAGTTGTTGGGATGGAGTTTATTCCCCTGTTGTGCATCAGACTTCCTTAAACTACTGATGACAGTTTGCATTTATTCATTTTGTTCTGAGCTTGCTGTAGGTATGCTTTTAACCCTTTTGTCATTAGTACTAATGTTTGGAGTGGATTTGACAACAGAATTAATAATTTCATAATGCGCTGCCCAAAAAAGAGAGAGAGAGAAAATTCCTTTTTTTTTTTTTTTCCCCCCTTCTTCTTTTTTTTTTTTAATTTCTCATACAAGTACCCTATCAAAATCATACTACAAATTTGTAGTGCGTCAGGTAAAACTGGCTTCTCTCTATTTCTTATTAAACAAAGAATAAACAAATACAAAACCACAAAAGAAAAAGAATTTCTTCACTGAATTTGTTCATATTTGATCATTAATGCCAATGTTCCATTATGTTGATTGCTTGTAATAGGAAGAAAAGGGGTGTGTCTTCCTGTGCACCTTGACACAGCTAGGCTTTGGGCGGCAGGCCTCCACAAGGTCTACCTTTTCATTCCCTTATACTTAATTCTGCTCTGCATCCGTTTTCATTGCATTTGCTTCTTCTCATCTGGAGGAGGGAGAGCTTAAGCATAAGATGAGTAAGAGGCTGATCCAGGAGCAGTTCCTCCTCCTTCTCTTGTATGGTCGTGTTCATTAGGAGAAACTGATCTTAGGTCAGCACTCTTCCTCTCTTCCACTCAGTGGTCCTAGGCAGGGATTATATTTTGTATATAGGTATGGGGCAACAAGGTATTTCAGCTGTAGAAATCATTTCAGTGTGAGTCTTGTCTCTTTTTAAGTTCTGGTTTTCTTTTCCCTTTCTCTGTTTATGCACCTTCTCTTGTTTGTTCTTACCATCAGCAATTTAATGTCATTTCAGAATCACAGCTTTGTCATTAATTGAATGGCACAGTGAGGTTTTCTTAATTATTATTTTTTTGTTTGTTTGTTTTAATTAAACCTGTCTCAGTTTGAATTAAAGGTGCAGCTCTGACCGGAGATTTCAGATTTCACCTTTAATTGCATCCCTATACTTTGTGAAGCCTCTGTTATACATTAATGCCTTTCATTGCTTCTCTCTTGAACCACTTTATTTTTCTTTCTTCTGATACTTAAAAATGTTTGATCCCTACAGCTGAAATACTTTCAGCCCAAATGACACAGATACCAGTAACACAAGCACTAATGAATTCTCGTGGGTTTTCTTGTTTTTGTTTTCGTTTTTTTAAATATAAAATAAAGCACTGTAGGCAAAAATGTAACCAAACCTGTAGCTTGTTTTGCTGTTCCCAGAGGCGCACACCAGCCAAAAGGTGAAAACAGGCGCCAATATTTTATCGAAGGTTTATAATTTGTAAAATTCTTAATGAGCCACTGATTTATTTTTTCTAACCGTGTTAGAAGGAGGTGTCGCACCTTCCGTGTCACCTTTGCGAACATAGTGGTTTTTTTTGTAAATTTTGTGCGTTTTGCACACAGATGGCGCTAGTCGTTAGCCAATAGCTAATTTTTTTTTTTTCTCCTGTTTTTCACTTTCTGATGTGGATCTGGCCGAAACAGCAAAACTTATACAAGCTTTTGGGAATCTAGAAAAAACTGATTCTCTAGAATGTTTACCGCAAAACTATGATTTAACGCAGTGAAATCAAACCTGCATGAAAGACTATGTTCAGTCTGATTGTATGCTTTTTTTTTTTCCTTTTCTTTACTTTTTTTTTTTTTTTTTAAAGAGAGATTTTGAAATGTATTCAGACAGTGATGATTTTCTGTCTCTGTTTTGTTTTCAGTCATAATTCTGAAAAAAAAAATTTCAGTAGCTCATGTGGTGAACCGGCTAGTTAAAGCTGAAGTCCTTAATGTTCGCTTTGTTCCCTTGGCATTCCAGTACTATGCTCTGCAGATCCTGGAAACAGTTATTAAAACAAGATGGAAGATTCTGCCCAGAAATCAGTGTGAAGGTAAGGTTTTTTCCCAGCTCACCTAGGTGGCGCTGAACTCCTTTTTAAAGAAAAAAAAAAAACAGTTTTTCCATGCTGCTAATTTCTCCTTTTTATATTTAGTTGTGCCTGTATTATATGTTGTTTATTTAAAACTGTGAACATGGCGCACCTTCAAATGTAGTTCGGGGTGCATTATTGGACCTCAGGGACCACTTGTGAACCTTAAAGCAGTGTTTCCAAAACTTTTTTTCTGGGGACCTACTTTCTAAAAATGACAAACCATCATGACCCAATTCACAATACACCTTATCTGTAAATTGTGAGAAGAGCGAGTTTATGCATAAATGAAGGTTTGACCATTTTTACTGCCATTTCCAGATCACCTTATATTACTTTAAATAGGAAAACCTGCAATTTTGAACATTTACGTTTCACACTTCACAACTTCTACATGTTTAATACTTTACAAATGAGACCAAAAATGCATTCAGTCAGTTAACATTCTCTTATTGTTTTTATTTCCTCTCATCAGTAAAACAATATACAGATTTTAAATACTTTATGAAAGAGAAAAGGGCGGCGTCAACAGGCTTACGTCGCCGTCCCCCACAATCAGTAAAACATTCTACGTTAGCCGTTCATGCTGGGCTTGAATTACATACAAACATACTACAATTGTTACAAATACAATTATCAGAACAATGCATACATCGAGTACTATCAATGCGTTTTGAATGGCTGTCAGAAAAAGTAGGTTTACAGGCAATAATCTAGCTAACATTAGCTGTAGTCTGGTCTCCCTCATGTGGTTCAAAATTTACACCCAAATAAAATCTCCTGCTACCCAGTCTTTTGGAATGGGTGCCTTAAAGTTGCACTTTCATAGAAAAATCGATACCGCACTAGTGACCACTTGGAAAAGTGCAGTTTGGTATCTTTATTTCCAAGAGTGTTTGATTCTCGCTCTGTATTCCCAATTTCTTGTAGGATCAGCTCACAGTGGACCTGAATTTGCATCAGTGTTCACTAATCCTGAGCTTAGTGTGTGACTGCTGTGCTCTGTAAACACCCCGGTGTTGTTTGTGCTTCAGTATACCTGAGTGAATTCAGCAGCTCATTATCACGTCCTATGAATAAGAGAAGGAAAAAACGTTGAGCTGTGCAGCTTGAAATATGCAGCAGCACCAAAACTGATTCTCGGAACAAATTTGTAGCATGAAAGTAGGAGTTTGCGATCTGATAATCTTTTATCATGGATAATCTTAATTTGGCATATGATCTGCTTTTCAGAAAAATCCTACAGTTGGCATCATTAAATCAATTGATAAATAACGTTGCTGTTCCTACTTCAGCTCTTTCCCATTTTCGAACAGTAACGCTGCCAGCTGTCTTTCTGCCACTCAGTGGGTATAACATACAGTGACATCACATGCATACCCTCTATTAGGACAACGCTCAGTGGACATATTATCCATCTTGGGGGGTGTAAATCTTTTATGTATTAAGTCATAGAACAGAAATCCACTTTTAAGTTTATATTCTTTGCACTACGTGTAATACATTTGAAGTGAAAGGTTTCATAT
>JAQQZR010000005.1:3511229-3523679 GCA_030068235.1 Notoglanidium macrostoma
TATATATTTTTATATTTATATATATATATATATAATTTTTTTTTTTTTTTTTTTTTTTTTACAATTCATTGAAACTAAATTCTTAAAGCACAAGATCAAGGAGTGTGAAGATTACTTATTTATTTTTGATTTTTTTTTTTTTTTTAAATATGTGATTTGATGTTCTATACTAGTGTTCTGACTACTTAAAGCTGATATTTATATTTTGGAGGTTACATAGTATTGTTTCTCAATTTGTTCATAATAAATGTGACACTGGTATTTTAAAATTAGTTTTGCATCATTCATGTGTTATTGTATTTAATTGGGTACTAATAATTAAAAAAAAAAACTATAGTTTGGTTGTAACTACCCTACATTTTAAAGGAAATGAGGACAATTGTGATTCAGATCACAGATCGTGATTGTACCCCAAAAGATCCTCGTATGATCTTTTGGCCAGATCACCCAACCCTCCTGAAATGTTGATGGAATTTGCCATGATCAGGATTAAATTGTTGATCAGGGTTAAATCATGGAGGCTACAGCTGTAAATCGAGAGTTGTTTTGTTTTCCTTCCAAGCACTGGATTGCCTTGCTGGCTGCTTTAATCGGTGAGAACCCCATGTGTTTGCAGCAGCAGCAGCTGTGTGGTTTCCAAGTTGTGTGCTCTTTGAAAACCAGACCTTTTTTGTTTGTTTGTTTGTTTGTTTTGTTTTGTTTTGGGGTTTTTTTGGACTTGCTTTGAATACTGAGAATTATTGCTATGGCAATTCCTTTCATAGCACAGCACTGTAACTCACATGCATGAATGACATGTATCTCTTTTCCGGTGCCACTGACATGTTCTGTAGTTCCTACGTTATAGTTTGGTGTAACCATAGCCAGTGTAATATACAAATTGAGATTGTGAATGGGTGAGAAGTTCTATCTTCAGTGAAGTAAAGTTAAAACATTTAGTACAAAGGTTTTTGAATGATGGGGAGACGTATGCCTTTTTTCATTTGTGATCTCTGTTACCAAAAAAAAAAAAGCTTCAGTGGACTTGTTTGTTGGAACCCATTCACTGTATCAATTAAATTTTTTTTTTTTTTTTTTTTTACATAAACCTTCAGATTATAAAATGATCTACACTCGAGTGTAGTAGACTTGCCTTGTCTGTCTCCCTCTACTGTTTCTCAAATTTACTGCATTTTGTCGCTTCAGTTTTCTCACATTCTGTGAGCAATCTGTGTAGAGCTTTTGTCTGCTTGTTTTTTAGGATGTGCCCAGAGAGTGATCATTTTAGATACAGAGGACCTTAATGTACATGCATGTTTAACAGATTAATTTACACAGATTACTGAGAGGGTTGTCATGCTCGCGCCTCCATTAATTAAAGCTGAATAATGCAAAATGAAACCACACATGCAATGCAAAGTGATTGGCATGATGGGCAATGCAAAGCGACATGCCCATGTGGTGTGTTTTGAGGTAATCAAACCTAGTTGACATCTGCAGAAGCACTAGGAGGGTTGTACTTAAGACATAAACACTTTTCTTTTTTTCTTTTTTTTCCTCTCCGAGCCGTGACCTTGTGAAAATCTGCACTGTCAGAAAGTGTTCTTGTTTATCAGTCAGAAAATGTAGGCTAAAGAAAGTCCTCCTCTAACATTTAACTAGTTCAACACTGTAGATGTTACCGGACCCATGTAAGCACTGCAGTTCTGCTGGATGGCACATTATCCATATGCTGTCTATCTCACTACCGTGTTAGCAGGCTGAGTTTAAATCAGGCTTTTAGTTAGGACTGAAATGCTCTAGTCAATACCCATTAATGTTCACTCCGGGTCTAAGGAATTGAGCTGGTTAACAATATCTGTCAAACAAGAGCTACATAAGTATTGCCTAATTGTGCTTCAAGGCTTTGAGACGGTGTACTCTTGATGAACCATTACTCTTAAAGCCTGATAGCTTTTTACACTTTCTTTCTCATCTCTGTTTGTATGCAGGAATTAAAAAGTATGTTGTGGGCCTCATTATCAAGACGTCTTCTGATGCAGCCAGTGTGGAGGTACGTTTGGTGACCATTTACTCTGGAGCAAAGCTTTACTTTTATTCGACAGCTGATGGACTATGTTTTGTGTTTCCTTGCAGAAGGAGAAGGTGTACATTGGAAAACTTAACATGATTTTAGTTCAGGTAAGACCTGTAGAAAGTTAATCATTTTGATAATGATGTTAAAATCAAAGTTTTATATGTAGTAATGATATGGCAAAATGTTTCTAAGTTCGTTACATTTTACAAGGACATATTTTATATATTCATTTTACAAGGACACATTTTAAATGTTCTTTGGTTTCCTATTGACCACATAAGAAAACCAAACTGAGATTTGTGTTTATATTGCCAGAGACGTTACAAGGAGACAAACCACTCTAAGAATCCTGACTAGAAATCTTTGGGAAAGTCAGAAAGAGCAAAGATGGTGCTTGTATGCACGTATTTTTCCCCTTCCCAAAAAGCGGGAATACGGGAAACGTATTAAGCCAATCGTGTTGTTGCACTGACGCAAGCGCACAGTGGCACATGCGTAGAAGTATAGCAAGTCTGTAGCACCCCTGAGGCAGTAACGTACTGCTAAACAGTTCCAACATCGCGCAGAGTAATGTTGAAAGAAATTATACTACAGTGCGGTTGAATGTTTGAATCTGATTGGTCAGAAGGTGAGCATTATTTTTGTGTAACAGCACAGCTTGGACAGTAATTCCAGCTGTAACATGAATGATGGGTTAATATTAATGCACTCACGCTAATATGTTATTGTTTTTATAGTAACAGCTCATACACAGTGACTTGCACATTATTTAAGCTATTAAAACTAATAGTAAGTGGATTTCTTTTTAAAAACGTGTTCCTTAACATGGTAAAATGTATTATTGTTGATGTGGTGGTGATTTGGATTAAGAGACATTTATGTAACGTATATGATGGGAGTCTACCAAATGACATAAATGGGAGTCTTGCGTAACATGGTGCCGAAGTACATCAGCACAGTGAAGGTTTTTTTTTTTTTTTTTTTTTTTTTTTTTTTTCTTTCTTTTTTTTTTGGAAAGAGAGAGCAATAGAATCTTTAAAAAAAAAAAAAAGAAAACCAAAGAGGGTTTTAGGGGAATGTCTTTATCGCAGATGTAGCATTAGTGAAAACAGGGAAATGACTCATCTCACAGGTGTTATACAACATTAAATTTAACTATAAATAATGTAAATGTGCCATGTTGCTCATTAATAAACATAGTAATTTCATATAAACTGTCATATTCATGTACTGTCAATTTCCATGCCACCTGCTACTATGTAGATTTTCTTTTCTTTTTTTTCTTTTTCTCATTGTGCACCTTTACATTTTTGTTTTATAGATCCTGAAGCAGGAGTGGCCCAAGCACTGGCCCACGTTCATCAGCGACATTGTGGGAGCGAGCCGCACCAGCGAGAGTCTCTGCCAGAACAACATGATCATTCTGAAGCTGCTCAGCGAGGAGGTTTTCGATTTCTCCAGTGGACAGATGACCCAAGTCAAAGCCAAGCACCTGAAGGACAGGTGAGACTTCAGCAGTAGCTATAAACTGGCTAACGGGAAAGACGGATTTGAGTGGGAAATAGTATACATTTTTTGTTGATTTATTTATTTATTTTTTTCTAATAAAAGTTGTGGGGTTTTTTTTTCTCTCTCTTTTTTCCTTCCAGTATGTGTAATGAGTTCTCACAGATCTTTCAGCTTTGCCAGTTTGTGATGGTGAGTACAGCTTGGACTAACATATGCAAACTCATGCAGTCTTTTGCAATTCCATGCAAACTTTTCAGAGAATCAGAACAAAGCTTTCATCAGTCAAAATGAGAATGTACTGAACTACAGTGATCTAAAATTTGATTCCTTTATTCTCTTAGGAAAACTCCCAGAATGCTCCTTTGGTACATGCCACCTTAGAAACGCTGCTCCGGTTTTTAAATTGGATCCCACTGGGCTACATCTTTGAGACCAAACTCATCAGCACGCTAGTGTACAAGGTGAGACCTGCACGCTTCTCACAGACAGACAGCTGTTTCCTCAGCAGCATTTTACATTAGGATGTACGGTCACTAACGAGAGAGCGCATTCGCGTTGTGTGTTTCAGATTTATACCTATAGTGATGAGTGTACTTGTTTTGTTACGTGTTTGTCACACTCGTACGTCTGTAAATGAAACTGCAGTTTATCTTGCACGTCTTTGAGTTTTGAGCAGTGTTTGTAGACTTGGGGCTGAAAGGAGTGGCCTGTTCTGTGGGTGATCACAAATTTATGAACACGGACAGTTAATTTTAATAATGACCAACTCAATCTACCAAGAGCAGCCTAAATTAGTGTAGGGTTGAAAGAGGTACAGAATGACATGCCTTGGCAATCAATATGTTCTGATGACATCTTTCTCTGGCATTCCAAATACATTTGCACCCGTTAATAACGCTGTGGTGTTTTTATGCCTCATTCCTGAGCATGCAGTGGGACTTTGGCAAGCACATGAATTTAATTTTGAAGAGAAAATATTAATCTGAGCAAACACAAATCTATTCTGTGCATGCCTAGTCTCTTTCTGCATGCTTGTAGACACCGGAGAACTCGCTCACCGTCTCTCTCAACATCTCTTGTGACCTGGCAACTATCGCAGCAATGTCAAGGACTGATAGAATTTAAGAAACAAATATCACTCTTGATTAGGAAGATTGGGGGCTGCATATGGCAGCAGTAATAAGTTTCATGAAACTTAGAACATGAAAATGGTTTTTGAGTGCAGGCTAGCAATTATTCATCATTTTAGTTTCATTAATCAAGATCTGTACAATGTCAAGATTTTGTCCTACACTCTTTATTTTTGTCTCCTCTCAATAGTTCCTGAATGTTCCAATGTTTCGCAATGTGACACTGAAGTGTCTGACTGAGATCGCAGGTGTGAGTGTGAGCCAGTATGAGGAGCAGTTTGTCACACTGTTCACTCTCACCATGATGCAGCTCAAACAGGTAACACAATACAACAATCACCCCACACACTACAAAGCAGCTAAACAGATCGTGTACAGCTTGTAACGTTTAATGTGAGGCAGGTTGAGGTTAACTCGTGCTCCGTTTTGGTTTGTATATAGATGCTGCCTCTGAACACAAACATCCGCCTGGCATATGCAAATGGGAAGGATGATGAGCAGAACTTCATTCAGAACCTGAGTCTGTTCCTCTGCACCTTCCTCAAAGAGCACGGCCAGCTCATCGAGAAAAGACTCAACCTGCGGGAGACCCTTATGGAGGTACGTACACACACACCCCTCATATCCTGGGTTTCCCTTGTGCACAGTGAAGATGGGGAGCATCCCTCCGGCCCTCTAATGAGCCTAATTAACAATCATTTTATAATATTTATTTGGTTATATATGAAGTAATTCGGCATTTTGCAGTGGAGAGAGATTTGTAATCTGTTTTATAATCTGAACACAATCGTCACATAAACCTTTGAACTCAGTCTGTGCATGTGCTTTGGCATCATTCTGCTGATCAGTGGGGCGTCTTGTGATAAATCACAGTTCATTTGAAAAAGCTTCAAAGATTTAAGAATATAATTCAAGATTTGGAAGTGAAAGTATGTGGTAGCCAGCTATTATTTTGACACAGATTGGAGTAGGACACTAATTATTCTTCTCATCTTTTAATTTTGTTCATATTCCTGATATTTGAGGTTTGTTAATAATGAAGGAGTGGGTTTGAAATCTCTTCAAAACACTGAACTAATATTAACTGTATTGCACTGTAACATACTATTCTCTTTATAAAATGTCTCGGACTGCATGCACCTACTCTGAAGCAGAGTTTAGGTTACATGAAAAGATTTTCTTTGAAATCTGCAAATGGAATAAATCTCTTATTGACTGAAATATTTGTTATTTTCAGGCTCTGCACTACATGTTGCTGGTGTCTGAGGTGGAGGAAACTGAGATCTTTAAGATCTGTCTGGAGTACTGGAACCACCTGGCAGCAGAGTTGTACAGAGAGAGTCCATTCAGCACTTCCACCTCACCACTGCTCTCTGGCAGCCAGCACTTTGATGTTCCACCACGCAGGCAGCTCTATCTACCTGTACTCTCCAAGGTAAGGGTCCTTCTCTCATGCTGCTGGGGAACTTCACATTAATGCTAATAAACAGACAAGCACATGCCAGGGGTGGTGATAGTTATATCATATGATGCATGTTGTATATCACTAAATGGTTCCAGTTTAGGATTTCTAATGTAGTGCAAGCAGGACATTTCATGTTAAAAAAAAACACTTTTGAATACATATACACTATATTAAAATGTTTCTGACTCACTCTCTTTCTCACATAGTGCCATATTGAGACTTTGTGTGTGTGTTTGTTTGTTTTTTTCAGGTGCGTCTGCTGATGGTGAGCCGAATGGCAAAACCGGAGGAGGTGCTAGTGGTGGAAAACGACCAGGGTGAGGTGGTGCGAGAGTTCATGAAGGATACGGACTCTATCAACCTATACAAAAACATGAGAGAAACACTTGGTAAGAACACACACACACACACATACACACACTTCATACACATAATCCAAATGGTTATAATGTAAACACTGTTAGTTCATCTTTTCTTGGCTGCACTGAATGCAGGCCTAATTATATCTTTGTTGTTTGCTTTCTCTCTCTCCACCTCTCTCTTCCTTTCTTTTTTTTCCCCCCTTTTCTCTTTTCTTTCTGTCTGCGTAGTGTATCTGACCCATCTGGACTACGCAGATACAGAGCGGATCATGACGGAAAAACTTCATAACCAGGTGAATGGGACGGAGTGGTCCTGGAAAAACCTGAACACCCTGTGCTGGGCCATCGGCTCCATCAGCGGAGCCATGCACGAGGAGGATGAGAAGCGATTCCTCGTTACTGTCATAAAGGTGTTTACTTATTACAGTTAATTAATTTTGCTTATGTGAGTCTTACCTCCCAAATCAATGTTTTGTTATGCTCATGTTTTTCTTATGCTTATTAGTGTCCGTCTAAATATAAAGTGAGTTTTGTGTATCTGCGTTAGGACTTGCTGGGATTGTGTGAGCAGAAGCGAGGAAAGGATAACAAGGCCATCATTGCTTCAAACATTATGTACATTGTTGGCCAGTACCCAAGATTCCTGCGCGCACACTGGAAGTTCCTCAAGACTGTAGTCAACAAACTGTTTGAGTTCATGCATGGTGAGTTACGAAACGTGAGTTTGAGGCGCAGATTTGAACGTTGCCTGCTTCGTATATTAGGAAGCCTAACTAAGGCTGAAGTGTCTTATTTACAATATATACAAATATAGTAAAAGTGACTCATGGTCCAGAATTATGCACGTATTCACACTCAACTGATTTGGGAAGGTAAAATACTTTTGAAATATCATGTATATTACTATATTATAAAGGGGGAAAAAGCTTTAAAAAAAAAAAAAAAAATGCTATCAAAAAGGATATACATCAACATATATATATATAATTTCCTAATGTTGTTAATAATAATGCAATTATGTATGGATTCTTAGTCCTAAATCTGATCCTACTAATCTTTGTGTGATGTAATTTTGATGTCAGAACACTAAATATTTCCTCTTTTCTGACTTTAGAGACCCATGATGGAGTGCAAGACATGGCGTGTGACACGTTCATTAAAATTGCGCAGAAGTGCAGGAGGCATTTTGTGCAAGTGCAGGTCGGAGAGGTCATGCCCTTCATTGATGAGATCCTCAACAATATCAACACCATCATCTGTGACCTGCAGCCACAGCAGGTCCGATTCACCTCTAAAGCTCCTATCTGATAAAATTGCTGTTACGGTTTATATTTCGCAGTTAAATATGAGAAAGGGGACGAAAAATAGGTATAATTTTTTTCTTTCTATTGCTTGCTCACTCGTCATGCCTCGTAGGTGCATACGTTCTATGAAGCAGTGGGTTACATGATCGGGGCTCAGACGGACCAGGCTGTACAGGAGCACCTGATAGAGAAGTACATGCTGCTACCCAACCAGGTGTGGGATAGCATCATCCAACAGGCCACCAAGGTAAGACATTTCAGTGTTTTCCCACCGCAGCAAATATTCTCGACGCCGTACTATGATGCCTCAAAGGACTAGTTTGGCCAGATTTCTTTTTTTACCCCGATTGTAGTCCACTGCTGGACAAATCATAGATTTTTTTAGCTTGCCTAATGGGACAATAAAAGCTTCCTCAGTTTTGTGTTTTGGTTGCACAGAAACTTAATGAACTAGGATAAAAAAAATGGTAGCTAGTCAGGTTAAGACTAGATAAGTTCAGAAATACAAAGTAAGGGAAATGAGTAACTATATAAAATACCGGAAAGGTTATAGAGCATCATTGCTCTCAACTCATCACACGTAAAGGATATTATTGGACATTAAGTAGTCTTTGTTTTTGCATGATCTGTGCTTAATTAAGAGATGACTACATGTATTGCTATTGTGAGTTAGACCAGTTTTGTGCTGCACTTTATCTTGGTCAGTTACTCACTGTTTCCTCATACCTTTGTGTTCCTGATTCTGACAAAATCAGTGCAAACGAATTATCCTCAGTGCAAGTTAATTAATCTGACCCATTATAATCATACCTACCAGTAGTGTGTGCATCGCTCGATGTGTGTTGTGCAGCAGGTGGTGGGATTCAGAATGTTTGAATCGTAGTAATCGGTCACTGGTACACTTATATGTGTAGAATATTAGTTATCTAATTGTGCTCTCTATTACTCTTGCTCAGAATGTGGATATCCTAAAGGATCCAGAAACTGTGAAACAGCTAGGAAGCATCCTGAAGACCAACGTAAGGGCATGCAAGGCTGTGGGTCACCCGTTCGTGATTCAGCTGGGACGCATATACCTGGATATGCTCAACGTCTACAAGTGCCTCAGTGAGAACATCTCTGCAGCTATCCAGACCAACGGTATGTGTTTGTGTAAGCGACAGGTGGGGAGGGAGCATGCACATATATATAAATTTTTTACTTATTATTATTTTTATATATATACATATTGAGAACATAGTGGCACTTGGTTTAGTGCTTAGATAACAAACATGTTTTTAATCACTGATTGCTTAAATATTTTAAATTCTAGCACAACTTGACTTTTTTTGTAAATGCAATTGAAAAAGTATTCAGCATTGTCAGTGGCATTGTTGGCGAGATTAATATTATATGAAGTGATATGACCTTGCTGAGAGTGGGTGCCTTGTGCTTAATGTACTTTTACCGCTGCATGAGGCACTTGAGGGTATATATAAAGCCTTGAAGAGCCCGGGAAGTGTCCATTCTCAAAAAATAAACATCACTGGATTGCCAGTATTTTTATTTTTTTAATTTTTTTTCCTTCTCCTTTTGTAAAGAAAAATTCTGTAAACTGTTTGTTTAATTTTTTTGCTGTTGCTTGTGTATGATGCATTTTTGTGCATGTATGTGCACACAGGTGAGATGGTGACTAAACAGCCTCTAATCAGAAGCATGCGCACGGTGAAGAGAGAAACTCTTAAACTCATCTCAGGCTGGGTCAGCCGTTCCAATGATCCACAGATGGTAAGATGCACACATGTACACACACCGCTCTAGCACCCTACACTTTATGTACTCCTTTGGGGTTTTTTTTGTTTGTTTTTTTCTATGAGCTCACTTCTGATCAATACACCTTCAGTATCTGTGTCTGGTGTGTGTTCTGATGAAGCTGTACCTAATTCTGGTTTAAGTCAGTCTGAACCTTTTAAGATAATTTCTCCCCACACACACACGCTGTCTTTTGATCATCCTTTAAGCCTCTGTCTGTGTGTGTTCTCAGGTCGGGGAGAACTTTGTTCCACCGTTGCTGGACGCTGTCCTGATAGATTACCAGCGGAACGTTCCGGCAGCCAGAGAGCCGGAAGTGCTCAGCACCATGGCAACCATCGTTAACAAACTGGGCGGCCACATCACAACCGAGATTCCTCAGATCTTTGATGCCGTGTTTGAATGCACACTGAACATGATCAACAAAGTAAGACAGCCTGCTTTAGTTCAGACACTCTTCTGCAATGGATCAGACTTTGAATTTGGAAATTGAAGAAAAAAGAAATCCAGACAGTACACAGTAATGTGAGAATCATAAAAGATTTAATTATCCTGAAAAACACTTGCAAAACAAGACTTTAACAGACATGGAGCCACAGTTGGGCACAAAACAAACACAGATTTTTCCATTGTTCTGCAGGGGTCAATAAGTCAAGGCACGTTTGTCTATATCGGTTGAGTCTGATGGTTACAGTTTTGCTCTGGAGCTATGAGGCTAATGCCAAAATCATTACACTTGCCTTAAACCACATTGAGTTGATCATAAAGCTCAAACAGACATTATATGGTTTCTGACACTGCTTCTCCTGGTACACTCCAGAAACAGACCAAAGGACTGCATAGAGCTGAAAAGAAAATAACTGCGCATCATCTCCAATACAGACATCTTAAAGCTGGAATCACATTCTCGCAGCAAATAGTTTGGTTTTGCTTTGTGATGGACGTGAATGAAAGAATAAAATCCAAACTTTAGACTGCAAAACACCATGTGGTGTCATGGCTAAAAGATAACAAAAATAATAAACTATTGGGCCACAAAAACGGTTCAGCTCGAGCCAAGATGATGGAAATGTCCAACCTTCAAACCTCAGTAATCCCGTTGTGTTTTTTGATCTAATGATCAGATGACACACAAGGCTTACTACGTAGCTAATGCTAACTCCCAAACTAACTGATTTGTTCAGATTCATTTGGAGTTCTTCAAAAGGCAAAAAGCAGTTAATAGTTAAGACACTGTTTAAAAGGTCACTCTTAAGAGCTGGAGTTTGCTGTGTGGATCATGTTTCATGAGATTCTTGGTTGGCGATGTGCTGTCAGGTGGGAAGTGATGCTTGTAGCATGTATATGTAACTGGCTAATTTAAAATTGTTAGTTTTTAGCAGTTCTTATTGCATTTCCTGTGAATGAGTAATCATGTTAATCATGAACGTATGGCTACATTAGCTCCCCACAGTAAATTTCGGACGGATTACATAATGGGGAAGTTGTGTATTCTCGCTTTATGCCTATATATTTTTAACAATTTGTTAAATGAATGTGTTGCCTTATGGTGGAGGTTCAAAGAGACCAAACTGTAAGTGATTATTATAAAGTAGTAATAGTGCTTGAATGCTGGTATTTTGTTGATGCTACTAGGTTGCGTCCGTAGCGGTGGCACATGCATGTCTGAAATTCTTGTTAACGCTCAAGAACAAGGAATCTAAATTCCAAACAAAAATTCACCCACTCGTTCTTATCACTGTAACCTGCAGATAAACGGATTAGACTTTGGAACTGATCCAAACAGGGGCATGGTTACGACAATGTCAAATGTCTGAGATATTTTGCTTTACTAGCTTCTTTCCTGAAGTATATTTTAAAGGTATTTCAGGCATGCAAATTAGTAACAAGAAGAACCAGACTTGTTGGTGTTCTAATTGTTTTCTCATAATCTGATAATATCTGGTTTTGTTTAGGATTTTGAGGAGTATCCAGAGCACCGCACACACTTCTTTTACCTGCTGCAGGCAGTGAATTCCCACTGCTTCCCGGCATTCCTTGCTATTCCCCCGGCACAGTTCAAACTGGTGCTGGACTCCATCATCTGGGCCTTTAAACACACCATGAGAAACGTGGCCGATACTGGTGAGAAACTACACACGCGCACACTGAATTGACTCAGTATAGTGTATTGTGTTTGATCTCTCAGGAAAACATAACATCACGTCTTTGAAGTTTATTTACTCTTATATTGTCACTTATGAGTGCTCGTGTCCACCCCTGGTCTGTACTCATTTGTCAGTATTGTCTAAGGCAGTAAGTTGTTTGTGTTTGATATTCTATAATATTATTTTTGCCGTGTGTGTGTATAGGTCTGCAGATTCTCTACACGTTGCTTCAGAACGTGGCCCAGGAGGAAGCAGCAGCTCAGAGCTTCTACCAGACATACTTCTGCGACATACTGCAACACATCTTCTCTGTAGTTACAGACACGTCACACACGGCCGGTGAGTCATACGGCGTGGATTCGCCGAAGTTAATGATGCACTGTGTGCACACCCTATGAGTCACTGCTACTAATCTCAGAGTTTGAGGAATGAATATATGCATAACCCACAACATCTAACAGAGAAAACATGCATGACACAGATATCATTTCTATTTCTGCCACTGGAAAAGAGAGAACAAGTCCATTGTGCTTGCGCTTTCTACAGGCATTGAAGCAAGAGCTGATGTGTGTGTGTGTGTGTGTGTGTGTGTGTGAGAGAGTGTGAGTGTGTGTGTCAGGGTCAGTGTGGGCTCCAGGAGGCTGTTTGCACTGCGACAGATGGTGTGTACGGCTTCCCCGCGTTTT
>JAQQZR010000005.1:3529510-3540966 GCA_030068235.1 Notoglanidium macrostoma
CTAAGTAAAGAGAAACAACAGTCCATCATTACTTTAAGACATGAAGCGTCTTTTAAGTAATAAAAATAAAGAAAAAACATTAAATTACAAGGTGTGTCCAAACTTTTGACGGGTAGTGTGTACGTTTTTTAAGCTACATACTGACCAATACTATCCCAATATGATTTTTTTTTTTTCTTTTAAATGACTGCCAACCCTTCCCCACAGCTACACCAGCCTATGTATCATTGAAATAAAATAAATGTTCGGTGTTAAAACTTTTACATTTAAGCTTACTGCTTCAGTTATATTTTGTTAATAGTGTTTTTATGAATAGTTTGTTTATGAATATGCTGAGGATTTGGTGGTATCAGTTGTCATGTTAATAAGTAGCATTACTTGATGATATCTAGTTAGCTAAATGGTGGTGTTCCTAGACTAATCAGCATTTTTTTAATTCTTGTTGCATGTTCCTTACAAACTGTAGACTGAACTGAAACTTCTGACTCCTCCAAGTACAGCAGACCGTTTAATTCAGTTTAGTCACCTGGAAAAACGCTTCCAGCTTCCAGGTTGAGAACTGTTGGACTCAAATCCAGTCTTTCATGGTCACTGCTGCTGTCGGAACAGCTTCTGCTTCACGGTGTCATCGATACAAAAGGTCCAAACTGAAGACTAACGCAGGTCTGTCAAGCCATTTCAAGGGTAAATTGTTTAGATATGATTGGCCTTCTAAAATCAATACGATATATAAAATGCGTCCAATCACTTCGTAACTTTCAGTGACCGGTTTATCCTGTCTGTGGATCCGGGACCTATCCCAGAACAAGTGGGAATGCACTCTGGATGGAACACTAGCCACTATTCACACACATTCACACCAGGTAATTTAGCATCGCCAGTCCATCTACTGGCATTTATTTTGGAAGACGAGGGTAAACGGAGAACCAAAGGAAACTCATACGGGCAGAGAAACGCCATGCTGATGGTAGCCTGAGCTCAGGATGGAACCAGAGTCCCTGGAGCTGTGAGGCAGCACTGACACCGTTCCACCCCGTAGGCATCCAGTGTAATGAAAACAAGCCAGAAGTAATAAAATTATACACTCCGGCATTCCAAATGCTTCTTGCCCATTTATTAAAACAAGATTTTTCTCAAGGTTTCTTCCTCTTGTCGGCTCAAAAACTGTACACACACTTCAGAAACATTTCTACACGTAAATGTCTGGAAGCTAACGGCCACCACTTTGAGCACCTCTTGTAATCGTAGAGGCCAAAGGGAACTTGTTTTAATGTCGTCAGGTCTGAATAAATTTAATATAAAAATGTTATACAAATTTTTCTTATATATTTTTTGGCTGACGCTGTATATAAATGTATAGATTCATAAGTTATATTTTCAGAATTTATATACTTCTGTGAAGCTGCTTTGTGACAATGTCTGTTAAAAGTGCTATACAAATAAATTGAATTGAATGAAAACACCATTTAGGAACATCATGCTATAAAGAAAGTGTATTCCATGTCATCAGTTTGTAAATATTTCATAGTACTGCACACTTGGTGCACACTTGGTGCTGCTGTTTGTGAACTCGAGTGTTTTATGGGCTCCCAGGTGCATCCGAGAAGCCACACACCTGCTCACACTTGTCACTGCTGTTTTGAGTATCCATTTCCGTTGAGGTAACGCGATCACAGATAACATGGTGTTGCTGGATTATCCACAGTATAAATAAAAACGAGCTGTACGTGAGGGCGCAGGTGTCGCTGTTTCAGGAAGTTCAGCTAGAAGCTTTCTAGAATCATTACTCACTCTTGGAGTTCTTGGAAACTAGAGAATTCGGAATAGAAATGATTGGCAGTAGAACTGGTGTTGAGGGCCAAATTCCTGGGGGTTAATACTTTTAAAAAGTGGGGTGATGAAATCAAAATGGCCTCAACTGGAAAAACAAACACACATGCACACACACCCACGCAGAACATTGGAACATTTCTCATTTAAAATGAAGTCTTTGGCATCATTTTACATCTTATTCCAGAAATTTCCACCAACAGAACATGTTAGGTCCAATGTTGACATTGCTTATTAGCCTACTTGTTTTTGAAATTCGTTCAAGTCAAGTGATGTGAAACAGATTAATAACAAGTTAATGTTAAATATGACATCTTTGATAATGGGGGGTTGTGATTACATCATATTGAGAACCGCTGCATTAAATTTCTTCTTGTTAGAAATTAAGAACATCACAAAATAAGCTAACTAATGCTAAAACCGAGGATTTAGCCAGCTAGTACTGAATCATTAAGTGTTCTATATAAACAATGTAATAGCAATAAAATTAGAATGACGATGATCTGGCTTCCTTTTTTTTTTTTTTTTTGAAAATTCACATTTCATGCCCTTCTTTAAACTGTCATCAGGCACACATTTTTGGTCACCATGCACCTTTCTAAGCTTTCGAAGGTGATTTGCCAGAAAACTGCATGCTTTCATCCAAGACAAAGTCTGAGATGTTCTTAGGTTCCTGGTGTACATTATACTTTCTCAGTTTAAGCACGTGAGACGTGACTTCTCCTCTTCACTCTGGATCTTAGCCAGTAGTGATAGCCTGCACTACTTTTGATCATAACTCATTTTCGTTAAGCTTGTGTTGATATGTGTGACAAACCCCCTGCAGCTGTGGAATCCTGCGTTCCTGACCCACTTTCACTCAGATGTGATACTCAAGTTTCACATTTCCACTATGTATAGAGGGTGATGAGGCCTGAAAATATCATACACAGGAAATCTAGGCCATTTAACCCTTGTGTAATTTTTACTGCTTAGCAATGGACATGACATTGTTCAGTTTTTTTCTGATTTTATACCAATACAGCTTCAGAATTTATCTTTAAAATACTCACACTTGGAAGAATGCTGTTATAGGAAAAATATTCAATATGGGGTGGTCCAGAATGAAGCAGCATTGCTGTTATTGCTCCAAAGTTGCTTTACCTATAACAACATGCCCAAAAGTGTTTTATTCTTTTTATACCTCAGCGATGATTGCTAATGATTACAAATGTATAGTTTTTATCCATTTATAGTCACATTCAATGGTGTAAAATATTCTCAAATCATGTTAGTTTCTGTTGTCACTTACATTACATCAGCTACAGTACATACAGTCATTCCCTCACCAACCTCTATTTTTTTCTCTCTTGAAGTCAAGCCAAAAAACACAGCTTCTCATGTTACTGAGAAACTGGAAAGCACAAAGTTCGTCCATCCAGCCATCCATCCATTATCTGTACCGCTTATCCATTAAGGGTCATGGGAAAGCTGGAGAGGCAGGGTACACCCTGGATAAGTCGTTAATGTAACACAGAACTAACAACCATTCACACATTCGCACTCTATTCTCATCTATGGGCAATTTAGAGTAGCCAGTTGATCTAACCTGCATGTCTTTGGGCTGTGGGAAGAAACCAGAGAACCTGGAGGAAACCCACATAGGCATGGGGAGAACTTGCCAGCTCCACACAAAAAGGCCCCAGTTGGCCAGCAGGTTCAAACCCACAACCTACTTACTGTGAGGCTGCCCAATACACAAAGTCCTCTTTCCTAATTAATAAAATTAGGGACAGCTACAAAGTGCTGATTCTGGGGACTAAATGTGTCCTTCACCAAACCAACAATTAGACTTTTTTTAAACACATTATTTTAATCTAACTATTATTCATTTATTCATAGTAGAGTGTCCACTGTACAATTCCCTATGAATGAGCTGTTACTATAGAAAAAATAACTTATTAGATCAAGTGCAATAATATAAACCTGTGTCCTGCAGCCAGATCTATCGTCAAAACTGCTGCAATAGAAATTAAACCAATACCTAGCTAATAAGATTTGAGAATTTGAAAGCACTATGCTAGATTGTTCTTTCAGAAATGATAGCACACGTTAATATATAATTTTTGTCTCCATTTATTTGTAATTCAGTGGTTCCGACCTGACCTCTATCATCACGGTGTAATTTGAAATGTAAAGGTGATCCTGTTTAATGAAAACTGTGCTACTTGTACAGTCTCTGCTAGTTGTCTTGTCGTTATTTTTAGTCGAATAGTTATTTTTGATGACTACTCTTAGCTAACCACACTATATCCTACGCGACTTGTTACACCACATAAAGGCCACATCACATGGAATGTTATTTAGCCATTAAAAAAACAACAATAATCTGATAATACAATTAGATTGTAATCTGACAAAATATATAAAGCTTAAGATGTTTTTGTCAGTTTTCAGTTAATTGCCATTTCACCTTAAAAATGCCTCAAATGCAAAAAAAGGTGCATAACATAGACGATACACCTCAGATGATCATCTCATCATCTTTATATATAATTTAAAATGGAACAATCTGGCAACACTGATTTCTGCTACTGTATCTAAAGCTGGAGGACTCCATTCATATCACCATCTGCTGGAGGAGGCGGATGTTGCTGAAATACATTTCAGCTGTGCAGTGTACTGACCCTCAGTTTTTATATAATGTTTGAAACATTAGTAATAGTGATTAGTGATCGTAGGACCTAGACCTGTTTAAAAATCTGGCTAAGATAGATGATTGCTTGCAGTATGTACCATATTAGACTGGATTGTACACTGAAACATGCTAATATGTTTAGTTTTACACCCCCACTTGTTTGCTACTAGATATCTCAGATAAATAATGAAATAACACATTAAATAACACAGTAACAATATTTTCCTTTGAAAGCATGTAATAAATGTGAGTGTGCCAAGATTATTTAATGCACCGTGTGTAGCGTCCAGGATTTGTGTTATCCTCACTATGCATGCATAGATACACATGGAGGTGAGGAATGTGTACCATTTACCCAGAGACAGCTGGAGATGACAGCAGTCTCACCTCTCTCTCTCTCTCTCTCTCTCTCTCTCTCAATCTCTCCCTCTCTCTCTCCTCCATTTCTCTCTCTCCCCCTCTATAACTCTTACACTCATTAAACTTCACTGCCTTCCCTTTTCCTTTTTCTCTCTCTCTAACTCTTGTCTCTCTATATACTGTAACTAGTACCTCTTTCTATCACTCCTGCCCTTCTTTTTTCTCACTTTACCACTTTTCATCCTGTATATCTCTGTACTTCTTACAGTCATTGACACTCCCCCAACCACACACACACACACACTTCTCACACTATAACTACACTCATTACCAGTGACTGCGATACAAATCATCACTGTCTATCATCACAACAAATTTATGCAGCCCAGGTATCATATTCATTTCCATTCATTTCTATTCACTCAGAGTTTGTTATTTCACCCATAACTGCTTTCTCCTTGCTGCCTCGTAATGTTTGATTAATTTTCTGCACCATAAGGGGGGCCAGGAAGCTGAAATGTCCCTGTCTGATGATGCACATTCTTCCCCTGAGCACGTTGTAAAAAAGACAATAAACGGGGAGAAACCATCAAATCTCCTAAAGGGGGGATTCCACTCAGACACTTAGGCAACTTTCAGGCCCACCCAGCATATAGAAGACCTCCAACATGGAGTATAGAACCAGTAAACAGATTAACAAAAAAAAAAGAACAAATCTCAGTGTTCGTGTAGGAATAATAAAAACATTTAATGTTATCACTGGGTAGGAATATACTGTAGGCAACCTATGATGTTAATGGCTTTTTAATTAAAATCACATACTGCTGTAATAGTAGTTTAGTAGTTTATTCGGTACAACAAAATATAAAAAAGTGAGGAAATGTTCACTTAAGGATTATACAAAAATTGATAAATATAAACAACTATAGTGTAAATTAATAGTGGGATGTCCACTTGTACTATGCTGTTTTTAGACAAAGCTCAAGTCTCTGGGACAGTTTTTAAAACTCTTAGGCATACAGTTATTATGCCAAAATAATAAAGCATCTTACAGTTTGCACTCCCAGGAACAAATGGTCCTAAACTGTACCATTCTTTGTGACTGGGGCGGTATCTTTAAGCATACACCTTTTGTCTGTAGAAAGGTTCACATACAGTAGTGTACCTTATCAGACGAAAGATAAGCATTATAAATACAAAACATAAAGGAAAACAACCCCAGAGACTATTAATTCTACATTATAGACAAGGTTTAGGATATTAAGAGCATTACAGGGAAGTAATACAAGAAGAAAATGTCAAATAATTATTTCTCAGTTTATCAAATACTAAATCCACCTGGCAAAAATGATCTACCAGTTTTACCAGCTTGGAATGTGTTTTAATAACTGGTAGCTGGTCAGACTGAGCTGGATTTTTCAGCAGGGATGATCTCAATAGGGCCAAAAGTATGTGGACACCTGATTATCACACCCATATGTGCCCATTCCAAAATCATGGGCATTAACACAGAGTCCCCATTTACTCCTATTATCACCTCCACTCCTCTGGAAAGGCTTTCCACCAGATTTTGGAGGGTAGCTGTGGGCATTTGTGTTCATTGAGCTACAAGAGCGTTATTGAGGTAGTTGATGTTGATGTTGTGTGAGGAGATCTGGGGTGCAGCTGGTGTTCCAGTTCATCCCAAAAGTGTTCAGTGGAGACAAGGTCAGGGTCACATCAACCTTAGTAAACCATCTTCACATCACATACTTTGTGCACAGTAATTGTCATGCGGGAACAGGTTTGGGCCTCTTACATTCAGTGAAGGGAAATTATAATGCTACAGCATACAAAGACATTCCATACAGGTGTGTGCTTCCAACAGTTTGGAGAAGAACCACATAGTTATGATGGTCAGGTGTCCATATACTTTTGGTCATATAGTAGGCTATACACTGATCACAGACAGACAAAAAGAGTTAAAATAGACGTTTTTCATTTACAGTTTTTGTTATGATTGTACTCGATGTACCCTTCGCCTCCTATAGTAGGCCTATAGTAACTATGGAAACCTTTAAGGCCATACTGTTTTTGCATACTAATTAGTATGTTAGTAGGCTGTGCTGTGTTCTGACGTATCCATGGTAATACAGGTATAGTTTGAGCTGGTTGTTTTTCGTTCACCTTCCCAAAATTTATGTTTCCCCCCTCTCTTTAGTAATTATAGCAGGATTAAACGTGTAAAACGGCGAACTAATTTCTGGGCTAATCAGTCGGCTAGCATTAGCTACGCGAATCTGAGGACCGTTAGCTATTTCAGAGTCGCGCGCGCGCGGACTGTTTGGCGATGCGCGCTCGCGCCGCTGGGACGCTCCAGGCAGTTGGTGTCAGTGTTGCTGTTCGTCTGTTCGCTGTCAGGTGACCTCGGAAAACTTTACAGCTTTGTCCAAAAGAAAGACTGTTTTGAAATTGGTGGGTTTTCTGTCAAGAATGTCGGTTTAATACGAGTGAAAACGGCTAAAAAAACGGCAGTGCGGAACTCTGTGACTCCGTGTGGAGGAATAAATAACTAGCAAGCTGCTATGGATCTGAAGTTGATGTGAAAGTCGTCGGTTAAAGGTATTTAAACTTTCTAGAATTATTAAAATTGTGTTTTTATTATTTTAACGCACTTGCCTTTTAGCCTAGAGTCTATTTTAAATTTCTTTATAAGCTGCGTATGTTGTTTTTTTAGGTTATTAGAGCAACGTAGGAGAACGGAATACTATTTCGGCATTTTCCGCCGATGTCACGGAAACACCCGAAATCTTACAGGATGTAATATCTGTTACTAAAGCCTTAATACACTCTCTAAGCTCCAAGCTCTAGTCTTCCTTGCTACTAAAGTGCCATCAAGAGTACGTGTTTTGTACCTTTGGTATGTATTTCTTTTAGTATGCATCTGTATCTTTAATCATTGGTGAAGAAGTATTCAGATATTCACTGATATATTCAGAAAATACTGCCCTTTAAGTAAAAGTCCTGGCTTCAAAACCTTATTAAAGTAAAATTATGTCAGAATTATCAGCAAAATGTAGTTAAAGTATCAAAAGCAGAAGTACTCATTGTGCAGTAAAATGCTCCCTGTCAGTGCTTAACTATTATATATATATGATGTTTTATGTACAGCAAAGCATCATATTCTATAAGATCATCATCAGTTTATAGTGTCGCTGTCCTGTTGGAAGCACACATCTCTTAAAAAGTCAGCTTTTCATGAACTCAGAAAAACAGCCATGTTTTCAGCTTTGTGATTTTCCAGCTCGTCCAAGAGTGTTATTAAATAGTTTATTTAGCTTAAGAAGTAGGACAATTTCCTCAACCCTTAAAGAAACAGTTAATCCTTCAGTTTATCACAAATGTTCAAAATCACCACATATGGAGATACAAAGCTTTCACTGGACAGGCAGGGTATGAAAATTTGTCATCTTAAAAGGAACTAGTGACTAAAGCTGTCAGACAAACGTGGAGTAAAAAGGACAATATTTGCCTCTGTGATGTAGTGGATTAGACGTATAAATGGAAATACTCATGGAAATAAACCTTGAATTTGTACTTAAGTATTGTGCAAATGTACTTCGTTACATTCCACCACTGCCTTAAATTTTAAAAACATTTAGAGAAAGACGTTAAAGATACATCAATGGTCCTTATTCTCCAATTAAGTGTACCTTAAGTTGTTTTTAAAAGTGAAAGAAACATAGTCAAGGTACTAAAGAAAACCCCTGGAACAGTGTAAAAAACCTTTAATTTTTCAGAGTGTAGCAAAAAAAAATTTCTTCAGTATCTTCTTCTTTTTATGCATCATTATTCGCACTTCTGTGTGGGGTTGATGTGGGCAGGGTACACCATGGACAGCTCACCAGTCTGGGCTATCACTGGGCTAACTCAGAAAAACAGACTGCCGTTCACACCTACTGGCAAGGTTAGCATAATCCACATGTCTTTGGAATGTTGGAGGCAACCAGAGCACCCAAGGAAACCCACGCTGGCACAGGGAGAACATGCAAACTCCACACAGAAAGGCCCCAGTCGGCCACCAGGTTCGAACCCAGAACCTTCTTGCTGTGAGGCAACAGTGCTAAATGATACACCACCATATGTGGTGCCAATATTACAAACAAATGCTTGGAAGCAACAAAACAATACTTTCACAACAACAACAATACACTCGCAAAAATAAAGGCACCAATCTGTACTTTTTCTTGTCACTGGAGTGCTACCATGAAGACTACAATCTTTCATAACTTTACAACGTATCTTCCACCTTTCTTAGTATACTATTAAAAATAATCTAAGGGAAATGATTGGATGATAAAGACCATTGAGGTACCGTTAAAGCTTTACTCTAATAGCTTATTTGCGATACATCTCTGTTCTGTCTAATATGTTTATTCCTTGTTATGTTTGCATAGTCTTGATTGATCATTCCTTAACAACTTGAAATACTATTTGTCCATTGTCATAGTTCTTGGATTTAATCAAAGCTTCAGCATCTTCTTTACGTCCTTGACTTTCTAAGATAGGCTGAGTTTTTGAGGATCAGCGCATTCATCAGGACATGGGACTAGAAGATGTCCATCAGATGGACCAAGCACAGAACTCCAAGAGCTTTAGGGTTGTTCTCTGCCTCTGTCCTCCAGAACGCACGGAAATGAGAACAGGTTAGTTTGTTTGCTAAAAGTTTGTTTAACACACAGGATTCATTCATTCATTGCTTTTTTTTTGTCTGTTTCAGTTATTCTCTAAACTGTTCATCATAGACTAAATAAAATGTCCTATTTGTAAATATTTATACTGTGTCTTAAAATATAAGACCCAATCCATGTGACATCAGTATAGGGGAAGGAGTTGGACACTTATTTGTTTGGGGACATTTTCAATTTGCATATACATAGAATCTGGATTTTTTTCTTGTAGACACTTCCCCTGTGTTTTCCTGTTCCGAAGCCACCACATTAAGTAATTTATCATTTCATGTGCAAAATCTTTGTCTTCTAAAACAAGATCTGTGTAGCATTAAAAACCCCATTCCTGCTGTGATATTAGCTCTGTTGTTGCGTTTGATTCCCTTAGCAGAGACGAGAGCCTCCGTCAGAGTCATCGGGACGAACAGAGTGACTGTTGACACTGGCAGGGTGAGTGTTTCTTAGGCCAACGAAATCAGCTTTTTCAATTAGATTACAGTCTTGTTTCTTTGTCTCTCAGACTCTCATACAAACACAAGATAAAACAGAGAAAGAAAGAGTGGAAAAACATAATGCAGTACTGGAAAGTATGTTGTGTCATTTTTTTCAAGGAGGAGGGGGCTGATTTTCTTTCTTGCTAATGCATGCGTTTGCCCTTTGCAGGGTCACCGGGCACATGTGCTGGATTTTGACGCTGTTTGGAATGAAGGGGCTTCACCGAAAGACATCTATGAGTCAACGACAAAGGCATTTATCCTTCTGCAAAGTTCCATGTTGAGCAAGATCTACTGCTTAGCACTGACATTATTCGCTAAATCTATTAAGTTTATTTATTTATTTATTTATTTATAATTTCCTATATCTGACCTTCTGTAATATTCACTCTCGGTTTCCTTTCATTGTCTCCTTCCAGCATCCTCCTCAACACCCTCTCCTGTTCTCACTCTGCTTTTCTGCTACTGATTTTCTTTCTCTCTTTCCCTCTGTATTTACCCCAGTCCTTGGTGGAGTATGTGATGAAGGGTTATAATGGATGTGTTATATTGTATGGACAGTCCACCAGCGGAGAGACGCACCCAGTTCAAGCCTGCATTACCAGACAGAGGAGCATCATCAGCCGTACTGCTGAGGACATCTTTAATTGTATCCATTTGTCAACGCTCAGCTCCAAACTAATTTAATTGTCTGTGTATAATTTGTCATACAGGCATGAGGATGTAAAACTTGATTATCTTCTCAAACATATTTTGATCTATTTAGGCTTATGTTTTTCAACATATTGTCTTTTTTTTACTGTTAATGGAAGAAGCTATCATATGAAACAGTATGATCTCAACTCCCAAATATGTCAGTATCAGAATATGTGAGTATGGCGATACTGTCCAAGAAACAAATATATTCAGATATAACCGCTTATGAGTAACATTGTACTGAATTGGGCCTAAATGATTTGACAGCTGTTTTGCCTGAACATCTAAAGTGGAATGTAAATCTGTTCTTTCTTTCAAGTAAATTAAAGCTGCAGTCTTTAATGTGTTAAAGTGTTTCTAGACCTGTAAGGACTGGATTGGAAACTCAAACATACACTACCAGTCAAAAGTTTGGACACACCTTCTCTTTCATAGGTTTTTCTTTTTTTTTTTTTGTTTTCTACTTTGTAAAACAATACTGAGTACCTCAAACTACGAAGCAACACATATACTGAATTATGTAGTAAACAAAAAAGTGTAAAAAAAAAAAACCAAAACAAACAAAATATATTTCATATTTTAGGTTCTGGGCGGCACGGTGATGTGGTGGTTCGCACTGTCGCCTCACAGCAAGAAGGTCCTGGGTTCCATCCCCGGGTCACCCAGGGTGCCTTTCTGTGCGGAGTTTGC
>JAQQZR010000005.1:3542487-3574723 GCA_030068235.1 Notoglanidium macrostoma
TGGACTGGCGACCTGCCCAGGGTGTACCCCACCTCTCGCCCGAAGATGCTGGGATTGGCTCCAGCTTCCCCGCAACCCAGACGGATAAAGCGGATGGATGGATATTGTTGTACACATATAAATAATGTGCCTAATATTTGAATAGTTGGAGTATGTTTATAAAATAAATCTGTACTCAGGTGGTCCATAATTATTTTAACAGTTAAAAAGGTTGGGAACCCTAAGATGTTTGTATTATTCTATGCCTTCATTTATTATTCATCTGGAGCACCAGATTAACCTTATAACAACAGTTTTTAAAAAGTATACAGGATAAACATTGATCCTAATCTTAGATCCTCACTTTCAGGAGCCTCAGGTGAGCGAGGTGTGTCGTATCCACGACATGGAGGAGGTGGTGCTTCTGGAGGGGCTGAGAGAGCTGGAGGTCGGCTCTGCTCAGGAACTGATGGACGTATACCACACTGGGCTTACCCACAGGAACACAGGTGAGAGAACCGCCTATAGCACACAGTTTTAATGAGCTTTTAAGGTTGGTGCAGCTCTTATGGAGTTGTAGACCTCTTGTCCATAAAGGAAAGACCACACACTTGTTGTGTTTTTATGCAGGTGTCTCTAAAGGAGATTTTGCCAGCAAGTCTCACATGGTGTTAAACATTATGGTCATAAACATGAGAGGCAAGTCTGATAAAGGTAAGCTGAAACTAAATGATTGTGTAGACAATGATCTAGGTGTTAAAGGTTTTGGAAAGCCATTACCTTGTGATTAGGTCTGAAATTTCCATGGCAAATTAAACACTAATGATGTAGAGGATATGGAAAACATTTTAAAACAAACTGTTTCTTCACAGTATTTTGGAGGACTAAATTTTTGGGGCAAAAAAGTCTGAACAAAAGTCATTAAAGAGGCATTGGCGGCTTGTCCATAGGGGCAGGTAAAGCAGAGCCCCGCCATTTATATCAGCCGTTCAATCTTCATAACATTCTGATTTACAGCTCCATACATTTGAAATACTGATTAGCTCCATTGCGTGACCAATAATAAAAAAAAAAATGTTATCTGACAGCGGTTTTTCTGTTGATTTTCTCACCTTTCTAGATATTGCGCAATCCTTCGGCTCCATGTTTATTATTATTATAACAATAATTCTCAAAAATGAGAACTTCAACATGTGTTAATAGGCATCCACATGGGCAAGACTTTTCCTGCAAGATGCTCGCTCTGGGAACATTTTTCATTTAAGTAGAAGGAGCAGACAGGTCAGGACAGTCATGTGACAGTCATGTGACAGGGTTGCCACACTGGGCTGAAAAAAAAAGGCGGCAGCTGCCAAGATCTTAAGCTGGATGACTGTGGCTGCATCCGAATACTCAGTATGTACTAACGTCAGTTAAGTGTGCACTACCTGACTGTTAGCGTAGTATGTTCAGATGCCACAAACATTTTTTTTTTAATTCCAGGGGGATTTTTCTTCTTCAGCTATGCAGAGGCTCCAGCTGACTTATGGGATAGCGTAGTGTATTGCTTTTGCATACTACAGATGTAGTAGGTCATCTGGGTACAATTCGGCTACTATTAAATGCCTACGGAGTATTCGGACACCTTATGGATTATCACATACTGCTATTTGCATACTATATAGTATAGAAGTATGCGTATTTGGATGCAACCTGTATGTTGACGACTCTCAACAGCCTACTACAGGTGTACTCTAAAAATTCACTAGATAGTAGCCTATAGCACAAATCAATTGTGATAGCCTCGTGACGTAGTTTTGTTTGAGGGTATGTGGTTGGCTTGCTAGATCTATTTCAAGGCGATATTAAGAAAATTTCTAGAGTAGTTTAGGAATTGTATAGTAATATAGCTTTAACAGACTCTCAACCCACCCAGGGTGTATTTCTGCTTTGCTCTCATCCTTGGATGTGCTCAGTCAAGACCCTGGCCAGGATAAAGATAATTAATGATTGTTATATTAGCAATTTATTATTATTATTATTATTATTATTATTATTATTATTATTATTATTATTATTATTATAGGTCTAGAAACATTATAAGCTGTATATTTATAGTATGGCTTAACTGGGCTTAACTGTGCTCCATATATTATGCGCCGTGCTGAACCTTTATTAACTCTTAGTTCAATAAAGGGTAGTATAAGCGTAGGATAATCATAGGAAGGTCTTGTTTTTAACTCTAATCCAGCATTCTGTCCTTAGAATGATTTTAGCCAAGAATACAATTCACTACATTCTTTACTTTCGCAAAAACAATCTCATCACATCCATCAAACAATTACACAACCCAAGCCTCCCCCAGGAGCATCAGCAAACACACTGGAGTGCAGCCCCTATTTGTGTGTGTGTGTGTGTGTGTGTGTGTTATTGTAGGGAGATATGAGCAAACCTGTAACCTGGACCTCCTGTTGTTCATGATTTCGCTGCACTGTTCTTTGCATTGTACTCTCTATAATCTCTCTGTAGGAGAAACTGACTGGATTCTTTGTTTAAAAAGTTTTAAAACCTGTTAAAAAAAATTTCATAGTTTGTGTGTATGATCAACTTACATGTAAGTTGTGTGTGTGTGTGTGTGTGTGTGTTTGACATTCACAGAAGGAATTTTGACAGCCAGCAAGCTTACTCTGGTAAGATGATAGCGTCATATTAGATAATACTGTCTTGACCACCAGTTTTTAATTAAATGCAGTGTATTGTGTGTGTGTGTGTGTGTGTGTGTGTGAGTGTGTGTGTTAACTGTTCCTTATCAGAAGTCATTTTGCTCCTTTCTGATTTCCCAGGTGGATCTCGCAAGTTCAGGCAAAGTAGGAGCAAAAGAATTCTTTTGCTTTCTCCTTACGCGCACACACACACACACACACACACACACATTTGTATGTTCATAGAGCTACTTTAAATGTGTAACGTAATGCTAATGACACTTTAAAATGCCAATTTATTATTATTTTTTTTTTTTGTGGTGAAAAACCAGGATTAAAAGAAAAAAATTTAAACCTAAGCTTACGATGTTTGGCTTTAAAAGAAATCTTAGTCTACTGTATGTGTAGCATAGGTGTAAATTCCATCCACACATTTCCCTGTACTGGGAAAAGAACAGAAAAGTGCTTTACTCAAAACTCACTACTAATGTATGTCTAAAAGGTCTAGGCTGATGAGCAGCTAAAAAAAAACATCCATCATCTATACCGCTTTATCCGTCTGGTTCCAATCCCAGCATCTTGGGGCGAGAGGCGGGGTACACCCTGGGCAGGTCGCCAGTCCACCACAGGGCCAACACGGACAAACAGCCACACACACTCGCATTCACACCTATGGGCAATTTAGAGTAGCCAGTTGACCTAATCTGCATATCTTTGGACTGTGGGAGGAAACCTACACATGCACGGAGAGAACATGCAAACTCCACACAGAAAGGCACCCTGGGAGACCCGGGGATGGAACCCAGGACCTTCTTGCTGTGAGGCGACAGTGCTAACCACTGCACTACCGTGCCACCCCGAGAAAAACATTTAAGTTTTCATGAATAATTTTCATCTGAAGTAGTTGTAAGCTAAGTTCTAAATTTGCATTCTTTGCTCTTACAGATTTGACTACTTTTTCAGAAGGAAGTATGTGTGGTTGTATGTTACCAATGAGAACACATAAACACAGGAGTGTGTATGTGTGGGTTTCTACTTGATGGCTCATGGACACTGCAAGAAAAAAGCGTTTATTCTCTGGACAGCTAAAGTTTCGAATCTCAATATCCATTGACAGGAGCAAATAATGCAAAACTGACCGTGCTCTCTGGGTGGGAAGGATGGTATACTTTCCCACAGCTGTCAATCACTATGGATGCTAGTCTGTGAGCGCATGTATGCGTAAGAGGGTGTAGCACTTTATGCTGCTCGGTGACACAGCATGAGCAGAAGTTTGAAAAGATGCAGCTGTCTAGCTTAACATGTCTCAAAAGGAGAATCTGTTAGCTTTGACCTTGGTAGATGTTTTGTGATCGGTGAGAGCTGGCTGGTGGATGGGAATTGACCAAGAAAAATATAGGAAAAAATTGGGGGGAAGGAAAGAAAACATTCGGGAAAATCATAGGTAACTGGACTCCTAAGACTCTTATTGTTATGTTAGGTTTTGAATTTGCATTATAATTGTAAATATTATACAGACAGCCTTTCATTCCAAGTAAGGTTCCAGTATACCGGTTTTCTGTTCTTTGTTCAGTAATTTCTTGTTTGTGGTAATGGCCTGAATGATACAGATACAGTAAATACAGATCATATTGGAAATTGTTGAGTATTTCTTTAAAATCTGTCTTGCCAATATTTTTAATCATATGTATCTCAGTGTCATTTCTTTCTTTCTTCTTTTCTTTCCCCCTCTCCCTCAACCTCTGTGTTTAAGTCTGCATATAACAGTTCTGCCGTTCTGGATGTGAGAAGAAGTTTCCATATGGCTCAAGAAAACCTCCAGGAGGCCAAAACTATTAAACGATCCCTTACAATCTTTAGAAATGTGAGTATGTTTTCAGAAATGTACACACTACAAAAACACATGTAGCTTTGTGTCTGTTTCAGCATGTTGGACTGTTAAAGACATCACTGTGTATAGGACAGCTGTGTTTGTGTGTTTCCAGATAAAGATGTCTCTTTCGTCTTTATTTTACTTATCTAGTATTCTCTAAACTCATTATGGTCTTGTAGGGTTTTTTTTAACCCCCAACAAATCCTGTTTTTATGTACATGATGATGTAGAAAGGGTTAAATGTGTTTCTGGTAGGGTTGAGAAATTGAGTGGGGGTAGGCCAGAGTCAGGGTCACATTAAACGAAATGAGCAAAAGTTTAGGAGGATATTAGAAATGAACCCTGTTGCTGTGGTTACTGGAGATAAAGTGGAGGCCCATTTCCCTCAATAGTTTTGGATAGTTTTTGAAAAACAAAGACTCTGCGATAACGAGTCCGAGGGAGGACGAGGTCATATTCAGCGCTTTGTGCAATGCTTTAGCAGAGCCAAAAGACCTGATTTAACTCCCCTAAATTAATTATCCAGTTAATTCAGAGCAATGAAAACACTAAAGTATGTAGGATATTAGTTTGAGAATCCTGTTTTGCCAGAGGCTAAAAACATTCTGTGGTTCTTCACTGAGTGTCTGAGATAGAGTGGATATAAAAAATACTACACACCTCTGTTAAAATTGCAGGGTTCTGTGAAATAAAAATAAAGATAAATCATGTTTATGAATGTGATATAGCAACCAACAAAATTCAAGAAAACAAAGAAGTGTTTAAGGGGAAAAAAGGAAAAGAAAAAACTTACAATAACCTGGCTGCATAAGTGTGCACACCCCTTAACTAATATTTTGTTAAATCATCTTCTGCTTGTAATAGAGTCTCAGTCTTTGCAGGTAAGAGTCTATTAACTTAGCACATCCTGATTTGGCAATATTATTCCACTCTTTACAAAAATTCTCCAGATCTTTCACATTGTAAAGGGATCTCCTGTTGAAGAGAAGCAGCCCCATAGCGATGCCGCCGCCATCGTGCTTCACCATGTGTATGGTGTTCTTTTGTCCACTGTATATGTTATCACAGTAATGTATTTTTAAAGGGTTTCCCAATCCCTGTTTTCCAAGTAGCAGCCTATATTGTGTTCTTTTTTCTTATTGTTAGAACATCCAAGGCACAGATGCCTTATTTAAAGACTAGCAAAAGAGCATTTCACTGCATAAAAACCACCCCTAGCTCATATTGGAGCCAACAGAACTTCTAATTCAGGTTTTTATTAATGTGAAAAATAACTGGAATTATCAGAGTTGTTACAGTAAAAGTGACAAGGTTATCAAAGCACACTTTGTCCTCTAAGTCTCTAAAGATTGGTGACATTCCAGAAGCAAAAAAAAATTAAACGCATTGGCCGTTGGTCTGTGTATATGGTATCACATGCCATGTGACAACAAATGCATAACCAACAGGCACCCAAATTCTGGTCCTGGAGTACATACTGTCCAGAGAAAATACTAAGATGTGCAGTACCAAGGGTTCTCCAGGACCAGGGTTGGGATCCTGTGATGTATCCAATCAGCCACAGCCAGTGTTACTATAGCCTGTCCTCTATAGTGTCATTAGGTCCTATTGGTTCCAGTCCTGGGCATGCATCAAAGCTCATGCAAGCAGAACTCAGAACTCTCAGTACTCTGGGAAATAAACATTGGGTTTGTTCCAGCGCAACATTTTATGTTGTGCATGTAAAAAAACAGTATGGATTCTGTATGAAGTTATTTGTTTTTGTTATCCCACACCATGTACCTGAACCTTTTTATTGTAAATGTAGTGGTTACTACAGTATCATTAAGTATTATGGGTGACTGGTAAACTGTTCTCTAATTGCAGGTGATATATTCTCTGAGCAGCACAGGTGCTCAACACATTCCATACAGAGAGTCCAAACTCACTCGTGTTCTGAGAGACTGGTGAGAGTCATTCATCGTTATCATCGTTATTATTCACCACTTTTGCTCTGTCAGTAGTTTTTACTTTTGCACGAGAGCCGTGATTTACTGTAATCCAGGTATGTGTAGAATTTCACCTAGACTTCACGCTTGCAATTAGGACCTCTGTATGATTTCATATTAGCACTCATATGCTATAAGACAGCACTGCTTCAGCTCTGCAGTCAGTGTACTAGATTATCCTTCATAAAAATACAAGCAGAAGGAAATTCAATTAAAAAGGGTCTTTGACTAAAGTATTCTGGATCAGTCATAAATCCAGGAATGAGTTTTGATGAAGCTGGTGATCAGTTAATTCATTATTTATTTGGTCCTTCTGCGTTGCAACCACAATGCTGCAGTAAGGGCAATGTGTGTGTGGACTTAATGTGCTAAATTAATAAAATAGAATAAACCAGCCTGTGGCTATCACTTCAATAACACCAACAAGACATCAGCTTGAGTAACACTCAAGCCTCAAGTCACCTTCCTGTGATTTCTTCACTTTCCTTTGCACTTATTTTTTTAGCCACTGCCTATTTTTCACTGTTTGACCCGCAACAAATATATGTCACCACAGTGAACGAGGCGAGAATAGCTAAACCATTTGGTTGTGAGATAACCAAGTAATTCTGAGCTGAAGGAAATTCGCAGATTCGCATTTGGTATTCACCATATTAAAATGTCTGCTCTATTAAGGAATATACTCACCAACTCATAGATAGGATTGTATGAGGTGTTACTTAAAAGCCTGAATCATTACTCACATCACACTGCTTGCTATTTGTTTGAGGAAGAAGAGGCTGTAATCTATTCTGCACTTTTAAAAGACTAAAGTCTGACACCCTCTCAAATCTACAGACACTGTGTCATTGATCACAGAGTTATGCTGGAGTTTTGCCAAATGACATTTCAGGTTTTGCAATGACTGGGTATGTTACACGGTCATTATTTGCATGGACCAAGAATAAACATAATATTAAACACAGTTGATTTTATCGGACTTAAGACAGCTATCCTGACCACCATACACTAAATGATAGAGATTACGGGATCACTGCAGAACTCTAGCAAAACTCTCAGTATTTTATTCCAACATTGGATATTTGTTAGCGCCAGTGAAATCGATTGATTGGTGAAAGGCCGGCATTAAGCACTGAGCTACCACTTCCCTCTTCTTCTCAAGATACACATCCACAGAGACAAGTGTTAACTTATTAATGCCTGAATATATTAATGCATGCTTCTTTCAGGATTGTAGTGTAAATTTATTTGCTCATCTATGCCTAATAACTGCTATTTCTGCTGTCATCAACTACCAGGCATGAATCTTTTGTGTTGTATGAAATTGTCTGTCTTTGCGTTTGGTACAGTCTTGGGGGAAATTGTCGGACGTGTCTTCTGCTCACTGTTCCGACCCAGTCATCCTCCATCACAGAGACTTTGAGCTGCCTGCAATTTGCTGCACAGGCTTTGAATGTACCTTCACGGCATATACATACTTCCCAGATCCGCTACACACCTGCACAGGTACACACGTACACAGTTCCTTTTTATTTATGAATACAGACGCATAGTCATGTCGGTTACAACTCATAGAATCCTATATTTCTATTATACACATTCAGAATTTCAGGATGCAGGGGGTGATGGTACATATTTAGAGCCTTGACCCTATCTGTAGAGTATACTTTTTCTAACAGTGTAACACTCAGGTACTTGATTAATCTCTATTTGTCTGTTTAGGCACAAAACATGTGGACAGCAGAAAAGAACAGCCTTCCTGTGACTAGAACACAGATCCTCCCACCGGTCAGTGCTGATCGAAGAGTAAGTGTTGATGCGTAATCAGATTTTCACATTCGCTCCTGCTCAGAACATTATTATAGGGAGAGGAGAATGTGAGTCTGAGCCAGCACTCTTCCTTTGCTTCATGATTTTGATGAGCTACCAGCCTACTCCAATCCATTAAGGTAGCCAGAGTCCACTCATACTTTTCAGTCCTTCCCTCCACATATAAGACTTTTAACATCTAACAGTATTTTAACAGGATGCAGGCATTTACATTTATCATGGCAGTCCTATTAGACAGGATGTGTCTATTACTATTCCTTCCAGAGGCATGAATTATATGGTGGCATTTACATTTATGTCATAAATTACCCTTTTCAGCAGAAGATTGGTTCCAGTCCTATCCCTATCCCTGTCTTATCACTGGTTTGTTTTTCTAATGTGTTCACCTGTTCTATGTTCGTCCCTTAATTAGTTTGGTTATTAATAACTGTTGTTTCTATTCAAAGGCTTGTAGAATGTGTAATCCAGTTCTAAACATTGTTATCTGTGTAACATTTCTGACTCTTGCTTATATTATCATTTCTCGATGTATTATCCTTCTGTGATGTGATCCTCCTTTCTGCTATGGTATTAGTTTCAATATGATCCCTCATCATAGTGGCAATTTTCCAAGGATGCATCTAGCTTTCACTCTTAGCTCTAATTTAATGATCTAAGTGCAGTCTGAAACAAATGGCACAAGTGCATTTAGAGCTTGTCCAAATCCACTTTTGCTAGTTTAACAGCAGAAAAAATGGTCGCAGTGTCAAAAAGGTTGTACTTAGTCTCCTAATTCATCAGGGGTGTGTCAGGTAGTATGAAAGAACACCTCCCTGAAGAGGAAACGGATCCGCTCGTGTACGAGACGAAAGCATGTGAGCAGACCATCTATGGCAACAGCAGGATTCGACCAATAATAAAATAATCTTTCACATTGTAATCTTTTTATTTTCAAGCTTTTGCATTTTTGTGGGCTGCTTTACATCCCTGTCTGTATAATGAGCAGAGTATGCGCGTTGTGCACCCACCTAAGTAGGCGCATATTACTATCTTGATAATGCGCCCTTAAAATAACAGTGAAATACTTCTCCAGTAACTTCATACTAGGTTTTTGTTGGTCAATTGCACACTTGCTTTCTGCTGCCTGCAGATGCTAATTTGCCAACAACATGTCTGACCACACCTCATTTTAAGACCAACGGGTGCTCAGATGGGCGCATTTGCTATATAAACAATGTGGGTGCTGGATGGGAAAATAATGACTTTGATGAGTTTGAATAAACTCAAACTAGCAAAGACTTTTGGTTTGCGCTTCATGCCACTTTGCAACGGGTGTAAGATCGGACCCTTAATCACACTCGAGTAATTAACATTGAGTTCCTGCATAAAACTGCATGTTGAAAAGGGGCTTCGGAGACAGCTTAGGGACTTGCAGTTGTCCAAGAGAACTTTATCACAAAATTCCTCCACTCTAACAGAGAGGCTTTAGTCAAAACACAGGAAGTGTATGAGGTTTATTTTTACAGCAGATGTCAATGTCATTTGAATTGTTTTCTCTCATGTGGGCAGTTCCCAAAATAACACTCTTTCATCTCATCTTGCTCAAAATTGAAACACATCACAGCGATGACTCACCAGGACAAAAAACCCATTTCATAACCTGTATATTAAATCATGGTCAGGAGAAGGGCATGATTTTCTCACTAATGAAGTAAGAACAAAAACATCTACCAGTAAGCAAACCAATGCTAAAGGACATGATGAGGGAAAATGTGCAGGTACATAGACTGATGCCATATAGATGAAAACACAAATATAAATGTAATATATTGCACATATTTTACAATACATTGCATTTATATTTTAGAATATATTGAATATATTACACTGCAATCCATTTTTATATAAGTGTATAAAGATATCCAGCAGCAACCCATTACCTAAAGATCATTTTACAGTTCAAAAGGTAGCTACATAGATTAATCTGGCATAATCAGTAACTATAATGGCATAACATGGATGTCAGGGATTGTGTAAGGGGCAAGGCTAGACTTTTTAATGTCTGTTCTTCCCAGTAGAGAGTCTGGTACTTGTGCAACTGGAAGCCATAAACCATAATTCATCCATCCATCCATACATTATCTATACCGCTTTGTCTGGGTCACGGGGGGAAGCTGGAGCCAATCCCAGCATCTTGGGGCAAAAGGTGGGGTACACCCTGGGCAGGTCGCCAGTCCACCACAGGGCCAACACAGACAAAGCCACACACGCTTGCATTCACACCTATGGGCAATTTAGAGTAGCCAGTTGACCTAATCTGCATGCCTTTGGACTGTGGGAGGAAACCGGAGCACCCGGAGGAAACCCACACATGCACAGGGAGAACATGCAAACTCCACACAGAAAGACACCCTGGGAGACCCGGGGATAAAACCCAGGACCTTCTTGCTGTGAGACGATCAGTGCTAACCACCTCACCACCGTGCCACCTACCATAATTCACATAATTAAAATAAAACATTTAAAATAATGACAGTATGTCTATGATTTAGTTTTCTCCTTGTCCTGTTCTGTCTGGTCCAGTCTCAGGCTTCCTTGCCATCTATTGTGAGCAGTCAAGGACCTCTCACTCAGCTCAAACCCAAACGCAGCCTGGAGCTTCCAGAGAGCCGCTCCTTCTTGCCACACCTGGAGAAACCCAGACCACCAGAAGCAAGCGGTCATCACATCTGCGGCTCTCGGATTACAGAGGAAAAGACTGAAGCAGTGGATGGTAATTAAGCATAAAGCATACACTCTCCACCACATGTACACCTGCTTATTTATGCAGTTATCCAATCAGTCAATCATGTGGCAGCAGCACAAGGTATTATTCTTAATAAAGTGGGCAGTGAGCGTAGACTGCAACATTAACCAGCAGAAATAGCAAAAGACTGAAGACTGAACCAAATTCGCAAGACATTGAGATCACATCAATAAGGTGCACGCAGGTACATCAAAATACAGACTTAAATTTTAATTGGGATTCTATCTTAAATATAATTATATCTATAAATATAGGCTTAAAGTGCTGGCATATAAATTGTGTGTATTGTGTTTCTTGATTTGATAGATGGTTCTAGAAATACTGTATAAGAAATAAGATGTGATATTGATAAGTCTGCTGTAGGGTGTGTTTATTTTATTCAGGAAAAAACTCACCAAGATACGGTTCTGTCCTGATTTGCGCCATCACTTTGAGTCACCATATTTGACTGCCAGAGTACATTTCAACCCACTGATTCCAGCATAAATAAATAAATAATAATGTGTTGGTCAGTGGAAAGCTGTGTTTAGCATGTTCCCTTTAAGCGTCTTACTTATTTTATTATAAACACTCCTTAGTGCTCTTTGTCTCTTGCAGTGTGTGTCATGAAAAGTGCCACCCCACTCTCCCGATGTCTCTCTGGGTCTGTTTTTGTGGAGCCCCTACGCCGTCGCTCTGCTGAGAAACCTTCGTCCTCACTCGGCTCCTCTTCCGTCCCGCCACCGCTCCACGAGTGCTCCAACTGCACACAGGAACGAAAGATCAGAGAGGAGTACGACAAATTTATCATTCAGGTGAAGAGAGATAGAGACAGCTTGATCCAGAGAGTAGCAGAGCTGGAGAAAGAGCTGAAGAACAGAGGAGGAGAGCAGAGAGAGAACGGAAGCATGGAGAAAGACCAGCGAAGAGCTGAGAGAGACACCGGAAGACAGGAGACAGCAACTGGAAGTAATGAAACAGAGAATGAAGAAAAGAATGAGGGTGAAGTGAGACAGATCAGTAGAGGGGGAGACGAAAGAGAAATTGGAAAAGACAAGATTGAAAAAGATGGGAATGATAACAGAAGACAGTATGGAGAGAGAGAACCGGAGGAGGTAGGAAGAGAAGAAGAAAGAAAGGGAGAGAAAGGGAATGACTCGGCTGGAAAGGAATCTGTCAGCACCTCACATGGAGTAACAGAGGCGCCAAAAAACACTGAGGTAAACAGCCAGGAGTTTGGCCAGCTAAAGGAACTCCTGTTCTAAAAAGGAACCCCCGTCCTGTTTTATCAGCTTTCTCCATCCAAACTTGTTGAGTTTTATTCTGTCCATAATGTGTACTCATAAGGATATGACTTGCTCATGCTGAGCAAACAGGGACGTATTCAGAGTTGAGTCATGCATCTGTAGTCAGGGGTTAGTACCAAAATTGTGCACAACGGTTTTCAGACCTCAGATGTAACACCTTGCTCATTAAGGATCTTATATACCCATTCACACTCACACTGAAAACCGATTATTATTCGCTATTATGCTGTAATGGTGTAGTGTGGGAATGGAAGCAAAAGTGTAAAGTCAAAACATTAATCCATATGCTCATATCCGCTTCACAAATTTCCTCTTTTGCAGGAAAAAGGATGAATGTTCGTGAATATCCACGAAGGAAGTGCTACCTGATTGGCTGGTGGATGTCTTAAAGTTTAACCACCAATCAGGTAACACTTTCCTCATGAATACTCGTTAGATTTCTGTCTGGAGATCCCAAAGGAGCAGTTTGGGAAACACTGCTTTCTCTCCATATGTTCTGATTCATTACTATCAGATCTCTCTGGCCATACGGTTTTGTTCTCTCTCCATCAATACAGTCGTATTCATTAGAGTCAGCTCTCTCTGCTCTTAAACTATCAGGTTGCTTTGTCTGTACATACTTGTTCACTGGGATTAACTCTCTCAGCCTATAGTCTCTTTATTCATTAGGCTCAACTCTCTCTCTCTCCATACACTCTTATTCATTACCTTCTGTACTATCTATTTAGCTGTATAGTTTTTTCATTCAGCTATTAAAGACAGGAGATCATCACATAGACTCCGAGGTGTCATACATAACTTTAAACATGATTGCTTAGATGAACTATCAGATGTATGGACAAACTTTTGTGCTCATATATAAAGTGCTTGAAAGGGGTATAGTCTGAGAAACAGCCTCAAAAGCACTTTACTTGCATACTTGTGTGTAATACTGTAGTTTATAATAGTATGATGCTGCTGTTGTTATTTATAGAAGCTTGGTTAACCCAGGTTAAGTTAAATTTCTGGTATAATTTTCTCCATTTCTCTTTTCCTTCCATGTTCCAGTATCTTCTCTTCTCTTGTTGTCAGTATGTTTGTGTCGAAAGGAGGAGCCTTTGAGAGTGGTGTTGAGTGTATGTGTTCATCAGAAAGAGAAAGCTCTTGCACACAAACTGAAACGTGAGAAAGAGTGCTTTGCCCAGAATGTACCAGTCCAAGCAGCTGAAGAGAGAAAGGAACAACCAAGATTTATGAGAGTTATTTACAGACTAATCTCAGTGTAAAAATTAAGTTTTAGACTGTAATGTTTTATTTACGTACGTTCAGTAATTTTGTTTTGTTTGCGAAGCGCAGTTTGTGCCTTAGTGCATTTTAATGGAGGTTTTAATGTTTATAAACTGGTTTGACTTCAGTAAAGCTGCACTTTTTTAGTACAGTTCAATGGTTACGGACCTCTCTGAGTTCAAGGGTATGGTGTTGTTTTAGGAAAGCCTACTGTCCGAGCTGCACAGCATCAGAAAGGAGTATGAAGGACTGAGGAAGAGTGCGGCTCTGTCCATCACACAGCTCCACAAAGAAAAGGTTTTTACCTAGTCACTGATTTATTTCTAGCTTCAGCAAGCACACACTCTGTGTGTTCGTGCCATCCTGTTAAATTCAGATGGAAACTGTCAATGCTGTTATTGTTTTTTTTGCAGGCCGAGCTGCTCTCTCACATAGATGACACCAAAAGCTGCTATGAAAAAGTATGTAAATGAATGCACGTTTTAAAAATGGCTTTGTATGTTTGTTTGTTTTTTTTCTTCAAGTGCATATTTTAACATGAAGTATTTGTGTGTGGTTCTGTATGCATGTGCTGCCTCCTGCAGGTTTGTTTAGAGAATGCAGAACTAAAAGCAAGACTAGAAGCCCTCTTGAAAGAAGCCAACTCCAGACCGTGCTCTGGTTGCAATGGCAACGCCGACACACACGGCTCAAGCACACACACAAATGCACACGGCTCACACATGGACACACACTCTTCACACACACACACGGTCACCACTAACACGGAGATGCTTGTTGTGTCACACAGTGTTTGTCAACAGTGCACCAGCGATCTTCCTCAAGGTGAGGGACACACACATATACGCAGTCCTCACATGCACACACACTGATGACAAAGGTTATTATGATGAAGATGATGGCAAAGGTTATTATGATGATGAAGGTTATGATGATGATGATGGCTATTATGATGAAGATTACTGTGATGATAAGACGTAT
Source organism: Notoglanidium macrostoma (assembly GCA_030068235.1). Taxonomy (NCBI): domain Eukaryota; kingdom Metazoa; phylum Chordata; class Actinopteri; order Siluriformes; family Auchenoglanididae; genus Notoglanidium; species Notoglanidium macrostoma. The sequence continues at coordinate 3,557,157 of JAQQZR010000005.1, forward strand.
GATGATGATAAAAGGTTATTATGATTATGATTATTGTGATGACGATAACTTATGATGAAGGTGATATTAAGGTTATTGTGATGATGACAAACGTTACTATGATTATGATGAAGGTTATTATGATGAAGATTAGGGTGAAGGTTATCATGATGATAACAGCGTTATGATGAGGATGATGATGAAGACAACATTTATGATAATACAGATGAAGGTTATTATGATAATGGCAAACATTATGATGATGGTGATGATGAGGGTTGTTATGAAGATGATGATACAGGTTATGATGATGGTGATGATGTTGATGAAGGTTATGATGATGAAGATTATTGTGATGATGACAAAGCTAATGTCGATGACGAAGATGATAAAGGTTATGATGAAGATGAGGAAAAGAATTATGATGTCAGTAAGGTGTGGAGCATACAGACATACATTAAAAAGGAAGACTGGAGACTTCCACACACTTCAGTCACACACACACACACACGAAATATGAATTATAAAATTATATGAAATTATGCCTTTTTTATTGACTGTGGCTGTTTTTCTCTTTCCTTGAAGGTAAAGTGAATAAGTGTTGCTTTAGCTCATGTTCTGGATTCCCTGAATCATCCGAACCGCCAGAGCCGACTTCACACACTTGCCGCTGTGAACCAACACTATACAAACCCAACCTCTACAAACAACTGTGGGTATAACACACTCACACACACACAAACACACATGTTTGTCTTACTGTCCTTGCGAGGACCTTCCATTGACATAATTAGTAATAGAGCTTATTAATGCTTTGCCTAAACCTAAACCTTACCATAACCTCACTGTCATGGTACAAGAAGCAAAAGTAAACAAAAGCAAAATTATGATTACGAACATAATAACTTGAGCATGAGCTAAAATGACAAACATGGCATAAAGAAAGCAAAAACTTGACAAAAACCAAGGCTTAAATAGTAAACTAATTAACTAAAACTATTAGCAGCTGCAACAAATCAAAGGTATGCGACTTGAAGAGGCTCATGGGTAATGTAGTTCAGGTGCTGACGTGACACTCACCAACCAGAACAAAACTTTCTTTTTTCTTTTTTCTTTTTTTAAAAAGATAGTTTCCCTTATAGGAGCCAGCCAGATGTCCCCACAAGGTCAAAACTGTCAAATATTTCTATCCTTGTGGGGACATCTGGTCATCATACTGATATAAAAACCTGCCCACACACACATTCACAAACATAAAGCCATGAACAGATCATTAATCAAGTGAATTTAAAATCACTGAATAAGATACAGACCATATTGCTCACACAACTAAAATCAAAACTTATTTTGAAGGTCACGTATATGTTGCCTTTATAACACATTCATAAGCATTGCATAAATCATATAACGTAAAGTAATGCCAGATGATTTATGCATTTATGCATTATGCATTATTCTATAAAAACGATATACTTCATAAAAATAATCTTTTGATATAAAGCTAACATAAATCCTGGTATAAAATATGCATTCAGTGCTTATAAGTGTGTTATAGTGGCCTATTGAAGTTTTAGACCACACAATATACACTGCATAAATGTATTTGTTATGTAAGTCACATTAACATACAAGGCATTTTTATTTTTAATGTATGTATTCTGACATTTTGAAGGGCAAATCATGGACCCTGTTGGTATAATTTAGTTTATAGTAGTCTTTTTTGAGTGTTTTGGTCCAGAATGATATCGTTTTTCTTTTTGTTTCGTATGCGTGTACGTAGAAGGAGGGAGCACAGTCTGTTGCTGGACGTGATGCTGGTGCTGTACAAAAGAGAGTGGTTCCTGCAGGACGCCATGCCATACGTCAGACGCACTCTCAAAAAATGTGGCCTCACTCTGGAAGATTCGGACTGAAGGGTGTGTTTTCCGTGGTGGTGGGAGGACACGATGAAAATTGAGCCTTCTGACAAGTTGGTTTGTGGTCTGAGATATTTCATCTTGATCTCAGTGTTGCTTTTGACATCATAATTCATGAGATAAACTTTTCTCTCTGTCTCAGCTATCGGTGTTAGAGATTTGTGGCAAACACACATCTAGCACTACAGCCTCTGACACTGGGTGTTCCTCTGGGATCATTCCTTGGCTCGGTCCTCTATTATTTAAATGCTATTTTTGGGTCATATTATCTTCCGTTTTTGTAATACCGCTCAAAGAAAAAGCTGCAGAGACTTTCCCATGCCTTTATAACTGTGTGTCTTGATTACTGTAATTCCTTTTTTATTGGAATTCCAGCAAAAAGCCTCACACCACTTTTTCCCCTCGTACCTATTTAGAGCTCTTCCTCCACTACATATACTTACAGGGTTAGACAAATCACTAGCCCAGGCATCCAGGACAAGCAGATTATGCGCCTGTCCATTTTTGATGTAGTGGTCTGCTGTGTTTTTTCTTCTCTCATCCAGCAAACAAAAAAAGAAATAAATCTTCTCTTTACGTTTAACTTTTGGGATGAACTGGAACACCGACTGCACCCCAGGCCTCCTCACTCGACATCAATGCCTGACCTCACTAGTGCTCTTGTGGCTGAATGCACACACATCCCCACAGCCACGCTCCAAGATCAAGTGTAATGTCTTCCCAGAAGAGTGGAGCTTATTATAACATCACAGGGGGACTGAATCTGGAATGGGATGTTCAACAAGCACTTGAATATGACTGGTCTGGTGTCCACATACTTTTGGTCATATAGTGTAACAGCACTTGGTCACCTCACAGTTGAACATAATGAAGATGATACTCAGATCTGAATCTTCCAGGAATGTGCATTTCCTTTTAAAAAATCTAATTATTACTACTGTGTGCTTATGTTTTTTCAATGAAACGGAACGTCACCCTTCTGCCATCTCCCACACACACAGCCAGGTATGTATAATAAGTGATATGCCTGAAGGGAATAAGAAAAAATGCAAAATGTGATTAATGACAGAAGTTTATTAGGTGCTGGGGAAATGCCACACACCTAATTAAATATTGACATTTTTTAATGTAAGAGTTTCTGGCTGTTAATTGTATTTATTATTTATGGTTTCACTTGAGTATATTGAATTGTTCCAAAGTTGTTCATTTGTCTTAGATTTCAGTTGACTGTAATTACTTCTGTAATGAAATAGGACCTAAAGGGAAAACAGTCTTAAATAATTTATTTTATGTTTACAGTAGTTCTTCATATCCATGTTTGCAAATTACGACTGTATATTATGATATTGTTCACTACCCGTTTTTATCCTAGTCAGTAGTGTTTAATTAGATGTTGTCTGATAACCAAAACTGGGCAACACATTGGAGCCTTCACTTGCCTGCTGTGTGAGCTAATACTTCTATTATTTCACCATCCAGATAATTAGCTTCTGCTAACATTGAGCACCTATCTGACTCTAATATAATATTATGAAATTATCATTATACTATATTATAATGAAAAGCAGGCCATTTAGTGTTTTAGCTACCAAATTAAAAATTTCTCCGTTCATTTTCTACTTGTTACTAGTTTTTAAAATATTATTTTCTGTTCATGTTTGGTTCTTCTGTAAAGCGACTTTTATATCTGTAAATTAATCTGTTGGAAAAAATACTGCTCTTTTTTTAATTAAATGCCATTTGTATTATTAAATGTTAATCATTATTCATATTAAGCCATCCGTCTGCTTTGTTTCTAAAAACTCAGACATTCTTTTTTTTTTTGTTAAAAGACCTGTTATGTCTGTTATCACTGTTATACAAAATACATAATGCTATTCATTTCCATTTCAACATTAGTACAAGCGATACCTCATTATTCACAGTCATCACACGCTTTGCTTCAAATTACCTTTATTTCCTTTAGCGTAATTAATATCTCAATGATGAAGGTTAATCAACAACTCAATGTCATGGCCAATTTGTGATGATGTAAAGTTCATGATTGGTCCTTATAAAGTCATAAAATTCTGCTCCTTGTTAGCTACATGCAGCTGCAGGACAAAACTACAGAAGCAAAATCTGCATACTAAATCTGTCATGTTGCGTTTGAGATGAGTACATTATATGCATGTGTTGTATTTTCCTTAAATCAATCCTAATTGGATAAATATAAAATTGCCTGTAATGACCACATGAGGGCACCAAGTCTATTTAACTAAATAAATGCTGTATTTCATTTAATTCAGGTAGGGGTCACAACAGCAAATGAGATGATTTTTGATGTGTCTGTACTATAGATCCTCTGATTTGCATCCATATAGTTGAGCTGACTAAAAGTGTAATTGCTCTCATCTTTATAGAGAACATGGAGCTGACTGATCTCCAGCTTCAGGATCCGTATGAGTGGAAGAACACCATCTAGTAGCATAGCAGAGGTTAGAGACTTATGTTTTTTGACTTATTTACCACTAAGTAAACCTACAAAAAGTCTCCTTTTTGTTCATCTCAAATCTCAGAGAAACCACTCATCTGCTTGTGCATCCCTTCACAACCTCATCAGTGATAGAGATGTACAGTGTACAGTATACTGATATTTACCATCGATTTGTATTATCACATTATATTGTGTAGACCACAAAAACACCAGTACCTACACAGGAGGTTACTGTCTAAGGAGTTTTGCACTTTTGTATACATGCACACCACCTGCATATATAGTGCAATGTATCAAGAAGAGTATACCTATGAACATGCACACCAACTAGTACTGCATATTAGTGAAATTAATTGCATAGTATAGTGGTTGTATTATACAAAGACCGACAGGTAAGGAGTGAGTGTTCTTAAAGATTACCAGAGAAGTCACATATTAATTACTTTCTAACATATATTTCTAACAGTGCCACATGATCAAGCACTGATTACCATCATGAAGATGATTAGGACCTGGAAAAACACTTAAATGTGAAGTGGATGGATTTGAACAGTCAGACAGACACAGTATTCTCTAAGCAAGACAGGAACTAAACTCACACTGATAATAAATAGATACCCAGGAAACATTACACCAAAAACAGGCATAAAGTCTGGCACGGTATCAAAATTTGGAGCGTATAAAATGGTGCCTGTGTGAGGTGTGTGTGTGAAAGTGTGAGACAGAGAATGCCTAATTGTAAGAAGATGACTCATGGGTATGCATAGCCAGATCATCTTTATTTTGTTAGGATACTCTGCAGGCAGAGAAAATGAAAATACTGTTTTGTTTGTTTACTGAGGTTAATGCTAGGAATCAGATTTGGGAGAGCAGATCAATACTAATGAGGTATTTAGGCTAGATGTGTGGTCTGTGTGCAGGTCTTTAAGAGATTCAGGATGTTGTGCTGCCAGCAAATCTGCAAGGAAAGTTAATCTTTGTTTCTGGGAAGATTAATCTTTTGACTGACAATCTGTCTGTCCTTAGGGCCTGTCTTTTCTTACACACAGACACTCGGGACAAACTGCGGAAGGAACCTGTAAATTATCTGCATGCAATGAAGATGAACTGTATGCAATCTGCCGATGGCTTAACATCTACCAGTATTAAATTTCTCAAATCTCCATTCTGTCCAGCAGGTTATTAAACAAAGAGAACCTAATAGTGTTTGTTAAGGCTCTCTAGAATGTTCTCCTCCATCCAAGCCTTTCAGTCCTTTTACTAAGCATTAATATCAAATATTGTCAGCAGAAGAATATTCATGTTTAGGCAGGGGGGTAACCACTTTGGGATTAAAGATAGATACACACACTTGGATCACTAAACAGATCTGTAACTGTATGTAATTCAAACAGATTAGACAAATATCAAAGCATGTCCATGAGGGAGTGCTGTTTCACTGAATTAGTCATGCTCGTTCACCAAGATAGCGTGTAACCAGAGAACTACAGGCAAATATTAATCCCAAAGGGATGTCAGTTAAAGTTTCTGGTCATCCGGAAACTTTTGACATAAATAGTCATACAGTAAAAAGTGTGCACATTTCGACACTGGTGTAACAACACAAACCAGACATGCCCCAATGAGGTCAAAATAAGAGGTGTACCAGAAAAAGAAAAATGACACAATTATTTCTAAACATTATTATATTATTGTTATATATTGTTATTGTTATTGTTAAATATTATTATTGCTAATTAAACCTATGCCTGCACCTAAACCTAACCCTAACATTAACATCAGGAATAAAAAAGGAAACCTTTTGGCTTTTATTTTTTCTTATTTTTGTTTGAAAAAAAAAAAAAAAGAAACACTTTCCTTTTGAGGACCATCCAAATGTCCTAAAAAGGACAAAATTGTCAGTTGTTTCTATCCTTGTCTTCATGAGGTTATAAGAACATGCGCACGCACACACACACACACACACACAGAAACCTTTTGACTATTTCAGAGTGTGAATTTTAGTTCCCAATCTAGTGTTCTCAATTCCGCCTGCATTTCATTCTTACATTACTATAACAGTAAGGTCAACATTAACTACCACCATTGAGAGAAAAACCCTTCAGCAGCCAAAACTTCAGCTCAGTTTAATACAAGGCCAAATAAAATTCAAGCAGTTATTTTGTAGTGGTATTCATAGCATAGATCCCAGCATTGAAGTAAGGACTGGATGGTGAACAGGCCAGTGTGGAGCATGTAGCCATGGGGATGTGAGAGAAAGTGTTAAGAAGCCCAACAATGGCTCTATGGAAATCCGGGGATTTGAAGTCATGATTAATTAAAATTGTTGAGCTGCCAATGCCAGATTAGAATTTAATTTGAATTGTTGTTAGGAAAGTAATCCCTAATGCCTGTTCCAACTGTTCAACTGTATTTCATAAGTGACAAATACAGAAAATCTAAATACAGGCATCCTATGTATTAACACTGATTAAAGCAACTTGGAGCGTTTGGAATTGGGGTCACTGTTGGTAGTGTCAGTTAATCCCCAAGCAGTAAAACAACATCACTTATTAAAATTTAAGGTTTTTTTTGCACTTCCACATCCATCTGGGTTTCCTCCGGGGTCTCTGGTTTCTTTCCACCTCCCAAAAACATGCCAGTAGGTGGATTGGCTACATTAAGTAGCCAGTAGGTGTGTGTGGGTGTGTGTGTACCCTGCAATGGTCTGGTATCCCATCTGGGGTGTATTCCTGCCTATTCCTGGTATAAACACCAGATCCACCATGACCCTGTCCAGGATAAAGAGCTTAATGAAGGTGAATAAATGAGTTTGTGTACAAGGACATGTTCATTCAAACAAGAAAATGTATCCCAAGAACAATGTTCTAGTGTGTCACACCTGGTGTACCCTTGTCTGGACTTTTTGTTCTCACAGTTCCATTAGCCATTGCTCAGAAAACCTGAGAAATCCAATTTACTAGAATTGAATCTGGTGCTGACGTCGTAATGCTTTGAAACACGCAAGCAGTGGTGGCAGTAGCAGATTTCACCTGTCAGTCACAAATATACATGCTATCTAAGGACCAAGTAGACAGATTGGACCACAGAAATGGAAAGGCTTGTGGCAGACATGGGCTTTGCACCTGTTTGTGCATGTAAAATGACAAAAAAGTAGTATTAAATTAAAGCCCTTTTATTTAAAAGTACTCAAGCTTTTGACTTTAGGCCTAATGCCTGAAAATATTGCCAATCCATACCAATATGTTTTAGTATATTGTGAGAAGGATTAGCAGGGATTTGTTAATCAGCCATTCAGGCATATTTATCTTTCTTATCTTTAAAAACAAGTATGTTTTTAAGAAACAAATGCACAGGAGTAAAACAAACTCAGCCCGTTATTAGACATAATAAGAAATGTCTACAAGTACAAAAGGTAATCTAGTTCTAGATGAGAAAATTATTGTAAAATAAGAATCATTAGTCCTGTGTACATTAAATTGTATCCTAAAATAATTATAGTTAATAATTATAATAATGTCAATTTGCAAGGCAGTATTGTGTTAACATAAAAGTTTTTCTTGCCACACACCATTAAATTATTGCCTGACAGTCAAAAAGACCTGCTTTTAATATTAAAATACACATATGTTGATAGTGAATCAGTTTATCCTGTGAAACTGGAAAACTGGAATGCTCGATGACTTCACAAGGTGAGACGGTGTTGATTAATTATCTATAACAGCAGCTCTGATATTAGTGCAGCTACAAGTCACAGGTTGACATTAATACACTTGGTCTATTGCGTTATTGTGTCTATAGTAACAGCTCGTTCACCGGGGCTTGTGCGGCACATTTAACAAATCGTTGATATGGTGAAACCTTCTGTAAGAAGATGTTTATTTAACATTTATTGAAAGAGTCTCCAGTGTCCACATTAGCAAACTATTTTAGCAGCCAAAATTCAGCTCAGTTCAATACAAGGCTGTAAAGAGTTGATCATCTATTATCAGTATCAGCAGTCAGAGTGTATTTATGGGGATGAGAAAGCATTTTGTAGTTACATTTCTGACAGAATCCTATCCTAACATTGAGCTAAGGTTTAGACTAGGCAGGTCATGTTTCCATGAAGCTGAGAGTGAAGTGAGGGTGTTGAAAGGCCCAACAATAGCGCTCTGGCTGTCCTGTGAACTCACTGCTAATTAAAATTGTTGAGCTGCTACTGCCAGATCAGCAGATTAGGGCTTAATTTTGACTGTTATGAAAGTAATGCCTAGTTATGAAATTGTTCCTGGGAAATCTACAAATAACTGCCTTGAACTGGTGAGACAAGATCAAGTCAATGGCTGTTGCTTGATCTGTACTTACTGTCAACTTACATGAAATCATACGCGGTAACAGGAACTGACTTGTCGTTCTTTAGTAAATTAAAAAAAAATTTTATTGTTGGCAAATTGCTGTGGAATAAGAGCAACAAAAACATGGGATGTGCTGTTACTGGAAAATAATCAACTTTGAGTGTAGTAACAGTAACTCCATTTAGCACTGATGTATCATAGAACTGCTTTGTTGATATTTTTTTTTTCAGCATGACCCCAAGGGTTTTATTCTTTACATAATAGTTAATACTGTGCCACTGAAGGACAGCAGGGAGTAAATGTATGTGTGACTGTGTTTGTCTGTACACGCTACTAGACTAAGATTTTCTTGTTCAATCCAGACTTGAATGGGGTCTGTGTTCTTTTGGAGGTCACTTTGAGTAAACAGGCCTTGCTCTATTAGCTGTAATATGTGTGTAAATTTGTGTGTGTGTGTGTGTGTGTGTGTCTCTGTATAAGTGCTCAGACTGCATATTGTTTTCAGAGCACTTACTGTGGTTAAATGCACACTTTGCTCTAATGTGCATAGCCACATCTTCCTTTTGCTGTCATACATAAGGGGCTTTTTGGAAGAGAAGATGTGGGTGTGTAAAGAAAAAAAAATGAAACCATAGGGCTGTGTACAGCATTACAAACACTATTACCGGCATCCCATCCAAAGTGTATTCCCACTTCATGGCTGGTGTTCTTGAAATAGGCTCTGGGTTCACCATGACCCTGATCAGGATACAGAGAATGAGTGAGTGCACCTTACTAAACATAATATTAATATAATCCATTCTTCATCTCGCTCTACACTGAGCTCAAATTTGCCCACGTCTCCCATTTTCCTCTGTAAAGTAATAACAGTGTGAAGAACCTTGGCAGCAAATAATCAGTGAGTTAGTCAGATCTTTAGACCAGTCTTTAGGTCTCGCTAAGATGATCCACATTTTTGCTTTATGCCTGTGTAGAGGTGAGAGATAGCAAAATGTGGACAGCCTGGCATAGCCTGGGGACTGATATAGGAACCACTGTTTTATTTAATGACCTCTGCTTAGAAGAAGCCATTGAGCTGACTCTTTTTCAGCACTTGAGTGAACGTACCCTTATATTTAACACACAGTCCATGTACAATACCAGTCAAAAGTTTGGACACACCTACTCATTCATAGGTTTTTCTTTATTTTGACTATTGTTTGTAGAACAATACTAAAGACAACAAAAGTATGAAATAACATTTGGTGAAAAAAAATGTTAAAAAAAACCAAACAAAATATGTTTCATATTTTAGATTCTTCAAAGTAGCCAGTGTTACCGTAATGACAGCTTTGCATGCTATTGGAATTATGTTAACCAGCTTCATGAGGTAGTCACCTGGAATGTTTTTCGATTAACAGGTGTGCCTTGTGTAAAGTTCATCCGTGCAATTTCTTGCCTTCTTAATACGTTTGAGATCATCATTTGAGTTGTGTCAAGGTAGCGATGCTATACAGTAAACAGCCTTATTCCACAACTGTAGTAACACGTATTATGTCAAGAACAACTCAATTAAGTAAAGACAATCGTCCATCATTACTTTTAGACGTCAAGTGTCTTCTAAGTAATAAACATAAAGTCTGTCCAAAGGTTTGACTGGAACTGTAGGTCTTATAATCGGTGGCAGGATTTGAGCTTGAGCAAGTGCTGTGACAAAGCACGCATACATCAGTAATTTCCTGGCCTAGTGGAACTGGGGATTTTTTTGTTGTTGTTCCAAATCTGATCAAACATAGCAGTTCACGAGAAAGGGCGTTGAGGCCTTAATAATGAGCCGAAGAGTTGAATTAGGTCCCTTAAAGACAATGGGCAGAATATGCAAAATCTTTCCTCTCATATTACATTTATGTATTCTCTTTCACTGTTGCATTTCACTGTTGTCTTTCTCGCATGCATGAAGGATTTTTGTAGTATGTATGACTGTTTTAGACAACAAGTTTCTATAGAGTGCTGTTTAATCCACTATCTGTGGCTTGGTATATAAAAAATACAGACACAAGACTGTCCCTCTGGGTTCCTGTTTCAAGAGAAGCACCCACCCATCTCCTGCAAAAAATCTAATTTGCTTTCCTCTCCTTTTATTGCGTAAAAGCTTCCCTGGTAGAGGCTTTCAACCAGTCGACCTTTACTGATCTGAGATCTGAAAGTGGTTTCAAACAGAGTAGTGAATGCTTGTCTTTATGCACTGTGTATCTGTGATGGCCCAGTTTCACCGCAGGGTCAAACCCACTCTGCTGAAGATTGTAATTAGAAGCCTGATTATGCATCTCTCTCTTTCTCTCTCTCTCTCTCTCTCTCTCACTCTTTCAGTCAGTCCCTACCCTGGACATGGCGAACCCTTCAGGGATTATAAATCATTACTCTATCACAATTGTGTACTATAAAAAGTCAACCAGTGCTAAGTGTGCTGAAAAGATGTTCATTATGAGCATCATAGTCTTTAGGATTATTTAACTATAAGACAATTTCAAGTCTCCCCTTTATCTCAAAAGATAAAGAAACCTTATGACAACCTTGTAGTTCAGAATCTAAGCTCATACTTGCATACGAATCACTTATTTCTTTCAGTTAGGATTGAAGCCTTAATGCTGGTTAAAGTAGTAAACGACTGACTACTAGTGTCTGTTCAGGGTTTGTCTCGTTGCTTGTGTTGCTCAATTCCAGTGTGGCATAAATAACAATATTCTTCTAGACACACTAGAAAATTCAGTCTCACCTCATAAATATCAGCATCAAAAGACTTTTCTAAAATCACGTAAACATTTCACCACAAACAGTAAAGCAGTAAGGTGCTAGCTGAAGAAGGATGTTAGATGGAAGAAGCTAAACTTGTAAACAATTTCAGAAATTAATGCAAATATTCAAATGGTTTATTTACAATATTTGTAAATTACATCACTACTGTAGGCTGAGTGATTGCAACTGGTTCAGATACGTTTTAGTTTAATGTGATTATTCCCGATTTATTGATTGGCAGCTGGTTATGAGGTTCCGACCCTTTGAGAGGTTTACCAATCATTATAAAGAGAAGCTGTATGTCCAGAGGTGGAACAAATGAAGAGTGTACTGCCCAACAAATGCTGAGACTGGTTTTTTTCTGAGCAAAATAACACCTGCCCACAATCCATTCATTCCCAGTGAAGTCATGAGTCTGGACGAGACTCAATATGAAGTGTTAAAAGCCAGTTGTCCAATGAGAATTAATCTTTCATCCCATTAAAACATGGAGTACACAAACACCTAACAGACACAAATTGATGCATAGGCTTCAAAAAAGCTGGGCATTAGTGTCAGGGGCTTCAAAAGAGATTTTCACGCAGGGTGTGCTGTCCGCCAAAAAGAGTTTGAGTTTAATGAACGACAAGCACAAAATTTGATTCACCAAAATGCTGAATTACACCAAGATTGATGATGAATAATATTTGGAAAAAACTTACATTTACTAAATGATACCCTTATCCAGAGCAACTTACACACATCTTATTTTTATACAAGTGGGCAGTGAAGGTTAAGGGCCTTGTACAAGGGATTGGCAGTGCTGGGATTTGAACTCATGACCTTCCGAGCACTAGTCCAACATCTTAACAACTGAGCTACCACTTCATTGCTACATTTTATTGAAATTTTAGGAGAAGTTGTGCTTTCCATCTAGTCTTGAAGCAATTATACAGAGTCAGAATGGTATCAAAATTTCCAAATAAATGTCATGTGTTTCACAATTGTAACAGTTAAGATCATGTTTCCACGTATAATTAGCCAGGTTGAAGGAAAGCGGAGTGAATGTGGAAGTACTAGCAATGTCCTTTAGGGTGTTCCAATCAGAGAATTGCTGCTTGTGGTAGTGCACGTGACTTTATAATCATGAAACACAATTGTGTATCATGTGACATTTATTTGTGAGTCACGAAACACATTTGTGAATCGCGTGACATTTATTTGTTAATATTGCTCTGAATCTGACCCCATACCATCACATGTGACCTGCCCACACACTCTTCTTCCATAGAGACCTTTTTCCCTTTGATGCACGAGTGTTGAAGAGTACATGGCAGAATTGTAACAGTATATCATCAAGCCCCTAATTGATTCTAGGAAATTCCTTTAAATACTGAATTGATCAGGTTTGTGTGTTTTACTCGCTACACTGCATTTAAAGGCTGGTGCCAAATAGAATCATGCAACACTTTGAATGGATTAATACATAAAAATCGAACTGGTCTGAGAGCAAAATACTTTTGCCTTTTATGGTTATGAGACATTGTGTTTAAATTAAGCAGTCTTTAATCTAATTTATCCCTCTCTTTATCCTTCAGCATTTTCTCAGTGTTTACATTTCTGGGAAAGCTCTCACTGTATCACAGTTTCATTTCCAGGACACATACTGTATGTGTGTGTGTGTGTGTGTGTGTGTGTGTGTGTACGTCTTTCTGTGTGGTTCGTAAAGCAAGAGCAGCTTAGACCCTTCTAGCATGCCAACTGTCATCACTGTTTTAGGTTTCTATACAGCACTGTGAAGTGCTAACCGCTGCTGCACTGATCTATAAAACATGAGAGCTACATTTACCACATCCTTTGGTAGATGCTAAATTAGCATCATATGTAATTTTCAGTGTGCTTAAAAAATAACTAAATTGACATGCAGAGAACATTCTAGAGATTGCGTATGTTGGTGTTTGTAGGTTGTGTGTCTCATGGGTTTAAGATTTTCTATAGAGCAGTGTTTCGCAGTTATGTAATTCTTCCTAAGTGTTACAGTATTAACACTCCTATTTTAATATTTCGTTACTTTCAATAAAAAAACCCATATCTGTACTTTAACCCAAAGAGAATAAGGCTTTAAGCTGAAGATGTAAAGGTAATGCCTTCTTTGCTGCTGAACCAAAACCCAACCTTTTATTTTTACCTAGATAAAAGGGTGAACGTGAAAGTAATTCTCATTTTATATACAGGGAAAAAAATTAGCAAGTGATTGCTGTATATCTTGAATAATGACAATTTTATGAGATTACCCATGATTTTTACTCTGGGCAAGGTTAAAATTGTCAAGTTTTATTTATTTTAATATAGAATGATCAATTTAAGTTTAAAATTTGTAAAAGATAGGCTAAAATATGTCAATTAGATGCCTAATAATGTTATATTTGTTTTATAAATTCAGCAATTTGGCCTTTTTTGTGCCACCTACGAACAAGGTGTTCACTTTGTGTTACTACAAAAATGCTAATTTTGTAACCATTTTGTCCCAGTTATTTTTTTATCCTATCAAATTACTTTGTTGTTTTATGAAATTCATTTTAAGGGCGATGTCAATGCCAGGTTGGCTAATCAGTTACAAGGAACAGGGAGATGTGCAGCACACACATTCAACAAAGCAGAAGTGACTACAGAGTCGACTGAGAGTCATGTGCACTAGGGTTGACATGTATGACTCAGACCAGCGTGCTTTAACACTACGGCCCTTTGTGTCATGTAATCTGTGCTTATTTCTGTCTTTACAGCAAATACAATGTTTTCATTTCATAAGTCACACAGCTGACTGTTAAGAAGATCAAGTAAATCAAGTAACAGGCAAGGAAGGGAATAATTCACTCCACTGTTCACAGCTTCACGTCAGACCATATCAGACCACCCCAGAGAGGATTATTTTAATAGCACAGTCTGAAGTGGGTTGTTCCATTTATAACACAGCAATTTGCCAATGAGTGCAATTTTTACCTGCTTAATAAACAACATCTTGTGGTTTATAACTGTTTATAGTTGTATTTAACATTATGGAATGCCTGAGATACCAGTTAGTTCTTGTTTTCACTTACATTATGAACAGTTGCTCGCTCACCAGCCTCTCCTGTATTCTCTTTCTTGAAGTTAATAAAACCAAAACAAAGTTTATCATTTAGCAGAGAAACTAGAAAGAATAAACTCCTCTGTCCCGAGCACCATTAGAAAGACTGCTTCCATTTCCATCCCCGTTTTTGTTTGTTAAACAGCACTTTTTCCCCCCAAATTTATTTATTATTAGTCTTAGATTTTACAGTGTTCACCATACAAGTCCCTGTGAAAGAGCTGTTACTATGGAAACTATAACACATAGAACAATCACATTAATATAAAACAATCGCTGAAGTTACAGCCAGATCTAATGTCCAAGCCGCTCTATTATACAACAACAATAATGCACACTCTCTGACCAATCAGGTTTAAGAATTCATCCCCATTGTGATATATGGTGCTTTGAATAATTAGAAGAAACAGAGAGACTTTCTGTAGCACACAGCAGAAGTAATCACAGGATGTGGTGAGAGATGGCGGATGTGAAGCATGTGTAGGGAATTCAAGTGTCTTCTGGAGAAGTGGGTTTTGGTCGGGTGGGATTTCATAGCAAAACCCTGCAGTTTCCTTTCTCCCCCAACGAAAGATTGTCACATCGTCATAAATAACGTTTCTCACCCATGGTTTCACTTTCACACTTTAAATCAATAATCAGATAAATCATATTTTACACTATCCCGAATTTATTTTTATACACAGCAAAATTCTCAGAATTTTGATTTGAGTTGATTTTCCGGTGTTAAGTGTTAAATATAGTGTTTTATATATATATATACTTTATATATAAAAATGACACTAAAAATATGATTTACCACTAAAGGGATCAATTGCGTAATAGAGTTATGAAAGCACACGGATAAGCAGAGTTAATTTTTAACTATGCGTAGGGTTATTTTAACTCTGCATTTAAGTAGTGTTTAGTCTTTAAAAAGTGTTAAATTAACACCGCAAAGATTGGGACAAAAGAAACACCAGCATCATTTAAACATCATTGTTTTACAACATTTTTTCTAGCTTTTTTTCTTCCTCATGTTGCCAGGCAATTTATGATCAAATGAGGCTATTTATGATGTGAGACTAAAATATAATATGATCCATTATTTGTTCTGACCTACAACCTTCTCTGCTTTTTCTGTAGATTGCAGTGGGGATAAGGAATGTACGTTAGCATGTTCCCAGACATCATGATTTCAGAATCAGTCTGAAAACACAAATGAATCTGTTTACAACTGTCTGTTTGACAAAAAAAAAAAAAGAAGTGAAACTTTCTTTATGTGGAGTCCAAGTTAGTGCTAAACGGTACATTTGGACAAATGCTTATCGATTAGTTTGTAGCTCAGAGATACAAGCCAATCTGAATTTGATGCTGAAAGTATTTTTACTATAAATCTAAATACAATTATGGATCATATACGTAAGGTAAGGACCCTCAGTTTGGAGAACATACAGAAATAACTTTAAGAGGAAAAATAGATCAGTTTCGTCCTCTGTGGTTTAGTCCGGAAGGTTCTCTCAGCAGCTCTGGGTATTGAGCGTGTACATGTCCCCACAGAGCCGTTGCTGGGTGCAGGTGTAGTGTTTCAGCACAATGCCCCCTATTCAGCACTGTTTGTGTCACCTAATGAAGCCGGGTAGAGGGCGAGGCCTGACAAGGTACTGAATGAGGAGAAGGAGAAAAAAAGGAAGCATATGGCATGAGCAATTATCTGTAATACAAAATCCGGACAGATATCTGAATTAGAAATGAAGCTGGCTTCGTACACCACATCTGAAGTTTTAACTCCTATCTTAGAGAGCAGCCGGATATGCAGGCTGTAACACACATGTTAATGAGTGTTAATGAATGATAGACATCCAAGTCTCTTCCCATGAGTGGAGGTCTTTCTGATGGCAGGTGTGTGTGTGTGCGTGGGAGTGTGAATTCGTGGGAATGGGAAAGTAACTACAGTGTATGGATACTAAAATTACTGCAAGAGAAAAAACTCATTGATATAGCAAGTTTTGGTTAGCTAATGAGTTAGCTAAACTAGCTAGCTTTAACCCTTTACATATATTGGTGATTTCAGACATAAAAATAGATTCCATATAGGATATGTATGTGCTAAATTTATGAGGTAGATTTTTGAATACCGTTTGTTTATGTTCACATTTGTTGTTATTATAGAGAATGCTATTCTTTTGAGTGTGTGTGTACAGCTACATGAGTAAGATAGGACAAATAGGAATGCTGTTAAAGGTCAGGGAATAGTGGGAATATTGTTCTTAGTTACTTACACTTACTTACTTCCTCACACTATAAACAAACACAGTTCTAAATCACACACACAACCAGTGCTGCTAAAAGTATCTATGAAGCTATTTTTATTTTTATTTTTTTTTAACCTTGTTGACGTGTATAACCATAGCAACAAAAGGGGGAAATTACTGGAGGGTGGATTCACAGAAACATGACACAAGCTGTTGATCCATTTATAACAGCATTACACACACTAGCATGTCATAATATCTGCTCTGTGGTTGTCCTTTTGTGCTGATAGACTGTTTGGGGGCTGAGAAACTGTGCACAGCAGCAGATGGGCTGCAGTCAGTAACTGTACACCTGTCTTTATGGTTGAACCTGAGAAAGTGGCAGCTTAATGTATACACTGCCAATCAAAAGCTATTGAGCATGTAGGGTTTTGTTCTGTTTTAGCAATTTACCTGTTACTGCTAATTAGAAATGGCACTGACCCGATATTAGGCTGTTTCAGAGCATCATTCTCTAGATTTTTATTTTTTTCAATAAAATAAGATTACAAACATGTCTAATTTTAGAGTAAACCCACTGAACCTATGTCCTGAAGTTTGGAACTTTAACCAGAAATGTTAAAACAGAGCGTACTTGTTTTATTTTACTGGCAAAATAGTTAACATGTACAGTGGGATGCGAAAGTTTGGGCAACCTTGTTAATCTTCATGATTTTCCTGTATAAATCGTTGGTTGTGACGATA
>JAQQZR010000005.1:3574823-3610490 GCA_030068235.1 Notoglanidium macrostoma
TTCAGAATTTATATACTTTTATGAAGCTGCTTTGAGACAATGTCTGTTGTTAAAAGCGCTATACAAATAAAATTGAAAATTGAATTGAAATATTGCTTTATCAAAGCATCTGAAAAACCAACCGTTTTTTTCACAATTTCAAATTGCTCATTTAGCAGAGTAATGGAAACAGGCTTTGTTAAAGCACCTTTTGTTTGTGACGCAGCCTTTTTGAGTAAGAGTATACAAACTTGGCACATCTTGATCTGACCATTTTACTCCACTCTTTCTTGTAAAAAATCCTCCAGATCTTTCAAATTGCAAGGGGATCTCCCATGCACAGCCCTCCTCAAGTCATTCCACAGGTTTTCATTGTGTAGCCTTTTTTCTATCCATTGTATGTCAATCAACATTTCATATGTTTCTGCATAGCACACTAACATAGAGCTGAAAGAACATTTCAAGTCTCTTCCAACCAGGTGTAAATCTGGTTCTGCCACTTTGGCCAACGGCAAGAACAATAGATGATGTTGACACTGTCACAAGGTACATCAATAAGGAATCCTGGAAGACATGTTTTATTTCACTGTGTTGTACAAGCCTACACAAATTGTTCTACAAATAGATGTCAGTTTGACACATGGAAAACAGAAGGAAGGAAATGTAATTTACAACCAAAGATTTAAGTAATTAATGGGTCTTTTTAATATTCAAAATTGTTTCTTTCAGTAATAAAGCGTTACAGTTTACAGAAGCGCAAGAGCTTCTTTTCTCTCTCAGTGACATTTTTCAATGTGAATGTTATATTAGGGAGAAATCCAGCATAGAAGTAGTGTAGCCACCAAACGCTGAACTCAACGTCACAATGCAATGAAACAGTACAGTCAGCTCAGCTAGTTAGAGATCTACGAGATGATGAACTCAGTGGTGTTGATGGTATTAGCTTGAAAGATGAAGCTTCGTTTGAGAAGGTTGTACGGATGAAGAACACTGCCCAGCCTTGGAGGACATCTACACCAGGCAGTGCAGGTCTAGAACAGTAAAAATTTTAATGCATCCCACGCACCCCAACAACGAACTGTTCTGGTGACTGAAGTCAGGAAAGTGCCTTCACAACCACATGGCCACGACTGAGAGGCTGTGGAGACGCTACTTTCCCCAAGCTATGAATCCATGACCACTACTCCAGCTCCTAACACACACACACACACACACACACACACACAGCAGGGCATAACTCATATATGTAACGTATCTGCACATGCACTGGACACTTCAGTGTATATACACATATGTACACACTTATATAAGTATGGTGATACATGATACCCTTTCATATGCATATTATTTTGATGCTCTTGCTTGATCCCTTCATTAATCCTTACTTTGTATCCTTTGTATATTATCTGTATAGTCTATTTATTGTATGTGAAATACAGTCTTGTCTTTGACTGCACATTTGCTATGAATGCACGTGTCACAACTAAAGCACACGTGACAAATATAGCACTGAATCTTGAATTTTACTAACACACTAAGGGCCGAATTATACTTACACGGACACATACTCGAGTATACAAAGTACCCGATTTTCAATTTTTTTCCTCTCGGAGCACAAGCCGAACACATGCGCGCTACGACTCAATGATTGGCGTATTACTGCACGCTCGGTTTCAGCGTAGACACAAAATTTGTTTGCTGCTGGACCGTGCTCATGAAAGTATACTCCGGCCTTATGTAAAGCGCTAAAGCACTGCTGCATCGCTCTTCCCTCTCTTTAGGCAGAGATGAAGTGCCAGTATTACTGGCGCAGGTATCAGCAGGTAGTCGAAACGCACCGTCACTAATATATGAACTTGTAAACCGGCCAAGTAAAAAAAAAAAAAAAAAAAAACTCATTGCAAATAAATTAATGCTAACTGAAGTTAAACTTCAATTACGAATACTGAGATGCAAGCTCTTAAGGGTGGATTTTTCTTCCCATTTAATTACTGAGAGTAAAATAGTGACCCTTGTAAGTGAGCAACCAATGAATTTAGCTCTGTAGGATCACCTCCCACTCCAGGTGAGCCCCAGGATTCGCTTAGAGTAGTGGCGTGTATGCAGGGTAAACAAAGCCAACATTAGCGTAGCCTTTGCGTTCGGCGTTCTGATTGGTGGACGTCAAGAGGAGTGCGATGTAATTTTGTCTCGGTCTACCCAGCATAGCATGAAGGCGACATCTGGTAATGCCTTTGCGTGCGCGCGCGCGCGGCCACAGTTTGACGACGGAGAGAGAAGAGAGAGAGAAAGAGAGATAGTTTGTAATAACAACAGGATGTAAGGCGGCATCTCCTCCACCTCTGTTTCTAAAGGTAATCTGTTTTTTTTTCCCCTTAAAGGAAGAGTAACAGGAAAGGAATGTACATTTTATAATAGGACTTCTTGGTTTGTTGTGTGGTTTTATTTCTGTTTACATTTACTATTTCGTTTGAACTGAGAGAAGAAGTTCAGCTAGCATCTGTTACCGGCTGACGTTTATTTATTTATTTTTAACAGTTTACAGTGCTTTTTCCAGGTATTTCTGGCACATAGTGTTCAGAAAACGTAATCATTTTGGCGTGTTAAAAGTTTCCCAGCCAACTAGCTCTGTTACCAAGGGTTGGGACGTGTATAAATGGCTCTCCTTTCCCTACATTGGTGCACTAGCCTACTTCAGAAATGTAACCACTGTTCGGTATCAGTCCGTCTTGAATTGAGATTCAACCCCAGTTGCTTGAAGTCTTTCTTGGCTGTTTGAAGTTTAATATGGTTCATTCTCCAGGCTTGGTTTCTGAGCAGTAATTTAATTTTGATCTATTCTGTGCTTTTTTTTCCACCCTCTATGTTAAAGCAGACACCCATGAAAAAAACGATTCCCCTTTAATTAGTCATAGTTAACTTAGTCATTTTCCCAAAATTGTCAGAGCCTGTCATTATTCACTCAAGCGTCATTTTTTTTTGGCTCAAATAGTTTAGTTTTTTCCAACATGCTAAAAAATACTGCCAGCAATGCGTTGCGAAGTCGCTTGTCTTGTTTCTGTGCAGGTGTGTGTTGATGTACAGACGTGGAGTCTTAACTTGTTTTCTAATGAACACTGAAGAAATGTTGTTCAGAATTATGATGATCAAGCGTGAGGTGAAAATGGAGATGGAAAGACAGAAATGCAAGTATCAGTCCTAAACTTATTAGGACTATCACGTCACAATTCCTGGCATCCTTGCATTTGTAGGACTTCCCTTTCCCAACATACCAGCACTGAGTCTTCCATAACACTGGATGAGATGACGTCTTCTCGTCCTCCAGGGTCCTGTCTTTGGGTCTCTCAGCTTCGGGTTACCCCAGAGGTTTTCGTTAAGGGGTCAGAGGACGGTGTATGGCAGCTGAAGCTTGATTCTTTGCTTATTTAATACGTTTTGTGTGGCTCTTTCAGATCATTGTCCTTCTTGAAGATCTAACCACAGCCCAGGACGCTGGAGTTTCATCTCCTGGTGTTTCATGTAGTCCCTACAAGGTTTCCAGGGTCTTTAGAGGAAAAACAGCCCCACACTAAAAACACGTGATTAGGTTCTCTTCTTTTAAACTGTCCATGTTGATGTTTGGTGCCAGAAAGCTTTGATTTTTGTTTTATCTGACCCTAGAACCCAGTTCCACTGAAAGTTCCAGAAGTGAAATCCAGGTGCTTAGAATAGTAGGCGTTCTTCATGCCAGCCTTGTTGGTTGGCCGGCATGGAGGTTGTGTCTGATGGTAGATTTGCAGACTTGCTACTAAACTTTTGCCTGTGTGATCATCCTGCTCACTGTGCGTATATGCAAAATACACGTTCATCCTCTCCCTGCCAGATTCATTACAGCGCCGTTTGTTTGAACCTTCTTAGTGCCCTTACAGTGGATATACACACTTTCAAGCACATGGCTGTTTTCTGTAGCCTGATTCACGCTGGTCAGCACATTTTTCTGTCTCATTTATTTTGTGTATAAATGATCTTTCCCGTTCTGATGAATGATTAAGGGAATTTGTCCTCTGTTTCTCCTCATATTTATACCCGTGTGACATAGGAAGTCAAAGTTAAAGTGAAATATAACTGGTGACATGCTACAGTTACATTTTAACCTAAGGATTTCTAGGGGTGGCGGTAAATGTGACGGATACTTTTGTTAAAAATGCTTTTTACAGTCCCGTATCTTTGTCTTGTATGAAAACAGAGAAATAAGCTTTTATACGCGCATGGAAATGAGCCATGTTCAACAATACCTCACCCCATTTATGCTCCCATGTTTCTGTTTAACATCTGTGTCTAGACTTTGGTGTTTTTCCATTGTTAGTGGTAAGCCTGTTGAAGGCTTTTGCATTTTTTTGCATTGAAGGTTCACACCTGCAGACTGAAGCGTAGTAGTGAGTGGGCTATTCTCTGGAAAAGGCTTTCGCTCTGATCGACCTTCCTGAAGGGGAAACACCTCACCTAGGGTGAAAGTGATGCTCATTAAGTGACACAACACTCTGAGGCTGAACCTGCTTCTCTGGTGCGCTGGGTTCTGACCTTTTTTTGTCAGGAGAACCACTTAAATTTTAATGATTAGCGTTAATTACTCCTGGAGATCTTACGCTGGCGGACGTTAAGAGAAAAAGTACCTGTTGAAAAGGTTTGTTTTACTCATTTATAGGTTTTGTTGCTTTAGTCTGTGCACGTTTGCCTTAAAATACGGGTTTTACAGACAGCTTTTTAAGTTTCGCTTCCAAAATGTCTTTCATGCTTTCATTGCGAAGACGCTTCACCTGCGGAAAGAGCTCGGCCTGGTCACTGTCCATGCACGTTAATCCAACAGTTAAATACTTACTTAAATGCTAACTACAGCTGAACTTTTTCCCATTTAGAGATTGTCGTGTGTTTTGTTCCTCGTCTTGTAATTGTGATTTTCTTCTCCTGACAGTGTGTTTATCCGTTTGAAGTGCTTTATAAGGAGTTCGGAAGACGAAGACGCTTCTAGCTAGCTAGACACGGCAACTTATATTTTACTCTCACGTTCCATCTCATGACTTGACCCGGGAGTGATTCAACCGATGTCTGTTACGGTTACAATAAATAGTGTTAATTAATTTAGAATCTTTATTAATATACACTGGGAAAATGTAGCCTGAGATGGCTTTGGCATTTCCATCAGTCTCACGAGCTCCCTGCAATGCCACCATGACCCCCTGTTTGGGTGTTGTTGACGGCCTCCTCTGGTGTGTTGTCTTTGGTCGTCTTCCCGTTTTCTGAGTTTGCTCAAGTATGTCTGAGCTCGAATGAGCCCTGGAGCTGGCAGAATGGCCTGACTGATTACCGCTCGTGCTCCGAAGCCCATATGTGCACTGTGGAGTCTTTGCAAATGTTTCAGGGAGCAGAATTTCATATCCGGGTCCACGCGTCTGAGCAGGTTGTGGAGTTTGGAATCCGTTGTGCTGTGTCCAACAAGAATATTATCACTTGGAGAATGTTGATTAGGCAATTTGTAGCCAGCTTTTTTGGCCTCAAGATAAAGCCTGTGTTATTTGTAAGGCAACATTAGGACAGATGAATGCGTTTATCAGCGAGAGGTTCACATGCAACTAACATTTTCCCTTCAAATTCCTTTCTACGGTGAAATTCGGCTAGCTGGTGTAACACACCGAGTGTAGATTGAAGAGTGGGCACTTTGCTCGGTATTTTTATGTGTAGGATCGCTCACTCTCGGTAAACATGGCATTTAAAGGGTTTAGTTGCGTTTTAACTAAGCTTTGACGTTAATGAGAAACCGATGCACCCCACAGATACAACACAAACATGGGGGAAGGTTCTTGTTTTAGTGCGAGCACCTTGGTTATGTGGGTTTTTTTTTTTTATTAACTCCGATGCAGCGGTGGCTCAGTGGTTAGGGCTAGAAGGTTGTGACGATTATAAAGCAAAGGTGTAGTCTTTGATGATCATTCAATGAGGTTTCGCCTTGGTCTCGGGTCTACGGTACCCTAAATAAAACCTAAATTGTAAATTTCATAAATTTCACTCACACAACCGAGAGGCGTCATTTCACGTAAGGTGAGTTTATTCATCATAAACTCCAAAAAAGGATCCGAGAAAATTTACAAAAGTTTCAGATTCGCTGATTTTTCTTGTACTTCACCCATAACGTGGACAGCACGATCCTGACACAGCTCATTTGCATTTAGTGACGCCCACAAAACTCCATAAAAGGTCAAGAGCACAGACCGCTGGGAGCATGAAGTGAACTATCGGGGTAAAAGGGAAAAGTGAAGTTACTCACTTCTATATCAATGCAAATATTAAACATTCATAATAACAAGCAAGCGCTAAATCTTCCATCAACTGAGGTATTTGTTACGGCTATGCACAGACCGCCCGGCCCCTCCCACATTTCTTTTTTCACAGTTGAATGTTTAGGCTTCTCTGTCTTCATTTATGGATTCGGTTGGATTGCGTCTGTATTTTTCATATCCTTTAAATAATGCTACTGATATAAATGACGGTCTCACAAGCTGTTCTCAATGGTGCGCTTAGTAAACTAGCACGAGGATGTGTTTTGGGTAGACTCTAAGTTTCTATAAGCACTTCTATAAGACGCTCCACGTAAATTATATGATTTGAAGCCGAACAAGTCGGTCAGTCTGCTTATGCGTAAACTTACACACAAACTAGGACATGAAGCGTCTTCTGAATTTATGGGCTTTTCATCACTACCAACAATTTCTTCGTGTGTACAAGCACTTGTACAAATGATTTGTTGTTAATAAATCTGTTCGTATCCAGCTTGATAAGAGTCTACACGTCAGTATTTATCACAATGCCGTTGTAATCTGAGAGAGAGAGAGCGGCTGTGAGGGAAAAGTGGCGCTACTTGAAACGGATAATTGTATGGTTTAGATCTAGTCAGTAATATCATGTTCCTCAGTGCGTCTGATAGCTGTTGTCTATGATAACGCAATGTAACATTTACGGCAGTAGTCGATGACACAAGTAAAGTTTTCAGTTGCAAACCTGAAAAGGTCAGAGCGATTCTTCGATCATATACCGTGAGAGCGGTGAAACTGTTACAACCTTACTGTTGAGCTCTTGAGCAAAATACTTCTCATCTGCTCAGCTCATTTTAATTGCTTTGGACTAAATGTAAACGTAAATTACTAGCTAGGAATCAAAGCACAGCTGGAATCTAGATTCCTGCTGCTCGGCTCTTCTCGTATTAGAGCGCGTGACCACACCACCTCTGTGCTTTTGTTTCAACCTGCAGTGGCACACGTTCTACATATTTAACATTTTGGTGTCTTTTAATTACCACGATTTTATTATTTTTCTTGGTTGTTGTTGCATGTGAGCGGGAACATGTTAAATTCCCTCAAGTCCTGCTCCAGGGGAATCCCGTGATGTCGCACTCTCAGCTACCAAATTCCACACAGAGGCCCCGGGGTCTCATTTTCCATCCGCCGGCTCGGAAAATAACTCCGAGGCTTTCAGAGCCTGAGACGTACAGATACACTCTCTCACACAGGGCTGAGCTGTCAAGACAGAGAGAGCGGTGTCTATCTCCATGTAGCCTAAAACGTGAATTATGTAGACTTAGATAACGGACTTATTTGAATTGCTTTTTTATTCATGACGGGTCATTAACGTGGCGAGTGTGTTTACAGCGTTGTTACAAAAACGATGAATTGTGAGTGATTTTTGTGAAAATATCGCTTGTAATGAGAAAAGCTTGATCGTGCTGCAGTACACATGCTGCTGATCACTAAACGACGAGCAATTTACCTTGCATATTAACATTTTGTTCCTCTGACGTAATTACAGCACCGCTGTTTATCAGCCGGTTTGTTGGAGTTTAATGATGGTGCAAAATTACAACGGTTATGTGAGTGTATTCATAATTTTGGTGCATTAAAGATTGGCGTGCTGGTGGAAATGAGTAGTGATAAGTTGAAGAGTCTGGATTTGTTTAAAACGTGAACTGACCTGAACCTTTCCACTCTTCTGAGGAACTTTATAAGTTCTTAGTTGAAGTGGTGGGAAATTCCTGCCCATTTTAGACGCTGTGTGTGATTCACACCTGTGACACGCTGAAACTAATATGCACAGCTGGGTAGTCGAGTGTGCATGAGTGCATGTTTTTGTGCTTGTGTGTGTGTGTGTGTGTGTGTGTGTGTGTGAGTGAGAGAGAGAGTGCTGGGTATTATGATAAATTGTCCCGTTTTTCTGAAATATCACGGTTTTGTGATATCTTTTTGGAAGTTTTTTTTATTATTATTTTTTAAATTACATTGCACTTTTTATTAAAAAAAAAACAAAAACCCATAATGTTAAAATTGAATTACAGCATTTTTCTTTTCTTTCTTTTTTTTTTTTTTTTTTTTTTTTTTTTTTTTAAACTTCGTTTCATTTTATTTACAGCAAATCTACGTATGTTGTTGATATGTACCAGAGAAATCTTCAGCCTTCTAGTATCTTTCTGGTTGTTTTTGTTTTCTCTACACTCTCAGCAGCACTACACACTACCTTTCCTGTCACGGAGGTGCTACCCTTATCTTTAGCACATTCAATATTTCATCTTTCACCTGGAATTGTGGATATAGTGTACATTTGAAAGTAAATTAAGCTACGAAATGAGACCGTTATCAGTTTTTTCTCTGTAAATCTTTACAGGTACACGTATGCACCTTTCTAGGTAAAAGAAATGTATATTAAAGGCCCAAAAGCTATACACTCTTTCTCTTCTTTCTTCTTCCTTGTCTTCTTTTCTTCGTCGTCGTCCCACTGCTTCCTTCTTGATTCATGCTGCAGCTTGTACGAACGCAAAGGCGCTCTCTAGAGGTTTGTCCGCTCTTGTCCGCAACATGGCGGCTCTGTAGAGGTGGACCCGCCCCCTGCGTAGATATAAAGGGCTCGTTCTAAGCTTACGATTCGCAGTTACAGGTTATACACCGATGAAAACGTACCGATGAAACCCATAAGTATGTTATGGCGTATTGACCTTTAATTACTTACCGTCTTAATGTATTCGACGTGGTATTGAAATGGCGTGCTTAATTTTTGTAATTGTAAAATGTTTTGTAGAATTCCCAGGCAGGTTTTTTTTCTAAATCCAGCACCACATTTGTTCTAGCGGTTCGCGAGCAAACCAGCACATCGTGTTACGCATCACGTAGCGTAGAAATGCCTCCGAGAATCGCGAGGTGATGTTTTCGTCATATCACGCGCCCCTAGTTACCACCCTAACGATGAAGAAAGCTACAGTTCAGTACCAGAAATCTGGTTTCGCTTGGGTTTTTAGTAATCACCTTGAAGAGCTGGGCTTTTCAGCAGAACTGAAACACACTTCTGAAACCGTTTCTGCTGCAGATCTGGTGGCTCTGCAGTGCTGCTATGAGCGGTGCTGTGGAGGTTGTGGTTTGATTTGTTATTTTTTTTTTTTTTGACTCTTATTCCATATCTGGTGGCACTTCACTGTGTCACGCCGCTATCTCCTGGTTACAGTGTCATCATGCATGATTGTGTTGGTTACTGCATAGCTCAGATGTCATTCCTTATGCGAGTTTCGTAGAACAGATGAGCTGCGACTTGAAAGAATCCGCCACTATTTTCAGTAGCGTTCTGTTTATTATGTTCACGTAGTGTGTATGACCGCCTCAGAAAGGAATGTCACCACAGCATTTCCTTGTACTGAAAAACAAGCAGGAACCCTGCTTACTCCAAACTAACCTGTCATGGAAATCTAAAGGCAGATGTTTGAACCTAGGCAAACTTTCCAAAACTGGAAAAAATCCAGTCCAAATAAATTTTCAGGTTAGTCAGGCTTCCAGGAAGATTCTGCGGCGTTCATGAGAAGTTGCACAGAAACCAAAGCACTCCCATGTTTACTAGCTACTGTATGTTGGACATCTGCTTTATGAGTGAATGGAAGAAATGGATGAATATCAGAAAGTTTGTCCTCTCTGCTGAAGAGTAGGAGTTGTAATAAGAGATGACGGAAACTCCTTTTTGGAGTAAGCAGCGTTTCATTCTAGCCGTTATAATTCGTGTGTTTGGCTTGCGCTATTTAAATGCGCTTGCTTTATACCTGGTTTTTCCTGACTTGTAATTTTCTACCAATTGTTTCATTTCCTTATGTTAGAATATGTTAAGAATATCTGAACCTTGTCGGGAAAGCCTTAGCCAAACGATCTATCGTGGTATAAAGTGTTTTATCTTGGCGTGATATTGTTGCCAGATCTCTCCCAGTTTCTGTATCCTGTCAGCAGCATGATGTATGAGTGAAAGATGAGGCTAAGCCGGTTAACCTACTTCCTGTTTTGCCATATTCTCATTAAAAGCTGCGTCTGCACAGATAAGAAAAAAAAACAAAAAAAAAAACCCTACGACTTTTTACAATTTGTGAATTGTAAGTAAAGAACGATCACTTTAAACGCGACAAAGTGAAATGGGGTCGTAGGAAATTTTTTTTAAAAAGGCAAAATTATTGGATGTCTTCCCTTGTAGCGCGATATCTCTCGAACGAGTGGTTGAACGTTTGGAGAGTTTATTTGGAGTTGTAACCTGCAGATGGTTTTAGATTTTGGAACTGATCCAATCCGGGTCAAATACCTGCAATAGATTTTCATCATTAGCTTCCTTCCTGTTACAGGAAGGCCTGGCCTTGTTGGCGGTTGAGGAATCCCGTCTACACCATTTTCTTCAAGTTCTGCTTAATGTGTAGATGAGTTTGTTCCAGAGACAGCTTACAAGCACTTCTTACAAGTTCCATGTAACTGAAGCGATAGTGTCACTGGCGTTCCGATGCTGTGAAAGTATAGGCCTGATGTTTGTATGACAAATTGATTTGAACCACACAGAGGAACACAACTAATGCACAATAGTAGAGTCCAAAAGGAAAAGAGCCGCCTTCGTTCACCCAAACGTCAGTTCAGCTTCATTGTTGGACATAACTGCCATTGCTTACAAAAATGAATCGACTTGCGAATTTATTATACACAGACCTAATGTTCCTCGTATTCTCTCCGTCCATCCAGTTTTGCGCCTGTTTTTTGTGCCCCTCGCAGTCAAGATCGGAAGATCCCTAGGATGTAAAGTTTCAGCCTAAGCTGCTTGTGTTATTAGCCCCTTTTACACAGCCTGTTCACAGCAGGAATGCCGCGCCTCGCCGTTCTGCGTAAAAGGTCCAAATATGGAATGGTGGGTTCTTTCGTTCCACCTCTGAACGTTTGGTAGTTACAGAGCCGGAGTCGACGTCTGTGTTTAACCCCTGCGCTCTGTTTGCCGTCTGTTAGACCCCGAAGCCTTTTCTGGGAACTGGGAACAAATATTGAAACGAAGTCGGTTTCAGTTGAAATTTGGCGACTAGGTGAAGATTTAAGTATCCAAAGAGAATTTTTATTTATTTATTTTTTTTTCCTTCTACTGCTGCTGTATATTATGAAGCTTTCCATCTCTTTGGGGTCAAGATTTAAATTTTATAATTAATTTTACCCCTGACCTTTTTTCACCACCCAGGGCCATCCCTTCCCGTACCCTGCATAACTAATACTGATCATGTGACTGAAGCAGAGGGCCAGGTTTTGGGCTGCAGATTTCAATAGCGAGCGACTCTACGAACAGATGAAAATTGCTGTTCTTTTACCTTGAAAGAAATGTTTAAAATGTGATGACCTGTACTGACGAGATCAAGCAAATCTAATTATCACTAACATTTTTTATTGCTAACCATACAGCCAAAAGCACCAAAAGAACAGTTTCTCAAGAGGTGGTGGTCTAAGTGTGGTCCAAGGGTCTGCATTACAGCACCAACCCATTCTAATTTTAGTCTTTGCAGGACTGGCAGAAAATGACACCATGATCCCTGCACAAGAACTTTCCACACTTGAAGCAAACAGTGTGTTTTGTGGTCCGCTTCTCTCCAGCAGAATTGGCATTGCCTCCTTTTCTGCACTCTCACTCTGCCTGCCGGTGAGAAGGTAGAAGCAGACGCATCCTGTTTTGCACCGAATGTACGCTGAAGTGGTTGTACGAGGACGACGTGGCCTTTGTTGCATTGCTGGTGTAACTAGGGCTTTGTAGGACCTCCTCCAACTCCCTTCTCCTTTGTTTTCAACATAAGACACAGCCAATCAGAAGAAACTGCAAGAGCATACTGGCAGAGTGTAAGGGTTAAGGGAAATGCCAGCATCGAGGGACGGTTTAAGGTGTGACATTTTTGTTCTTCTTTCTAAGACCGGCGCAAATTCACACCTCTCCGTGTGCTATTCTGCCGCAAGTTGTAAAGTCGAAAAATGTCATAAAATGCCCTAAAAAGTATTATTTTTGGTGCCTTGTAGTCATGAATTGAGTCTCGAAAGATATGATGTTTCAATTGACCTATTCAATAAAATAAAAGCGTGACTGCTTACCGAATCATACGGCCTTGTTTATTATTGCCATGACGACCACTCAAGCGCGGTCTTGTCCAGCAAGGTATGGCCCTTTGGTTTTTGTTTCACATGTTAATGCAAGCTATTAAAGAGAAATACATTTTATTATTTTTTTTTTTTTAAAAAGAGAAAAGAATTATTTTAGAACTGCTGTCTATGCACATTAGTGTCTCTCTCTCATGGTACACTTTGTATTCACTGTCATCTTGCAAAAGCCTTGCACGACCTTAAATCCGATATTAAAAATTGTTCAGCTGTCCCACTTCTCTTCAGTTTCTCCTCCAGCATCTTTCTAATCACACAAGCACGATGCTTAGCAACTCTGCTTGCATTTGAAAAGTGGTGTAAATGTGCACGGCTAGCAAAAGCACTTCGATACTCGGTTCGCCTGCCGTTATTGTTTTGAAAGCAACTCCAGTATGCTCAGGGTATTTGTGTTTCCGACGCCTAATATGTTATACGTGCACTGGACGTCGATGCTCTGTTGTGATGCATCACGCCTCTGGAACACACACTGGGGCGGGTTTATGCTGGATCTGTGTGGTTCAGTGTAAACAACCAAAGCCGGCATATTGAGGGGTCTACCTTTCTGTTCAGTCTACGTTATTGCAAGTCCTGGTACGATGTTATAAACTCCGTGCTGGTGTACAGTTCTTTACAGTATGTTCTTTCAACATTCCATTTTCACAGAAAAATACAATGTTTTTGCTCCTTCCACTGCAGCATCCGCCTCAAGATTGCATGATAGCGTTCTGAGCCCAGTTAATTGCTAGGTGAGTAACGCTGAGTTAGATGGGCCATATCTAGACATCAAAAGAAAAAAAATAAAGTGGCGCAATAAAATGTTTTCACTTACCGGGGGAACTCGCTTACAGTCTTTCGTTTTCTCTAATTCGTGAGGCTAAGTGGATGCTTAATCTAGACATGACATGACTAACTGTCTCAAGCTTCTCAGTTTGACTCTTTATTGGTGTGTAATGATGCATCATGACACAGAATTGTAATGACGTGCATCATGGGAATGTGCAATTCACTCTGTAGGAATCGGCGTTTTATTAGATATGCCTTTGCACTGTTTTTAAACACCAGAGGTCCTAATCTGCACAAACAATGTAGCTAAATTATAGTGAGCACACACGCTGGGCACGACAGCTCCAGCTCACACGTTCAGTCTCGGGCACACATGAAGTTGGGCATTTTGGCTGGTTTAGCCTTAGTTTAGTTTCTGGTTGAAACGACGCCTCAGGCGCTGCTCATTATGTTCCAGTCGATCATTTTCCCCGGAGTCGTAAAGAGACTTTTTTTTTTTATTATTATTTTTTTTTTTTTACAAATTACATTTTTGTTTACGTTTTTGTATTAAACCTCTGTTCATAGCCATTTTGGATTTATGTAGCTTTATACAGACAAAAATGTTTACATTGTTTTGCATTGTTTATGATTCAGGAAAAAAAGAAGAAAAAAAAAAGACTCTTCGTTCATAATTTTCATATTTTCTTTCCATTTAAATTTTGTTCAATTTTCTGAGAATCGAACCATGCGACTAGTATCGTGAATTGAAAAACCAGTGTGCCGTTACACCCCTACTCTCTATATAATAGAATTTGATGCCCAGCTTAGCGTGGTGGCATTTTCCGCGTGTAGAAATGAGAAGACGATCATTGGGGAAAGGGTTCGATATTACGCAGCACATAGCGAGAATAATTCATGATTTGCGGAAGCTCATTGACACTGTATCAACTGATACTTGATAAAGCATTTAAACTCCTCAGATAAGATTCTTGCTCAGTCCCGTGATTAAAATGCTCAGCGTTCTGATGATTCGCACACCGAACCATAATAAATAAACAGGAAGTTTTACATCATGCGGTATTCTTCAACCCTTTCCTCCTACAATTACAGTGACCCCGTTTTTCTTAATGACTCATTCTCCAGAGATCGTTCATGTTCCTGGGAGTCCTCAGTTAGTATTCAGCCCATGACTTCATAACCAAGCTTTGGAAAGCTTGTGAAGGGATTACAAGCTTTATGGATTGGATGTGAACGGTGATGGAAGCCTGGATCTTGCAGTAGGCTATTACATGTAAGAGAATTGTCTGAATAACCACAGTATTGTTATTCATTCTTGTTCAGGCAGTTGATCATTCCAGGGATGCATACATTAAATCTAGACAAAATAAGGACCTGTGGGCTGCAGGTGAAATTTACCTTGCAAATACTTGATATGCCGTGTCGTTTCAGCAGAAGATGATGCACGCAAGCAGTCAGGTTTATATCGTGTGAGTTGGTGAGCTCACAGGAAGACACTTACACTGACAGTGGTCTTGACGAGAAAAGGCAACACATGAACCACTTTCCACATTGTTTGCCTGGAAAAAAACCATTTCTTAAATATTATTAAGGGTATGAGTAATAAGCATGAGTGCAATTCCACCAGAAGTAAAGGATTCCTTTTAACCGATCACATATGATTTAGTGACTTGAACAACTCTAAAGCCCGGCACGCAGTGGCAAACGGCGGCTCGCCAAAAGTAGCGCCATCATTTAAGTCAACAACTGATCATACTGTCTATACTCATGTCTTCTGGTCAACCAATCTCTGACCCACATGATGCTTGGATTCTTTTTTCTGTCTGGGACTCTTTCTTCTCTCCTCCTCCTCTAATGTCAGCTGATGGTCAACAATAATGCACGCCGCCGGGTGAAAGCCATAGCATTCCAAAGCGTGGGTCGTCGCACCCCAAATTCCTGCACGGTGACTTCTCACACTGCCTGTCAATCAGCGATCATTCATGCCGCTGAGTGCGCAGGCGTTCCCAGGCTTGACAACTCATGCGCAAATAGTACGTGCCCAGTTCGTAACTTGTACGTGACCGAATACGTGACATGGCACAAACTATGCTTAACTTTGTCGTGAAGACAGGCAGTGCCCACTTTTTGGCCAGAGTTGGCACGTCACAATGCAGACCTGTTCGTCACCTAAATGTGTGTCGGGGCTGTTTAACTTGGATGGTTTTTTGTTAAATTTTTGAACGGTAAATGAATCTGCTTTGTTAGATTGTGCATACGTACGTGTTTGTGTCTTACCCGGATTAGATTAGGAGGGGAAAAAAAAGTCATACTTTGTTTGAACTTAACAAAGGTTCTGCAAAGCTGCTTTATTTTTTGGTTTGGAGATTATTCAGAAACATATCCGTGGTAAAAACCTTTTCATATGAATGTTCCTTTTGCACTTCTTCATTTGCACAGTTCCATCCCGTGAGCTTACGTCCAAGGCTTGGAAGGCCGTGTCACGTACTGTACGGTACAGTGAGACTGATGAATAGAAGGACTGACATCTTCATGATGTGCAACTGTAAGCTAATCTCACTGTATTGGAGGTGGTTCAGATTTTCCACTTGCGTGATGCTGAGAATGCTGACATTGTGGTCGTGTAAAGAGGTGACTGTTTGTTTGTGTTTGTCATCCCACGTATTGTCTGCTGCTCTGGTGTGGGTGAGCAGCTTGTTCAACAGCTTCGTCATGCCTATCAGTCCTATCAAACACAGCCGTATTTATTTGCGTTAACAGTCTAATATTACTCACGATCTTTCTCTTTACCTTTTTTGGTCATAAGACATCGGTGTTATTGCTGCCTGAGCCGTGTTTAATCCATTCGTAGTGCACTGTGCCAAAACAAGATGACTGATGGGAGCAAAACTTGCAGTCTTTGTCCTGTTTAATGATTAAAAACCTCATTAATGCTTCTCCAGTAGATCTCACACTGATCTGATGTTTATCCATGCCCGTCTCCTTTAAACGGAACATCAGCAGGGCCTCGAGGAATAAAGGAAAGCCTGAAAACCTTTCTGAGGTGTGAGAAGAGCTTGCCAGACCACCTGAAAAAAAAAATCCTGTTGGCATGACACTGTCTGTACTGGTTAGTTGAAAATGTGTGTATGGCAACCTGGGAAAACCCTTCACGTGGTGAAATGCTGTTTGACGAACTGAAATGTTGCTCTTTCGCATGCTTTAAACCACAAGAAAATTCAACCACAAGTGAAAAAAGTGAAAACTGACTGTGTCACAGACATCCTGGCAGCCGTTATACGAGCGGAATTTATTAGCGTGTAGCTTTTTAATAACCTAATCAAAGCATGACTTTCACTGTGAAAGGAAATCGCACTTGATCAGCGATGGTTCAGACGCCGTTAAATAAGCTGACGGTATTTTCCAGCTGTGTTCGTTAAAGCGGTAAAAAAAAAACCGTTTTTTTTTTTTTTTTTTTTTTTCTTGAGATATGTCTACGTGACTTGGAGACGTACTCCGTGTAGAGATGACAACTGATCTAGTTTTCCGCCATTGGGAAGTCTTCAGAACAGACGAGCTTGTGCTTCTGGTTTCTACGATAACATCACGAGCTGTTTTTTTTTTCTTTTTCTTTTTTTCTTTTTTTTTTTCTATTTTTTTTTTTTTGTTGTTGTATTTGTTATGTGAAGAAAGAGAAAAAGAGATGTGTGTTTATCACTGATATAACGTAAGCGATACCAAACTAGCATTTTGGACTTTCTACTACCTTAAAAGTAACTGTAAATGAATAAAAGGCCGGTCGTATCTCTTTTGCTGTGGAATGAGAGGAATAAAACGCTTCGTTTGAGCACAGTAACTCCTCCTGCATCACACTTCTGGGTCATGGATTATTTTCTTATAACTTCACACAACAAAGTGTTTTATTCTTTACTTATCAAATGTGCGTACATACGGATACGTTTAAATTCATTGTACGTTATTGTCACCAACTGATCTAATTTAGTGTCCCTGAAATCTCTAGCTTTTACCTTTTCTCAGTCGTTTAGCTTGTGTTTGAATTCTAAATCCGGTGCTGTGCATGCGTGCATGCATGCATGTGCGTGTGTGGGTGGCTGGGTGGTCAAGTGAACGATAAAGAAATGAGTTCTTCAGAAGAGCAGTCATACATCCCAGCATCTGCAGAAACATGCCTGCATTGGCTGAGACAACAGGGTTCACAAACATGATAAGGATTTGTTTTTCTTGTGAAAGTGGTGATGGTGGTGAAGGCTCCTGTACGACTGCATAACGCTCTGTTGAGTTGACGTAGAACCACATACACACACCAGTTTAAAACTGAGAACTAACGGATCATTCTTCATCACGTCCGAGGATGTCCTGTCAAGCTCGCTGTCTGTCTTGCTCAGTAGATAAGATCTAAGCAGTGAGGCAGTGTTCTCTCGCTCTCAGGCCTGATCTGGATGTGTCGTGATCTCGGTAGCATCAGGAACGCTGTGCTGTAGTGTGTGTGTGTGTGTGTGTGTGTGTGTGTGTGTGTGTGTGTGTGTGTGTGTGAAAATACTGTATGTACACACTGCAGCAGGGTGCAGGCAAATTCATCCAGCTGGAGTCATTCATGCGTGGGTCTTCTACATTGTAGGCAATTGAGATGTGGAGATATCTCTATCTTAACTTTACATTATTATTATTATTATTATCTTTATCCAGATTAAAATGTCATTAGCATCCCCATCTGTTGGAGGAGTTCCATGTGTGGCCAGAGAGTAAAACTACAATTCTGTTTGGATGGAGGTTGAGAACCCCTGCATTGGTCATAATTTACATAAATAACTACTCATTTTCTATTGCATTTCAAAGGGAGTGTAGAAAGTGCTAGAGCTGATCATGTTACCTGCTCTCTCAAACTGCGTATCTCACTTCCTTGACATCAATCTATCTCTCTGTCTGTATTGCACACACTCATACTGTAAGTAGTCTTGATCTGCAGCAGGCGCGGTTGAACTTGCCCTTCCAGTATTCACAAGCGTGCTTGAAGAACGCGTGTTTGACATTTGGCGCTGAATAAAAGTTTTCCGCAGCCTAAATATTTAGCTGAAGCTTCAGGCGCTGCTAGCAGTCATCTGAGTGTATTTACAGTTTGCTCTGTAACTCACACTCAAGCATTTGAGGATGGTGCCATGTTCACAGTAAGAAGCCGGTTTTAGTTTGTGTTCTGTAAAGCCCCGAGGGAGAAAAGAAGCTTGGAGTTGGCTGAAATGTTGCAATAAGTGTTTCAGTCATATAAGTACCGGTAAAAGAATATGTGAAGTAGTATTTTGCTACAAATGTAAAAATAGTGATGGTGTAATGTATTGGCAGTTCTGACTTTCAAGTCGTAGGGTGTGGAGGGTTTTGAGGTTGTTTTTTTTTGCGTGGCATTCTTTTTCTGTATTGAATTGAAAAAAAGTTTATATGCGAACAAAAGGTGATCAGCAAAGACGTTTGGTGTCCAAATATAAACGGATATATAAATACACACATGGAAGCTTCAAGGAAAGTCTTGCGCAATATATTGCGAAAAATGGCTTTGCTCTGGTTCAAGGCTATGTAGGCTAATGTAGTTTCAGTGAAATGATTTCAACGACCAGTTAGCATCATGCAACTTGTATGTTGCATATTCAGGACATCAGATACGAACTGAGCAAGTGTCAACAGCGGTGATGCACTGGAGCGTTTTTTTTTTGTTTTTTTTTTTTTTGTGTAAACCGTCAGAAGAGAAATCCATGTCGGCAAGTCTGCACGGAGTTGTATAACTCGGGAACTTTGAGGCAATTGGAAAGTTTGTGTAAATCTGGTTCTTGCCCAATCGCCTCCTACCGAGCCGCGTTTGGAAAATTCATGCTAGCTTTCAACTTTAAGTGTTTGAGGCTTTCCAAGCACCAGGATAAGTTGAGCTTTACTTACTCCAAGCCTTCTCTTCTTATTATCCAGCATACATAGCCCTGCTCTGTGTTTCCTGTGTTTACTTACACACACACACACACACACATGTCTTTTCCAGGTATCTGAGGTAGATTGAGTTCAAAGACTGCAAGCTGTATAAATTTGTGCCAAAGTGATATTTGTGTTAACATCACTCCTAATGTGGCTTCGCTCCATTTCTCTGTTTAGGGCGTGTAAAGGTTGAGCTCGTCGTATTCACATGTGAGAAGAACGCAGCTTGGCGTTTTCCTTCCCCCTGCTGTAAGGCGTGTCTGCTTGGAACAATCGCTTTTCTGAGTATTGAAGTGTTGCCAGTCGTACAGATTGTTGAGAGGTAAAATCTATTGAATCGGTGTTAGATGTGTTCTCAAAAACAGTAATCATGCTGTTGAATGATAAAGCAGTGTTTAGGTTTGGGAAAGAGCAGGTTCTTTGGACTGCCATCAAGCAAATAAAGAACAATGGCTGTGGTGACCGAGGCGCAAATGTGGCGGATAAGGGTGCTGATTTAAAAATAAAAGCGAATAAGAGCTGGAGAAGGAGGTTAGGATTGACCGAGCATGTTCCACCAGGTGGAACGTACACAGGCAAACAACACGGGAAAGGTTCTGCTGCTCCACATGAAAAAGTGATACTTGCGGACATTGCAGTCTTTCTTGTGTCAAAGTTTCACAATCCTGCACTTCCTCAATTAGTTAGCATGATTAGGTAATGAATACACACACTTTAGCCTGCTGCCGTGTGTGTGTGTGTGACTGAATTGGCTAGCTTACATAATTAGTAAGCCGCCCTGATTATTCTGGCTGCGGTTCCGCCTCCAAGTCCCCAAATGAGATGTGTGTTAATACATGTAGGTTTTTCTTCTTTCTTTTTTCACCACAGATTTGCTGCCTCGCACCAGTTCTCATCTGCCCAAGTATTAGGATGGGGTAAAGCCCGAAGTAGACACCTTTACCATATACACCTGCCTGCCATCTGCCCTGACAACAGGTAACACTTCCTACTAACAAGTCATAACAAAATGAAATGCAAAACCTCTGTGAAGTCAGTTGGTGTCGCTCGATGCCTTTATTGAGAGATTCCTGCATTTGGAGACGCTTTCAAGTCTGAAATGATGAATTCGTGAACATGCACTGAAGTGCTGTCCACTCAGCTGTGTGGTTTTTTTGTAGCACCTCAAATGCATACATGCCTCAGAATAACATTCACTATCAGGCAATGGTAAAACTCAATCAGATGGCTTTTCGTGAGGAAATTGGATGGCGTGGTTGCAGCACCGGTTTATAATCCAGCACAGATTAGCTTCTCTTCTAGGCTGCTTGCAGATGATCAACGGCAAAACTGCTTTGTGAAAGCGGAGCCATGGTTTCCCAAAGGGTAGCCGCTTTGCTTGCAGGCAGCTTCGCTTTGGGTAGAGTGACACTCGCTTGGATTGACACCTTCACACCACACAGGAAGTTCACTCCAATTTGACACCGTTTACGCTGACCTTTTTAAAGCATAACCAGAAAGTTGAACCATCATATGTGACGTAGCAAAGACACGACTCTGGCTCTGTCAGCTTTAAATGTTAAAATCTGACTTGCGTTTCTAGTTGGAGTGTGTGCTTTTATGATCTCATGCCCAACCCTAACTGCTTGTATATCTAAAGATGTGACCTTCCTGTTTTTAAGGGTTCTTTATTCATAGCAATTTCCCATTCAGTTTGCTCTTTCACTACCTCTTTTATTCTATTCCAGTCATTATTCCAGCCTTCCACACTGTGGTTTCTCCTGCAGCGGAACACCTGATTAAACTTGTCTGCTAACGGACAACAGTGGAGTTGTTTGAGTAGAGGCAGTTGTAATGTTTCGGTACTGGACTCATCCAGGCTTTAGTCCTCCAGCTTTAGAAACTCGGCTGAGGTGTACGGTCCACTTGTGCACGTCTCCGGTGTATCCCTCGGACCATAAACGGATGAAGTGGATAGAAGGGCCCTTTGTTTGCCACGCTAGAAGGGAGCAACATTGAAAGCATCTGACTTTGTTGAATTTGTCAGTGTATTTAAAAACACTCCATTTCTTGTGCTGCGTTCAACTGAAGCTTGTAACTCAGAACAAATAAAACTCATCCTCAGTTCGGAAAGTTGGAAAAGTCACCCCTTTTGAGTCGGTTTTGTAAGTGGTCCTGAATCCGATACATATCCGATTCGGACCTGAATGAGAAGGGAAGTGGGAAGTTCATGGGAAGTCCTGTGGCTTTTTGCGTCTATGCGTGCGCGGAGCTTCTGTCGATTTGTGCTACATTTCGTCATATGCTATTTGTTCGGTTTAAGGATAAGACTTCGTGGTTCACTTTTAAGCTAGAAGTCTTAGGGTTAAGGTTAGGGTTTGGTTAAGGGCTCCGGCTAAAATCAAGTTCATTCTCTGCTATTGGTAGCATTTATTCATGCTAGGGTAGCGCTTTTCGTCAAGGCAGCACTATTTGCCGTGCTCCTGAGTAAAATGCCATGCATACACTTTGTCGGCTTGAACACCATGACTCGTCTCACAAATATTTTTTGTTGAGGATAAACGTGTGCTCATGCGCGCCATTTCGGAGAACAGATGCGTTCTCATTGGAGTTACAGAATTGTACAATGTACATGCGTATTAACTGCACAAATCAAGGAATGTGTCCCTTTTAAAGCCGTGGTCAAGCTTATCTTTTTTTTATCTGCTGTTATTTTAGACCAGCACATCATGCAGAAAGTATTCAAATCAAGGTTCATGCAAACAAAAAAAAAATACAATGCAAATGCTTTTTAGTGTCTTGCACCTTTCCTGTCATGTAAAGTAATAAATAGCTTCACTAATCAAGGATGAAGACGTCAACTCGAACACACTGTAATGTCTGTGTAGTACATTGAGTAGGAGCAATGAGACTGCAGCGATGTTGATACACAGACAGGTTTATTCAGCAGAGGTTATTTTTTTTGTTCCCAGGCTGCACTGTGACTGTTTAATATTGGAAATCTCCATCTGTTTACTTCTGAAGATGCAGGATTCTCCTGAACTGGATAAAAAAAAATTCCTGATCCTGAATTGTTCTGTATTGACCGTAATTAATCATACTTTGGTGTAAAATTTATTTTACATTTACAGCGTTTGGCAGACGCCGTTATCCAGAGCGACTTACATAAGACTTACATTTTTCCTCTTCAGACTCCTTATATGGAAGAAGGACCTTCGGTTTATGTGGACCACACCTTTTCCTATTTCTGTTTTGAATTAGGCTTTTCTCAGTAGACACCAGCAGAAACAATTGCTGGCCCTGTTTCTCAGACAACTAGTAGGGTTTTTATTATGCACTTAATAACTCCGTTTCGCTGTTAAGGTTTTAAGTAAGGAATGAAATTCGGCCGAGGGGAAGAAAACCCTTTATTTATTTAGAACACTATTCATATTTTCGACATCTGTTGCAATCTGATAATTTGATATGTTTAAGAGAGAAATCCATAAAAAAAGTGGCTCTACCACAGTCTGCTACTGATACAGTAGCATACAGTAGTTTATGAGGTCTACTTGTCTGCTGTTTTTGTAATTGCATTCAGCTGCTCTAGTCTGTTCGATGGGATTTGTGTGGTTCCCTGAAGCACTTCTGTCATGAGGGATTGGAAATACAGAGCACATGATGGTTATAAAATGTGTTGATTTCCTTTTCTATGAAGCAGAACAGCAAAGAGAGTCACAAGACAGAGATGCAGAGACCGAGTGAATGAGCACGAACAAAAATAAAACAAAGATAAAAGGGGGAAGGAGTTGAAGGGAACTGTTTTGTGTGTAGGGAAGCGTAATACTGCACATAATAGGGAGGTCAAGGTCATACACACAACTGCAGTGCGGCTTTACCTGTCTGGTTGCTAAGACAAGGTTGCCTTAGGTCAGAGGAGAGAGAGACGAAGAGAGAGACGGCGAAAGAGACTGCAGCCTAACCCATTGCATGTGGAGCAACACTAGACCCAGCTCTAATCACTGTCACTAATTTAGATCACTTGACATGGATGTGTAAGATAATTACTCGGCTATGTAAGATAATTGTTCTGTCAATGCTTTTGACAATATCTACTTGCTTGAATGTCTAGTTTCCCAGAAATCCTTGAATCTTTAATGATTAAGCTTTACTTTGTGTTGACTATCATCTAACATGTGTCTCTGCATTTCTGTTGTCTAGGTGGTGAATGCTGGCACCATGCACGGACCTCGAAGAAAGATCAAGGTCGTCGTGATGACCATAATGACCGCGTTCGTCTTCATCCTGTTTTCGAGAAGCGCCAGCCAGGATAAAAATGGCCGGCACAAGATTCGAATCCCCACCAAACCGTTCTGGAACAAACTGGCCCCCAACGAGGCCTTCTGGAACCGCCAGCAGCAGAAGCTGGACCATTTAAACAACCCGATCATGATGGGACCAAACGCCACAACCGGCGGCCTTCTGCCGAACTGGCTCAACGACACGGTCGCCCAAGACTCCTGCGAGCCGGATTTCCACGTTATGACCCAGGTGAAGAATTTCAGCTTGCTTCCGGATCGGTTTAAAGACTTTTTGTTGTACATGCGATGCAGGTCGTATCGCATGGTCGTTGACCAACCGCAGATATGCGGAGATCATCCGTTCCTGCTG
The DNA here is from genome assembly GCA_030068235.1 of Notoglanidium macrostoma. Classification (NCBI taxonomy): domain Eukaryota; kingdom Metazoa; phylum Chordata; class Actinopteri; order Siluriformes; family Auchenoglanididae; genus Notoglanidium; species Notoglanidium macrostoma. The sequence continues at coordinate 3,598,637 of JAQQZR010000005.1, forward strand.
CTGGCCATCAAATCTTTGGCGTCACATTTCGACCGGCGTCAGGCGATACGGGAGTCCTGGGGTCGAGCCGGTCTCTTGGCAAACAAGACCGTTGTTACTGTATTCCTCCTTGGCAACACCACAGCTGTGGACTACTTCCCAGACTTATCGCCGATGTTGATGCATGAGAGCGCCATGCATGGAGACATCCTTCAGTGGGACTACAGGGACTCCTTTTTTAACCTGACCGCTAAAGAGGTCCTTTTCCTTGAGTGGTTCAACACTCGCTGTCCGAATGCTAGCTACATATTCAAGGGTGACGATGATGTCTTCGTCAACACCTTTCGCATTATAAACTTCCTCAGTGGTCTGTCCCCTGCCGAGGCACAGGACCTTTTTGTTGGGGACGTGATAACAAATGCTGGACCTCACCGGGACAAGAAAGTTAAGTACTACATCCCCGAGAGCATTTTTGTAGGGAGGTATCCACCATACGCAGGTGGTGGAGGGTACCTTTACTCCGGAAAAGTGGCCAAGAGACTCCATGGGATCATGAATAGGGTGCCACTGTACCCCATTGATGACGTCTACACGGGCATGTGCCTGAGGAAGCTGGGACTTGCACCGGAGAAGCACAAGGGTTTTCGTACGTTCGGCATTGAGGAGAAATACCGGAACAACCCGTGTGCCTATAAGAGCCTGATGCTGGTTCACCCGAGAAGTCCGCAGGACATGATTAAAATCTGGGCGTGGCTTAAAGACCCCGCTTTAAATTGTCAGTAAAAGTTCACACGATGCCTTTCAACAACCTCAGGGTTGCTAGTCTGTATTTGGCAGCTGCGATGATTATTATTATTATTATTATTATTATTATTATTATTGATGATCATGTCTGAGAGGTGGTCACATCGGAAGTGATGATAGCTAATGTAGAACATTTCAAAATTCCTTAAGTTTATGAATATCTCCAAAAGTGTTACAGGTTTTTACACACTGACCATACATTTCTCTGTCACAGTCATTGATGTGCCGGTGTAGTTCATGCTAAAGATGCTTGGAATCATGGGAAGTTCAGCTGGTTTGAACTTGCCGTGTTAGAAAAAATGAAACTCGATCACCGTAGTTGTGCTGGATCTATCAGTTTTATTTATCTTTAGCTCGAGTGATCTAGAACGGTAAGTGTGGATGAAAACTGCTTGTGCTGCTTTTTTTTTTTTTCCCCTCCAAAAGCTTGAATCATGAAGGTTAAGCTAAAACATTACACAGTAAAAGGATAATATTGTTGGCTTCTTGGTCGCGGCTTATCAGTGGTCTGCAGACAAGGTAGAATGAAACTAGTTCATTGCAGTTCTGCTTATCAGTTTTTAGTGAGTTTAGGTCAGAGAAGAAGTATTAGGTCAGGTACTTTTCTTGGTCATGTAATGACTGCTGTTAAATGGAGCTATTGTATGTATGATAGGTTATTTATTTCTTTAGACAGTCAGTTTTTATGTTTTGAGTTTAATCAAGACAACACATTACTGTCCGTCTAGCCAAAGCGCATCATGCTGCATCCACTTAAATCCGTTCACCTCTTCGAATGGAAGCTGTACGACACCAAAACACCCTGACAAAGAGAGCTTCTGAAGAAGAGCGTTTTTCCCATCTCAGTATTCATCTGCCTGTGCCTAATGTGACACACATTTTGATAAGGAATGAAACCGAATTGGGCAATGTAGTTTGTTTAGAGTTTGCCTTTCTCCATGGGGTTGTTTGTCAGAGATCCATGAGCATGACATGCTTATCTTTTTCCTTACCCATGGCCAAGAGCAGTGCCCTTTAATAATCGCTCCTGCTGTTCTTTCACTGCCAGGGCACGACCGAGGTCTTATCTATGTTACAGTTACACCTGCTGGGTAGGTGTCGCAAACACACCCTGCTCACCTTTGTAATCAATCCACTGGAGTCCTCTTTCCCTCGACTTGGCACTCGTGCGCTCTAATCTGAGCCTGAGGGGAACGTTGAAATGCACTGTCGGCCCTTTTTTCCTACACGTTCTCCACTGCTGAACCTAAAAACCAAAAAAAAAATTGCACGTTGTGCCTGCTTGCTGTAAAAAATAAAATTTTTAAAAAAAACTCTGTTCCTCTGAAGAAATGTTTACACGTCAGGCTAGATGATTAAATGGTCAATGACAAATGACTATATTTATAGACCATATAGGTTTGACATTATTTATGAACCAGTGAAACTTGCTAACTGAGAAAGAGTTCAGGCTTTGGAACAATTGTTCAGTCAGGACAGAGCTGATTCGGCATGCTGATGGACTTGAATGAACGTGTCATGAGGATTATCCGTTTTGTCATATTTTAATGCGTGCAGTCGTGACTTGAATATTTGCTTCTCTCTGAACTGTTAAACATCCCTGGATGCTCGCAAAAAAATAATAATAATAATAAGATTACCCTGGTTATGTTAGTGAACACTTGCTGATACGGACCAAAAATTTGACTGTATGTTAGATTTATAGGAACAGAAATTCCGTTCTGCTCCATGTGCTTTGTACCGTTCGGATGCGGCACGGACTTGTGTCCAAATCTGTCCTGTTTATTGCGTCTTTTAGCGAAGTGACTCAGGTCTCCGTTTTCTCTAACCGTAAAAACCCATCGAGACGTTTTAAAAGGGTGCCACGAACTTCTAATCAAAGCCAATTTTACGACATAACAAGGAGACACTGACTTTTTTTTTTTTTTTTTTTTTAACATGAATGTGCCTGTATTTCTTCTACTGTTCTTCTTTATTGCTGACTTACTGTCATGCATCCTTTCATTTGAAATGTATTTGTCTGCCTGATTTAAATAAAAATAAAACTTCAATGGTATTGTATGTGCAGCCTCGCCATTCCTGTGTATTCTGTGGTTACATCATGTTCAGCCTGTTATCTAAGAGTCAATGTTTGTTCATGCGCCTGCTTTGTATTGGTGGGAAATCTTTAATTAGATGTTCACATGTACACTGAGTCAGCCTAGTCCAGGCCAGTGACGAGGTCGAGAAGGGGGACCGATCAGAGACGCAACCTTATCTTATTAGATCAGGGCATGTGCTAAATGTTGTAAATGTAAACACTGATCTCACGTGACACGACATAGAGTGAGTCCATTTAACTCACTTTTCACGGCAACTGATCGCACCGAGATTGTTTTACATTTTTTTATCTATGCAAGCTATATAGACTTTATGTAGCTTCATGACCCGTAATCCCAAATTTACTTCCATGGTGTAGCACTACAAAATGTGGAAAAGGTCAAGGGGGTGAATACTTATGCAAAAGCACTGAATCTCTTTAGAATAGTGCTTTCTTCTTCTTGTTTATGTTCTAATCAGTGTGCGTTCTTGATTCGCATAAAGGGCCTGTGAGGCTAGACGGGTTAAGTGACAGAATTTCATGGCTGTTCCACTTTTGTGGCTAATCAGTTTAGGCAAATTAGAGATGTCGTATTGTGGGTCAGGAAACTGGCGCACATTTTCTTAATCAGCTTTAGGGATTCATTTTTAATTTTTAGAACGTAGACTGAGGCTTCGTACAAAGGGACTGTTATACCATCAAAACATAATCATATCAGATTTAATCACACTGTACGATTATTGAGGCAAATATACACTCCTGTATTATAGCAAAGTATATTGTTATAGTCCATCCTTCAGCTAAGGAATAAAGCACTTGGGGACGTGTTGTATGTAAATAATCAGTGAAGGGTTGCGTGATGAGGCCTGATGTAAAGAGGAGGTATTGTTACCACCCTGAAGTTGATTATTTCCCAATAACTGCAAGTCCAAAAGCGGTTTATTCCACTTTTACCACAGCAATTTGCCAACACTAACAATTTTCTCTTTATTAAAGAATGCCTATAGTCATGTTTCATGTTGTCTACAAAGTAAATTAGTCACTTGTGTTATAGCAGCTATAAACAGTTGCAAGCCTCTTTTTCTTTTTTTTTTTTTTTTTCTTTTCTTGCGGTTAATAAATTTGTTACCAAGAAACTATAAACTATACATTTCCTTGTGTCGGAAGACTTGCAGCTGCCTGTTAACTAACACTAACACTAACACTGGCGACTCCTTCCGTAAATGTTAAATAGAACAACTGCCTTAATATGCAGCTGTGATTTTATTTTTATTTTTATTTTCAGACCGATTCAAGAACTCCTTTAATTTATTCGAGTTTTTACTTAAAGGTCCACTATGTAGGATTCAACCATCTCCCTTACCCCTCCCTTTCCAAGTGCGTATTAGAGCGTACGGTGGCTGGGAGGTGCCCATAGCGTGACTTCTAAGTAGTTACAGTCACACTTCCTTACCTTTTCCATGCTAAATAATAAGAATGATCCAACAGTTTTGAAAATGTAGGTTTGCTAACTTGTTACCCAGCACCAGCAAACACTAATTCCTCTTATTTCTTTTTCCTTGTCTTCCATTATTATTCTTTGTCGCCTTCTGGTGCTTCCGTCCTTATTCACGCTGCCATTTGTTAAAAATGCGAAATGCGAATGGCCCTCTCTAGAGGTTTGTCCATTCTGGGCGGCGCAGCATGGCGGATCCGTAGAGGTGGACCCGCCCCCTGCGTAGATATAAAGGGCTCGTTCTAAACTTACGAAAACACAACGATCCGTAGTTACAGGAAATTATACACTGATGAAAGCATACTAATGAAATCCGTAAGTATATGTATATCTATAAGGCATGTAGACTCCGTTTCTGCGAACAGATACCCTCAAACCCTTATTATAGTTTTATAACTACTGATCATGACTCTGAGCTCTCTGATAAACTGACATTAATTCAGCCTTGACTCGGAACCTGCCAGGTCTCGTCTCGGACGCAATCGTTTATTTTTCCATAAAGTATTTTTACGGATTTGATCCATGTGACTTGTTTAGAATATTAGGTCTTCTTGGACCAGAAAACTCTTGATTATGTGATCTTATTACTCATCATTAAACTCTACTTTCTTTATAACAGTGTTTGGTGTTGCTACCTCCTTCCTCTTCTCCAAAATCTGATCTGTTATTTTCATAATCAGCGCTTAACCACTGATCTTATGACTATGCTAAAGCTTCTGTGTGCTTTTTGTATTTAGCTGAAAGTTAGCTCCGCCCCCAGCTCCTCAGCTCAGCTCTTGCCAGTATCAGTTTGGAAGAGGTTTAACGCATCGTCTGCTCACAACTTATAAGTCAGTATTTTTGTTTGTCAGGTGGCGGATGGAGGATAAGGGCAAGCACAGAATGTTGTTGTTTCTACAGTGAAACGTGGAGGTAGATCGGTGACCATGTGGTTGTGTTTTGGGGAGGAAGATCTGGAGACTTTGTCCAAATGAAAGGGATCATGAAAAAAGATTATCACTCAATTCTTCAGCATCACACAGTTCCTTCTTTTACATATCATTGGACAAAATTTCATTCAACAGGATGATGATCCCAACCAGTCTTCAAAATTATATCCAGTCCAAAGAATTTTTTGAGTGCTCGCATTTGTTAAATTGCACTTGCAATGTAAATGTATATTGTTAAATAACACTTCAAAACCGGTTCCATTTATTTGATGTATTTCTAAAATGTACTTGTAAGAAAAGCTTGTATCGTTTATTCTTTGTTAAATCCAAGCATGGCCCAAACTTCTGGCCTGTAGTGTACGTATTACAGGAACAGTTTGTAATTTCAGAGCCCTCTGCTGCCCGGCTGGTGAATTACAGTTTCAATGAAATCGTACAATAATAATGACCTTTGTGTTTATTTGTACCATGGTACAATTGTAAAGCCTTGTGAACACTGAAACATGAGTGATTTGGCAATGTGACACTTGATTTTTATTTTTGTTTTATGGCAGTACACATCTCTTTGCAAATATGGATATTACTGTCATGTAATTTAGACACATTGGCCCTCCTCTAGTCTGCTACTTAATCAATACATGACAGCTGATGAAATCTGATCAGCTTATTCCTCAAGCCGAGATTATTCTACATGTTCAAGTTTAATCTAAATCCTTTTACATCTGTCTGCTTGTATATTTAGTGTAAAATCCTGCTTCTTTTCCAGCACGTGTCCTCAACAGCGATGCAGGAAAGTCGACCAGGTTACAACCCAAACAGTATCAAATCCCAGACTTTATTCCTCACGCCATCATTCTGTAAATGTGGCACGAATACCTGTAGATCACCACCAGAGGGCAGCACTGTGTTGTTCAATCTTACATAGTACATGAGTTTCAAGTCAAGTCAAGTGGCTTTTATTGTCATTCGAGCCATATACAGATGATACAGATGTTCCATCGTTCCTTGGTTCCTCCAGGACCAAGGTGCTACACATAGGACAACACCGATTTACAAAAGTGCACGTGAGCAACAAATGAAGGAAAGAAGCAGATATCAGTCACTATGTTAAACACTTAAATTTGTTCACCCAAGCTAATCTCTTGAGCTAATGACCTCTCAAAAATGATGCGCTGTGCTTCTGTTGGTGCTGTCCTGCTTTTCGTCTCGTCCTCATTACAGCGAGCCAGCTGACTGTCTGATGCTCACCATCTGATTTTCTTGCTGTTGCCTCGGGATTTTCATTCCACTGGATAAAACTGCTCATGAGCACATGATGGCGTCAAACTGTGAATTATGCATGACTGCGTTTAGCACATCCAATCTGTCCAATCTGTGAGAAATCTCAGATGAAGTGTCTAAAACCATGTGATCATAATCACTGCAGAGGGTGATGGCTTACTTTAACACTCCTGATTAAAGTGTTAAATCGGCTTCGAGGACTGATTGTGGCTTATTAGAGACTCCTTTAGCTGTAAAAAGCACAGCACAGGTTAATTTAACAATTTAAATATTTTTATTGTTTTACTATATAAATATTAGTCTTGTTATTTAGACGTGTGCTGTAATATTCTGGATATTTATTACCTCTTTAAAGCTTTGAAATCCTGAATGTAGGTCCATGTTAACTTTATTTATCAGTCTACACGTTTTCTGTTTTTTACAGTTTGGATTAAACCCATTCAGCTCAAGTGACCGAAGACAATCTTGTGATGTAACAACGTTTAATAAATAAACCAAATTATATTTCATTGGTTTGAGCACATGAGTATAACATCTTGCTTGTTTTTCTCTTTTTTCCTACTCAAAATAATTCTTATTTTTTTTCTTCTGTTTTTTCCTATATTTCTCCCTCTCTCTATTCCTTTACCCCTCACCCCCTAATTTCTTTTCTTGTTTCTCTGTCCCTTTCCTAGGGCTTTATCTGTCCAAAGAAATGTCTATTATTTGTTTGTTTGTTTTCATGTTTTCATTTCTCTTCTTTTTCTTACCTAAAAAAATAATCATTTATTTGTTCTTCTGTTTTTCTTCTATTTTCTCTCTTTTCTAAGCTTTTCTCTCTTTTTTTCCCCCTCCCATTCTTAGGCTTAAACTGATCTTAAAAATCCTTCCTTCCTTCAAAAAAAAAATTTGTTTCGTTCTGTTTTTCCTCTCTTTCCCCCCAGTCTCTGCTTTTCCATCCATCCATTATCTATGCCGTTTATCTGTTAAGTGTCACGCTTGGACTGGAGCCAATCCCAGTTGACTTCAGGTTTGTCCTTTGCTTTTCTTCTTTTATTTTTTTTCTTTTCCTTCTCTCCTTTTCTTAGGGTTTCAACCATCCAAGACACTTTACATGGCACTACAAAAGTTCTTACTGTCTTACCAAGGTGAGTGGTGGTGATGGTGGTGGGTTTATTAGGAAAAAATCTAAAACTGTATAATCCCGTACCCCATACTGAGAACCTTCAGTACTGAACATGAAGCCTGATTACATGTACAGTATCTGTGTCCGAGTCAGTGCTCTGCTGTTTTCCAGTCTCTGGGCAGAGCTGCAGGAAGGAAACCATGTGAAGGAGGTTCTCGCACATTCTCCAATTACTTCCATTCGTTTTCCTTCCCATGATGCAGTGCAGGTTTGAGAGTTGGCTCCAGTTCGAGGTTTAGACTTCACTAATTCTCTTTTTCACTGCTTCGTGTTGTAGGAGGAAGAGTAAAAAAAAAAGAGTTGTACTTGGAAATTTTATATAATTGGTTTTTTTTTGGAAACAGTTATAGAGTAGAATGCCGTTAACATGAGCAGTAATAATACCTCTGTTATGTCGTTGCTCTATTAAGCCTCATTGCCCTACAGCTCTAGCCCTTTTCTTCATTAATGTGTGAACTAATAAAGTGACATACAGCTGAGTGAAGCTTTATTTTAATACATTTTCACAAATAAATTTTACATCAGGAGCTGGATAAAGTCCATTGTTTGCACTGCAGCAATATCTTAAATATTACTGATTTAATCCTGAGATTATGAAAGCAAATATATGATTATAAGACTACGTACAGACACTTCTAAAGAAAAAGCTGGTATTATTCCGTTAGCAGAGAATGTTGCTCCGATTTGTCTGGAAAAACAACAGGAAATGAGTTAAAAAAAATAAAATAAAATAGGTTTTATAAACTTGTATTTATTATGAGAAAATTATAATACTGTATAAGGAAAATATGCAACTATATCACACTTTTTAACATTAATCATTTTTAGTGTACAGCTGCTGTTTGATGAGAACTTTTCATACTAAACGACATTTTGTTGTTGGTCTAATAGATTGTTGATCACTTTAGGATGTAATGCAAATTTTAAAACCGTAAGAGCATCTTAAATGTAGTTTATATTTATTGTTATTTTATTTACTGTCTCTCTGTCTCGCACGTACGTGATCACCTCTGATTTGTATTCCCAGGAAAAGTAAAGTTTCTGCTGGAAAGTCAACAAAATCTAAGGTTTTTAAATATTTCATTACAAACTAATACCATTCAAATAGGACATATGGACAGCTGTGACGTGAATATCAAGTTAGATTTGGTTCTGTAAAAATAGATAGAAGCCATGACATTCCTACAGGCCTTAAATTAAAATGTCTGGCCCTCATAGTCACTGTTTCATTGCAAATCCAATACGCTGGAGTAAACAAAAAGCATCACTGTCCAAACACTTGCACAGTATGATTACAGAAAGAGCTGCATAGCCTGATATTTGCGATAAGGAGAAATTGTGTGACTTTGAGAGAGAGAGAGAGAGAGAGAGAGGGTGAGAAAGTAATTGAGACTGCAGTAGAAAGATGGAAAGGAAATGATAGAGGGAATTAGGAAGTGACTTACAGAGAGAGTGAAACAACAAAAACAGGAGGGAAATGAGCAGAGATCAGCTCGAATAAACACAACATATAACTGCTTCGCCCTTTTACATGTTAAACACGCACACCTTCACATTCAATAACCACTTATGATCGACGTGTTTGTATTAATGGTCAATATCAGATCCTAATGTGATGGTAAATAATGTAAAGGCACGTGCAAATGGAAGGAAAATCCGAGACATTGTAGATAAAGAACATTGGAGATGGTGCTAATGTCACTTAGAGCTAGAAGGTCTCCAAAATGCAGTCATAGACATTCCTCAAGCTACTTCTAGTGACTTCCGTTTTTAAAATAAATTGTAAAAATGTAAAAAAAAAAAAAAAAAAAAGCCCTTCGAGGGTTCTTTAGACCGTTAGGAGCTCTTAGCTTTCTGAAATGGTTCTAAATTGAGTTCTTTCTGATATGAAATCACAGCTGTAGGATTCTGTATCGCAATTTTAAAGGTTTTATCAAAGGGGAAAATTATGAATCTATAAATTTTCCACATTTAATGGTAAAAGCCTGTCACTTAAAATTCTACAATATGGCATTTCAAACTTTTTAAGACCTATTGTAAGGTTTCTCCAAGGTTTCTTTTTTTGGGTAGTTCTAGCTTCTTAAATGGGTTCTACTTTGAATCTTGCCTTGGAAGTCATTGAGTAGGAGTAGGACTCCCGAGGAGTTTAGCAGAGACCCTTTGAGGGACTGGAGGCCACCTTTCTTGTTATAACATCTCTATCAAGCAGAAAAAGAGTACTCTGTGGTCCTCATATGAGGATCATATAAGGACAGTGGGGTCTCATGAGGTTAAGCACCACACGCTTAACCCCACTAATGTTGCTAACTACAGATATGTTTCCCTTCTTTCCTTAATATTCAAGAACTTGGACCATCCATTGCTTGGGTAGCTGCTTCAGACCTTCACATAAATGCCAGATAGTCATGTTACAAGGCAATACGTTCTATAACGCTCCTGCTTGCAGTTATTGAAGCTTGACACAAAGCCAGAAACAACATGATCTTCTGTCTTCATCCTCCTTCACCTGTCTGCAGTGTTTGACACTGCGATTCACCAGACCCCAATTTTCAGTTAGGAGCTACACTCTGGCCTGCTTCTCATCATACTTTCTGATTCAATCCCACCACATGGTGCCGTTTCATCACTTCAGTTTTACTAGCTTTACTCCTGGAGTTCCACAGGGGTCAGTACTTGGTCCACTCTTCTTCTCCCTGTATATTAAATCACTGTACTGAGTAATCAGGTTTCATGGGTTTTCCTTTCATTGTTATACTTTACACTTACATTTGCTCATTTGGCTTACGGCTGAGAAAGGATACAACTGGTTCTGAGAATGGAATTCACAACCTTCTAATCCGTATCATAAATCTTAAACCACTCAGCTTCCACTTCCTTTACCTTTGCTGATCTCTTTTTTTTCTCTGATGACACATTTATTTTTATTTTCCTTCATCCACCTGACAAGTTTCCCTGTAAATATCTGACTACCTTTCTCCTGAATCAAACGTAACCTTGATAATCTGAAATGGAACGTTGAAAAAAACTCGTCTGTCTTCGAGACCTGTCAATCATCATCAAGCCCTTTATGGTCCAACCAGAAAGCACTGCTAAGAATCATCTTGGTAGGATTTATATAATGGACACACTCACACACACTTAGTGATCTGACTAATCCCTGACTCACCCCACATTTCAGTGTGTGTTTAAAGAGTAAAAGCCAGAGAGAGAGAGAGGGTTAGAGAAAGGGGGAGAGAGAGAGAGGAATGCATGAGAGGAAGGGAGCGGAGAGAGAGAGAGAGAGACTGTATGTTGGCATCATTCATCAGCATGAAATCTCTCTGAGTGATTGCTCCAAAGTTAAACTGATATTTCCTGTGACGCAGCAGTCTACTGGAACAGGAAGTCAGTCCAACAGATTAACTGATAACCAAAAAAATACTGTAGTGAAAGTCTGACCCTCAGCCTGTTTTCGCACTCATGCAAAAGCCCATATTATTAATTACTATCGTGATTATGGGTAATACGGATGTAAGCCATGTTAAACAACTTGTCCTTTTCCTCAGTAATGCGATAATCTTCTCTCTCCATCCTTCCTGCAAGCTTTAATGATCCTACGTAAACGTGCACTGTATAATAACAACATCTCTGAGTATTTCTCGGCTCTGTCGCTTATTACAAGGTGTTGTTATTCTATGTACTAATATTTCTTCTTGGAAAGCTTCACTTACACACTGCACTTGTAGATCTTTCCAGTAAAAATCAGTGTTTGGATTTGATGAAATTTACACTTTTGAAAATATTGACTTTCTCACTGAGATCATTCCTTTGCTCTCTTTTCTTTCACTCTCTCTCATTCTCTTTCATTCTCACTCAGCTTCTTCTCTTTCTTCAGCCGTGGTCCCACATGAATACTTTCTGGTTCGCTTTCTTCTTGTTTTTTTTCTGTGATGTTCAGGATTGTGACAAGCCCAGTCTTCATTTTTATCCTTATTGTGTAACTTCATTTAGCAACTCTGCTGCCACTTACTGTACATTTACACTGTCCTGCACTTAACTAGAGTTTATATCTCTCTCTCTCTCTCTCTCTCTCTCTCTCTCTCTCTCTCTCTCTCTCTCTCTCTCTCTCTCTCTCTCTCTCT
>JAQQZR010000005.1:3624309-3643326 GCA_030068235.1 Notoglanidium macrostoma
TTTTTAACAAAAGGAAAATTTAAATTGTTATTTTGGTAATAAAATCTCATCTTGAACCCAATATTGTGAACCCAATTGGGTTACATGCCTAGTAGTCTGTAATAAGTGAATGCAATGCTTAAAGGTAATACAGCTCTACCGGTTTCTCAGACACAGTGGAAACTTGTCCTGTATAGGCATGACAGTGTGTCAGAGAAAGGTATTTCATGGTAAGTGTGTCTACACATAGCTGCATCCCAGTCTCCCTCAGACAGCATTGATAAGGCCCCTCTCTTTACCTATGGGAATACAACTACACACACAACCACCTATCTGACAGATGCATATCTATACACACACACACACACACTCACACACACAGCCGCTGGTGAGATGCCTATCTGAGATTCTCTCCATCCGTTCTTTATGTGCACACGCTGAGTCTGGAATATGTATCTGTGATCACATTGATCTGTGCGAGTGGGATATGCATTCTAAAGGAGGAGGAGGCTGTGGGCCACATTGACAACAACAACGGAATTTATTTATTTATTTATTTGTCTGAGTGAAGGAGTTGGAGAGTGATCAGAAGAAAGATGGCAGGTGAAGTCTAAATGAAATGCGGTGTGAATAGGTATGAGCCATGTTCCAGCTTCAGGAGCTTGTGTTAAATATAGCTGCATGTGTTATTAAAGTATTCCCCAGTCACACAGTCTTCTCCTACATGCGACTCGGACGTTGCCATGAGTCTGTGCACTAAGCAAGACGTCGGAGAAATTGTGCCGATAAGCCGTTTTTTAAAGAATAGAAGATGACTCTGTATGTGGTTATAGGAAAATAAATCGGCCTCTGATCATGCATCATTCTGGTAAGGGATTGCAGCTGCTGCACTGCTCCAGCACGACTGCTACACGACACTCACAGCTGCAGCTCTCGGTGAATGGAGAGTGTGTGTGTGTGTGTGTGTCAGATTGTGTGAGAGAAAAATGGAGAAAGTGTGTGTTTAAAAGTAGTGTAAGAAGTAGAGGGACAGGGAAAGTGCATGAGAGAGAGGAGAGTGTGTGAGACCAAGTGTGTGTGAGAGAGAGACCGAACGAATGAGTGAGTTAGTGTGTGAGAGAGAAAGTGTGTGTGTGTGTGTGTGTGAGAGAGAGAGAGGGAGATTGAGCATAAGAGAAGGAATGACACCAGGTGAGAGAGACACACTCGGTGTTAGATAGGTACACAGAAAGAGAGTGTGAGATGGAGAGAGAACGGCACGTGCCCTGTATCACCACGGCAGCACGTGAGGAAATCTGATGTTCCAGAGCAAGGTGAGAAGCAGGCTGAAGGACAGGAGAAGGCTTGAGGTCAGAGGTTATTGCTGTTGTCTCCTCTCTGCTGCACCTCAGGACCAAATCTGTGGCTTTTGTTTAAGGCAGCTTCCTGAGGACCGAACCATCTGTCCTCCTCTCCTCTGTCCAAATCACACGTTCAGCTGATTGTCACTGAACACAGTCTGTTCCTGGAGTTCCCTCGTTTAATAGAGATACTAACAGAGATAAAGAAGAGGAACGCACCGACATGTACAGGACAGGACCAGTGAGAATGATGCTAAAAACACATCGATTGCAAACCAGCATGTGTGTGTAGTCGTTATTTTAGCAAGAATTTTTTTAAGCATTAATTTAGGACGATAGAGGGCATCTTCCTGTATCTAAATATGCTGCAGAATTCAAATGTGACCCTTGACCTTAGATATGCACAGTGTTTACTCCTTCTGACTCCATCCCAAGTGTTCCTGCTGTCTGGATGTCTGATCTACAGGGGGCGCCATTGACCACCGAGCTGCTCACATGAGCTGGAAACAGGGACAACACGGGGTGTGATGTACCAGGGCACATATTCTGATAATGTCTGGTTGAGATTAGTTTATGTATTTAATGATGCAGTTCATTCAGAATAACCCTAACCCTAACCCTAACCCTAGCTTCGATTCATGTTATAGGGTTCACGATATTTTTGGTCATGAGAAAATTAAAGAGAAAAAGAAAAAATTAAGAGAAAATTTTATTACCAAAAAATGTAACATTTATTTTCCTTTTCTTTTCAGCATAAACATTCCGTTTGTTTAACAAAAAAAAATCTTTATTTCATTTTCTTAATAATCATCAATAATTATTTACAAACATTGAGTGAAATACAATGGCCTTTTAACTAAAAATTCCTTTTATTAAAAATGAAATACTACTTCTTAAAAGTTAAAAAGCTTGCACATAAAAGAACTCCCTCCATTTGATAATCTTTTCTTTAGCTTTCAGCGGTCTGTAACAAGATCGCTCTGATTTCTTGTTGTATCTGTTTGTAAATGAGCACAAAAGCTCTTTCCCAGTTTTAGATCTGGTTTCTGTGCGATTTTGCTTCGTTACAGCCGTGTTACTTCCGCTTACTGCGATGTCGCCTGTATTCCTGCTATTGTACATTATTGCGTTCTCTGCTGTCTAAACAATGCAATCACAGATAGGAAAAACTAACAGATGAACTGCGGTTCATTTTTATTTCCATCGATTCGAATCGTCATGAATCTGTATCGCAGTTTATCGATGATATATCGTTACATGCCTACGAGGTAATGTCAGATAAACTCTTGCATTGTGGATTTAACGTTGTATGATCAAGATTGCAGTTGGTTGATCAATTTAATCTTTAAGCTCCGCCCCTTGTTGACCCAAGGTTGCTGATCACGTCGGTATAATCAGGATACGTTTGTATTTTTCAATCAAATCAAATCAATTAGTATTTTGTATATATTTTATATCTTTTATTCTAATCTTCTTTATTCAGACTATGTTGGTGATTGTTGTTTAATTTCCTCTCACTCTCTCAGGAGTCTCCGTCAGGTCGCAGAAAAGCCCTGGCCACCAGCAGCATCAACATGAAGCAGTACGCGAGCCCCATGCCCACGCAGACGGACGTCAAGCTCAAGTTCAAGCCTCTCTCCAAGAAGGTGGTTGCGGCCACGCTGCAGTTCTCGCTCTCCTGCATCTTCCTGCGAGAGGGCAAAGCCACGTGAGTCCAGCTTCACCTTCCTGAGAGCTCATACACACATCAAAACCTCTCTCTCTCTCTCTCTCTCTTTTCTCATTCTGTCCTTCTTTTATTTATATCCTATGAAACACACTTGGCTCTACAGAAGTGATAGAATGCAAAAAAAATTTTTTCCCCCTCATCTACTCCTACCTGATATCTTCAGCCTGATCTATTCCCATTGCTTTCTTCCTTTCTTGCCCCCTCACACGTTCTCCCTCGTTCTTTTTCTCACGTGACATTCTTCGCATTCCCAGAATTCCACTTCTATCGGTCCTCATCTATCGCGTGTGGTTTTTCTCCTCCTTCCTCTCTCACGGACTCCTTCTCAGTCTCCTCATGTGTAAATGCAGATGTTTACAGATGTGATGCAGCTTTCCAGAATTACAGCACTGCAAAAAAGTTTAGCCGAAAGCACTTTGTGTTGCTGTACCAAAAACACGTTTGCAGTTAATGTTTCGGATTGCGGTTCATTACACACTTCAACCTTTTCAGCACTGATGCGTATTTAGCAAGATCTTCTTATCCTAAAAGCATCACCTGGTCTTATTCCAGGATTAAACGGTCCAGTTCCAGCGATCCCTTGCCCACTGTAGCCTCAGCTTCTTGTTCTTGGCCGACAGCAGAGGAACCCGATGTGGTCTTCTGCTATTGTAGCTCCTCCACCTCGAGGTTTGACATGCTGCGCGTTCTGAGATGCTTTTCTGCTCACCATTGGAGCTCCAGTGGCCTTCCTATCAGCAAGCCGTTTCCACAAAAAAAGACCTGAAGCTCCCTGGATGTTTTTTTGTTTTTCGCACCATTCTGTGTGTGTGTACTAATCCCAGGAGAGCTGCACTTACTAAGACACTTAAACCAACACACGACTCGGCTAAAGTCACAGAGAACGCATTTTTCTCTGAACCACGGTTATAAAAGTTTTCCTTTTTCAAATTCGTTTCTACTTTTGATCATATGGTTTTTGTATTCAATCTGAATATCTGTTTCATTTTAGTTCTTTTCACAACAGGTTTCGGTTGATTTTTATTTCATGGACTTGTTTCTGTTTTAGTTTAGTTGCTATCTGACATTACCGTGTATTTGCTTGTACCGCTTTCACAATTAAATTCAAATTAGTCCCGTACAGGATTCGCACGTTTCCTGCCTGACGCATCTCCCTGACTTCTTCACTTGAGAATAAGGTCTGCTTCCATTAGTTAGCGAATGTCAGTCCTGACACGCCGTCTTATATCGCCATCTATAGCCAGACAGACTTTTGGGAGTGTGACAGAACGGGTACGACGCCTGCCGTCTGCCAAAATGTTTTTAGAATATTTTAGTTAGTCTATTAGCAATCAATATTTAGTCTAATTTACATTCAGTTTTACATTTTCTTTGGGTAAATGATGTGATTCCAGTTTATGAAAACATCTCAAATCCTTTAGTCTTGGTAAAGAATAAAAACCCTGTGAGCAGTTAGTAATTAAAAACCTATAAAGAGACATTTAGACAGTAACATTTGTCGTTATATCTGTGATGTAACCGCCCGAATGCCTCGTGCACGAGTTTCTATCTGCGTCTTATTGTTGCCTCCGTTAGCATCGTGGGTCAGATTAATCCCTGCCACGTGTTGAGAAAAGAATCTGATGCAACAGGCACCCCTGCATTCCCTCCATCCCCGAATACGCTTCAGAAATGAAAGGATATTCGAGAGGCGGATATTCTAAGTCTTTTTTTTTTTTTTTCTTTTTCTTTTTTTTCTTCCCCTCACTCTCCGCTTGACATTCATGTCACAGTGATCCCAACAAACAGCACAGAGATTAAATATTTCCAGCCGCTGGCCCTGAAAGTGTAAATATCTCTCACCTGGACAGACCTGGACATGATCGCTCATCCTCACCTGAAAANNNNTTCCCCCCCCCCCCCCCCCCCCCTCTGTATATTTTCTCTGCACCACCCCACCTTCTGAAGAAAGCGAGTGTGAGAGGCATATATAACGTGCGAGGGCCTTTTGTGTTATCGGCCCACGCAGGTTTTTTTGTGCACGTAACCCCTCTTAACCCGCCGGAATGATGTCACGGGCACACAAATAAACTCCATTACATACGTTCAAATAAGCTCCGGCACGAGCAAAAGAAAGGTTGGAGCGCATTCATGAAGGGGTGATGGAGAAAGAGGGAGCGAGGACGAAGGGTCGGGAATGAGAATAAGATAGAGAGAGAGCGCTAGAGCTAGCGTTGTTGCTAATCCTGTGGTTTTATCTCCAGTGGTGGAAACTCAGGCAGGACCGTGTGTTCATGCTGCTGCTCGTCATGAGGAAGAGCGCAAAAAACCCCACACTGTTAATACAGCCTTGTTTCTCTCTCTCTCTCTCTCTCTCTCTCTCTCTCTCTCTCTCTCTCTGCTTATATTGTTATTGGTATGTTGATCTCTCACACGCGCATCGTAGCCTCGAGATGGAATTACGGTCTTTTTTTTCTCTTTTGTTTGTTTGTTTTTTCTCTTTTCATGTCTTTGCCATTTTGTTCATCTCGTATAAACAGGTCGAAGCCGAGCGCTCCTTGCCAGCGATGCTGACTCTCACACTTTTTTTTTTTTTTTTTTTTTTTGGTCATAGCTTTTCTTTCATGGTTCCTTTCTTTTCTCTTCCCCTGATGTGCTTTGGAGACGTGTTCGCACACCTCTGCTGCTGTTGGAGTGTTGCCCTCAGGTCTGGCCAGTGGTGTTTAAATGCTGGCGTGAAACGGACTTTCCTGCGTATCGGCTCCAGCTGGAGGATGTAGTACCTCCTCTAATTTACACTGTTAGGCTCAAATCAATCGCATTAGCTGGAGCGCTGTTTATGAGACTTAGTGCCGAAATCCTCACAACGCCACAGCCACATTATTATTGTTGTTGTTGTTGTTGTTGTTGCCCTGATGTCTGCGTGAGAGGAAAGTCCTTCCCGACTCCTCTGTCGGTCAGAGCGCTGTTAGGATGAGGACGGTGTGATCTGATCAGCATGTGCAACAGTTTCTCTTTATCTCTCTAATTCTGTCTCTTTTTGTGTACCTTTCTCTGTGTATCGTTCTTTCTCTCCTTCTCTGTAGCTTTCTGTTTCTCTCTGTGCGCTTCTCTCCATCTCTTTCTGTCTTGCTCTCTCTCGCTGTCTCTCTATCTTTCTATCTCATTCTCTATACTTCTCTCTTTTTCTTTCTTTGTGTGTCTGTCTCTATCTTTTTGTCTCTCTCTGTTTATTTTTGTCTCTCCATATCTCTCCGTCTGTCTCTCAGTCTCTCTCTCTCCCTCTCGCTTTCTGTCTCTCTCTGTCTCTCTCTCACTTTCTGTCTCTCAGTCTCTCTCTGTCTCTCTCTCTCTCACTTTCTGTCTCTCTTTTTCTCTTTCTGTCTCACTCTGTGTCTTTCTTGTTTCGTCTCCTTGTATCCCTTGTCTCTCAGCCTTGTCTCTCTCTTAGACTGTTGCGCTTTCTCTCTCTCTCTCTCTCTCTCTCTCACTTTGTCTCTCTCTGTCTCTCTCTCTCTCTCTCTCACACTTTCTGTCTCTCTCTCAGTCTCTCTCTCTCTCTCTCTCACACTTTCTGTCTCTCTCTCAGTCTCTCTCTCTCTCTCTCTCACTTTGTCTCTCTCTGTCTCTCTCTCTCTCTCTCTCTCACTTTCTGTCTCTCTCTCAGTCTCTCTCTCTCTCTCTCTCTCTCACTTTCTGTCTCTCGCTTTCTGTCTTTCTGTCTTTCTCTTTGTCTCTCTCTCTGTCTTTCTCGTTCCGTCTCCTTGTATCCCTTGTCTATCAGCCTTGTCTCTCTCTTAGACTGTTGCGCTGTCTCTCTCTCTCGCTCTTTCTCTCTCTCTCTCTCTCTCTCTCAGGGTACAGCAACCAGATAAAGGTCTATTGCAATGGTCTTAAAATTGTAAAAATGAAACCGTTCAAAGCTGAACATTGTGTGCACTGCTAGCTGACCGTCTGCGTCACTCTCTTGGACATTCTCCTTTAGAGATGAAGACATGCAGAGTCTGGCCAGCCTGATGAGCATGAAGCAGGCCGACATCGGCAACCTGGACGACTTTGAGGAGGAGAACGAGGAGGATGAGGAGAACCGCGTCAATCAGGAGGAGAAAGCCGCCAAAATCACAGGTGAAGAAGAGGGTGATGAAGAGTTGACCCTTACTATTATTGCTTTACTTCACAGTCCAACTTTAATGACCTTTCTTTGCTACCTATGAGCTTGCACGTATCTGCCACTGGAGTAACTTTAACAGGAGTTGTGAGTGAACATTAGTGACTAAATGAGTGTATCTATCACACAGTACTAACTCTGTGATTGGATTGATTTTAGGATTAAACAGTTGTGCTGTGCTTACTTCTGCTTCACCTCAGACAGGGTGTCAATCAAGTGTGCTGATTTGAATTTTAGACCACGCCCATCTCGGGTCACGCTGATCAGCTGCTAAATTTACCGCCTTTTTCTTGTAAACAAACCATTTTCGTCATTCTTTAAAATGTTTTTTGGCTCGCTTTACCATAAGTCACGAAAGTGCATCATTTTTCTACGTATTCTAGATTTCAGTCCGCATTCGAATGCTTATTGAGTGTCTGGATTCCTTAAGAAAAAAAAAAAACTTCCATTCAGTTCTAATTTGTCGCACTTTTTTTTTTTTTTTTTTTCATTTGACTCAACCTCATAAATAAACAGGCCTTGGCTTGAGAGTGTAACAGGACACTATGTCTGATGTCATAGAAGTAATGTTAGGATTGTAGACCATGATCCACTGGGATATTAATGAAAATGAAATGCTGTGTTTATTATTGAGGATTGGACGTCACGTGTGTTAATCAATGACGGATTAAACTGCTATTCACGTTTTCTCTCCTGAACTCATCTTCATGACTGGTTTTTCACTTCATGTTTAATGTTTCGATTTCAAACTCAAGCACTGTCCGTCATCAGAGCGCTCCTGTTCTCCCATTGGACGGTCTGCGATGATGTGGACTTACTCGACTGACTCGTGGAAGAAGAAACGCATTCTGACTCGGAGCACGTGTTTGTTTAGTAGTTTGTTTGTTTGTACAGACTCCGTGTCCCAGTGTTTTCTGTTTCCCTTTTTGTTTTTTTCCTCTGACTTTTTCTTCACATGTTGATTGCACGCAGGAGTGTGTGTGTGTGTGTGTGTGTGTGTGTGTGTGTGTGTGTGTGTGTGCTGTAAAATCCAAGACTTGGAGTATTTATTGTATTAGAGAAGCCTGAGCTGTGTGTTCATCTCGCTTTAGATTTACGTCAAATCATAATTACGCAGTAATTATTTTTTGGTTTATGATAGTTATGGGAAAATCATCAACGACAGAATGGTAAAGCGGAGTTTAGTGTTGCTCGGAAATGGATTCTTTTCCCACAACCGAATGTCCTAATGTTTTATTCCCCTTCCACCACAGCAGTCTGTCAGCACTAACATTTTTTTTTTTGTTATTAATTAAACACCGCATTGTAATTTATCAGTGTAGCGTTGCATTTATTCTTATGGAAAATCTATATAACAAGTCATCACTTGCGTTATAGCAGCTATAAACAGTCTTTCTCGCACTTTCTCATGAAGATAAACAGCCAGAAGTTTTGGAGAAAGTTCTCCGTGCTTTCCCTCACAGAAAACATCAATGCTTTAACGTTATTATGTAACGCGTATTGATCAGTCTAGTATTAGGCTTAGATTATGTGCAGCGTCTTCTGTACAAGTTCCTCTGAATGAGCTGTTGCTATAGAAACGGTAAGATATTAGAACGACTAAATTAATCAACACCTTCTGACCAATCAGAATTGACGGCGCTGCATGTTAATCATGTAGTATATTAGAGCTAGTATAGATCTACATCCTAAATAACACTGTGTGTCATGTGAGTGAACATAATGTTTGTGTGTGTGTCAGCAAGTGTGTGTATGAATGTTCATTTGTTTGTCCACGAATGTGTCTATGTTCACAATTATTATTGAATTTTAATTTATTGTCTTTAAGATTTAATGATGCAGTAAGAAAGAAAATGGTCAAAGTAATTGTTTTAGTCTTTATCGTGCAGTGTGTGTGTGTGTGTGTGTGTGTGTGTGTGTGTGTGTGTGTGTGTGTGTGTGTGAGAGAGAGAGAGAGGAGAGTGAGTGTATTGATGTGTTTTGTTGTTGCCTGGCCGCTCTGTTTGCAGAGATAGTCAGGCAGTTAAATGCCCTCAGCAGTATAGATGGAGACGCAGATGAAGGCCCAAAGCACGCCCTGAAAGCAGCCTGTTCTCCTGCAGGTCTTCAGCTTTCAGCTTTAACTTCACTTTTCACTCCCTCCTGTCCCCTGTGCACACTCTCACTCTCCTCATCACTCTCTATCACTCCTCTGTCTGTGCCCTTCTCTTGCATTGTGCTGCTGTTTGTCGTGTATCGTGTCGACGCCGTTCAAAAACATGTGAAGTGATTTTTGGATTCAGTTCCATTTGCTTTAAATGCCGCCGTCATTTCAGTCCTGTTTTGTGGTCGATCTTTGGGTTCAGTTTTATTTTTCTGCAGTTTGTAGTGAACCAGGCCTCCCTCATTGGCCTGTTGAAGCTACTTCCTGACTCCGGCTCCGCCCCTTTATCGCTTCATTATGACCTTCGTGTATAAAATGTCGACGTGTTTAGTGTTTGAGTTTTTCATTTTTGCGCAGAAGACCTTCGCATTAAAGTTATATCTTCACCAAGAATCAGATTTGTCACCGTTACCCATGTGTACGGATGCTCAAGAGTGGTTCACTCCAAAGCGCAGTTATTATTTATTGTTTATTGTCGTTCCTGCATTCATTTTTGTGCTTGTTTTTTTTATTTTATTTACATTTACATTATTGCCTCATTGATGTTTCATACGTTTTCACTTTTTATATTAATTGTGAGCACTTTTTTATATATTCATTCATTTCAAATAACCGAGCTAATGACTGATAATGATTGGAACATGGTGTTTGTGTACATGCGAGTGTGTATTGTGGCCTGTTCTCCTCACACCTGCTTGCTTTGGCCAGAGCTGATCAGTAAGCTGAACTTCCTGGAGGAGGAGGAGCAGGAGCACACGCTCGGCAGCGCCAACCCCTTCGAGGACGTGGATGACACTGTGGACCTCAACCCATTCCGTGACCCTGGTGAGGAGGGTAAGGGATGACCTTTAACCCCTTGCATGAGCCTTTGCTAAATGATGGTCTCAAAAAATTAGCCTGTGGAAGCAGATGGACGTGTTCGTGAGCATCTGAAAGGATTTCAGTGTTTAATTGACTCAATTATCGTATTTGTAATTATTTAATTATCATATCAGAGCCGAATATGATCAGACTAGCTATATATTCCGCTTACATAGTCTATCAGTTTAATCTCACTAGCAAGCTACCAGAATGGCAAGCATTATATCAGTACAAATGCAGGCTAGACCACTGGTTTAATTCGGTCTTGTTGCTTGCGTGTCCATCCAGAATCAGGCCCGGCTCCCCCTCTGGCGTCCACCTTAAAACACGAGGACTCTCCGAGTCCACCGAACCCGTTCGACCAGCCGGAACCGGATCCGAATCCAGAGCAACCCGAGTACAAGAACCCCTTTGACGAACCAGAGCCGGAGAGCTTACCCTCGAAAGGCAGCGCCAGGAAGATCCCACGTCCTGTGGACATGAGCAAATACCTGTACGCAGACAGCAGCAAGACGGAGGAGGCCGAGGAGCTGGATGAGTGAGTGGGAGACTGTGGCGGGAATGTAGCGCTGCAAAGGGTAGCAGAGGGGTACATCAAATCTACCTGAGTGAAGGAGTAAAGAGAAAGTCTGGATATAATATATATACATTTTGTACTGCTCTTAAACAAGACCTCGGCTTCCTGTTCATGTGGTAATGTCCATGCAGTCCCATTAGTGTTGCTGTAGTTTAGCACTGTGTTGTTTCATGACCTGCTGTAAAGATTTCCTTATGTAGCCTTCAGTTTCCTTCCCTTGAATTCTCAAATATCAAAGCAGTTCCCTTCTCTTTAATTCCATTCCTTTAACATTGCCTTAGAGTTTCCTTGCCATCGATTTCCTTCAGTTTCTTTCCATTCTTTCCCCTTGAATTCCTTTCCTTTCAGTACCCTTCAATTCTTTGAAATTCCCTGCAGTTTCCTTCGATTTTTTTTTTTTTTTTTTTTGTCATTTCACTTCCCTTTCCTTCCGTTCACTTCCCTTTTAAGTTCCCGTCAATTCCTTTAAATCCCCTGCAGTTTCCGTCATTTCTGTTCCTTTCAATTTCCTTTACATTCCATGTAGTTCCTTCAATTCTTTTTCTTTCACTTCCCTTCCGTTCAGTTCACTTTAATTCACTTTAATTCCATTCAATTTCCTTCCCTTCAGTTTCATGTTAATTCGCCGTAGTTCCCTTCAGTGCACTTCCCTTTAATTCCCTTACTTTAAATTCCCTTCAGTTCTCATCAGTTCCCCTTTCAATTACTCTTAATTTCCTCAATCCCATTCTTTTCATTTGTTTGTCTCCCTTCCTTCCTTCCTTCCTTTCTTCGTTGCGTGAGCCCTCCCTCTTTCCCTCCCTCCTTCCCTCTCTCCATCCATCCATCCCTCTATTCCTCCTGCTTCACCCAGGTCAGGGTTTCGGAGCCTGGTCCTGTAGCTCTTGGTGCAAGGCAGGAATGGGGTGCGCAAAGTCCACACAAAATGCTCATTTTAAATTTGAAACGTGTGTGAGTGAAAGAGATGGTGAGAGTGTGCATGTGTGAGTGAGGGTATGAGAATACGTATATATGTAGTGTTTGTGTGAGAGGGAGAAGGAGAGAGAGAGGAGAAAGCAGTAAGCCAGGGCTTTCAGCAGAACAAGGCGGCTGTTGTTCGTGGCATTCTTTCTTCTTGTCTGTACATCTATAACCTTTCTCCTCGACTTCTCTCTCTCTCTCTCTCCACCCTCTTTCACCCTCTCTCCCTCTCTTACGCCATTCAAACACACAGATTATTTGTCTAACCTACCATTAAAACTCATGATGACCAGAGAGAGTGAAAGGGAAATAGAGAGGTAAAGTGATGGGTTACCTCAGCTGGAAGTTTTTCCTTCTCACTCTCCTATGAACTCTCCTACTCTCATAGCCTTTCACACACGTTTAAACAGCCCCTCTCTCTCTCTCTCTCTCTCTCTCTCTCTCTCTCTCTCTCTCTCTCTCTCTCTCTCTCTCTCTCTCTCCATCTCAACCTGAGATGTGTCTCTAACCTTGTCTTTCAACAGAATAGCTTTCTTTTCCATTGTGCCTGCGTGTGCGCTGAGTGACGGCTCCTTGCACAGCGGTGTGTATTGATGCCGCGCATGTCTGCCTGTCAGTGAGCGCATCGCCGGGGTCAGAGGTCAGAGGTGTGACCTCCGGAACACCTGGTTGCTCTGGAACTCAGCAGAGCATTTTATTGGCCCGTACAGCTCTGATGCTCCTCTTACCTTCCTGCTGAAACACACACACACAACTACAAAACTGAAGGAACCCATCAACATTTGTCTAAAGAATGCTTGAGAGACCTGTTTTGTTATATATTATTTCTTTCGTACCTGACTTATTATGTTTCATTATGACTTCAGGCACAACTTGGGTTCGGGTCGCATCATCTTGAGACCTTCATCAGTTAGAAACAACTAAAACAGTGTAACTTGTGTGTATCATTTAGGATTGTCGTTCTTCACTAATATGAGTTGAAAAACCGTGTTCTTATTGACTGAACGCTTTAGGGAAGATAACACTATAAAATAAGGAAGCGCAATATCAGAGGTTAGTGGTAAAGTACCCACAACACTTAATACTAATTTATATGTTACGTATTTTTCTTTTGAAGGAATTAACAGCTGAAAAGTATAGAAATCCCCGTTTTAAATATTATTATTTAATAAGCTTTAGCTGAGTACATGTATCGGTGTTTGATATGTAGCTGCTTTTATTCCATAATTTATTATAGAGAGTCTTTTAAACTCGGACTCCTTTTTTCATTAGTTGTTTTTCAGGGTTGTAGCTGAATTATTAATAATTAATTTAATAAGTAATTTATGTGTGCTTTTCTTCCATGATGAACCTTTTGCATCTTTTGAAGCTCTGAATGAACTCAGGATTTCTGGATATTTTTACAGAATTTGTTTATAAGGCAATACAGGTTTCCTGTTATGGCGTATACAATTTAAAATGGAAGAATTGTAAGTGTGGGTGTCGTTATAGCGATTGGCTGAAGTGTTTAAACGTGTGTTTAGATGAGTAAATTATTCACAAGTAGCCTATAAAATCATTAGGATGTATGATAGAATGACTAAAATGATCACACAGCTCTTACGTTTGATATACACAGTGTAGGTATTTTGGGCGGGAAGAGTAACACAGAAATAAAATAGCCAAATCATGTAAAGAATGAAACGAGCCTCTGATGTAAAACTAATGCTGCTTAAACGGAGGAAGTCTCCAAATAAATGGTTAATTAGCATCTGTTTATGTTTATATTTTAAATTAAACGTTGATCTTAATAAAGGAGTTAAAAATGGAGGTGCGTTCTTGTGTTCGGAGAGTGAGGAGTGTCCATTGTCTCCCTCTGTCTTATTTTAAGATCGAACCCGTTTTACGAGCCCAAGTCAGGAAGTCCGGATCAGTCCACTACAGGAAGCATGGCTGCACTGAAGAACACTAAACGGCGTGCTCCTCTGCCCCCTGCTGCCCCTTCAGTAAGCCCCGCCAGCCCTGCAGTGCCCAGTGACCCCAGACCAGCTGTGCCTGACAAGGTGCCCATCACCTGCCCTGCACTGGGGCTGAGAGAGCTGGCCTCTTCCTCACCAAAGGTAAAGAGTCTTCCTCACTTCCTCATTCGGCATCACTGTCCAAACTACTTGATTTTTTCCCTGAAAATGGCCGCTTATTTTCTTTATCTGTTCCACCATTCCTTTGTCCTTCTCTCATTTTCCTCCCTCTCTTATTTTTTCTTTCCTTTGCCCTCACTCCACTGCCCACGCCTCTCTCTGTCCCTTCTCTTCTCCATCCCTCCATTCTGCTGTTCCGCGTCTGTCGTTTGCATACGCCATTTGAATACAGGCATGCATTATGCTCCTTATGCATGCGTGATGAGTCTGCTCTCTCAATGCTTTGGTGCCTGTAATTAAGCTGCTCCGTGCTCGAGCTGCGCCTGAGGAAGGAGGGAGCGAGCGAGTGAGGGCCTAGGGCCTAGGGTGTAGGGGGCGAGACGGTGCCCACGTTTGCAAATAAGAACAAGCACCAGTGATCAGGGCAGGGCTTAACTACGGGCAGCTTCCCACGGAGTGTGTGTGTGTGTGTGTGTGTGTGTGTGTGTGTGTGTGTGTGTGTGTGTGTGTGTGTGTGTGTGTTGTTTATTTATTTTTTATTTACGGCCCCCCGTGTGCGTGTGTGTCTGTGCGTTAATGTGGTCTGTATTTAATTATGGCCGAGGTTTATCAGAGAGCAGCACTCGTGCGTGTGTGTGTGTCCGCGACAGAGGCCTGGCCCAAACTTAAACACATTTAATTACCCAAAAGCATTGGCCTGTGAGCAGGAACACACACACACACACACACACACACACACCCTCTGCTGCCACACACACATAATTGGGAGAGACAGAACTACAAAGAGGAGGGAAACTGAATTTTATCATGTCTGTGTTACACCATGTCTAACAATATTCAGCTCAATTTTCCTTAAATTAAACCCAATAGTCTAATCTTAAACCTGCCTCTAACCCTCACCGTATTTATTAGTCTAATCCTAAACCTGACTCTAACCATCACTGTATTCATTAATCTAATCCTAAACCTGACTCTAACCATCACCATATTTATTAGTCTAATTTTAAACCTGACTCTTAGTCACCGAAATCATTAGTTTAATCATAAACCTGACTCTAACCATCACCGTATTCATTAATCTAATCCTAAACCTGACTCTAACCATCACCGTATTCATTAATCTAATCCTAAACCTGACTCTAACCATCACCGTATTCATTAATCTAATCCTAAACCTGACTCTAACCATCACCATATTCATTAGTCTAATCTTAAACCTGACTTTAACCATTACTGTATTTATTAATCTAATATTAAACCTGACTTTAACCATTACTGTATTTATTAATCAAATATTAAACCTGACTCTAAGTCACCGTATTCATTAATCTATCCTAAACCTGACTCTAACCTTCATTGTATTTATTAGTCTAATCCTAAACCTGCCCCTGAAAGTCACTGTTGATTATTTTCTAATAACCGCATGACCTGAAGTGTTTTATTCCCCTTATACCGCAGCAATTTGACAACAGCTCCAATTATTAGCTATTAATGAACAACACACATTATCTGTATCTGCTTATAGCTGCATGTATTTTTTTTCTCCCAGGTGTGAGTGAGGCAAACATGTATTTAATTAACATACTATTATATTAACAGGTCAGAGGTCAGGTAATGTGTGTGTGAGTGTGAGTGAGCATGCGCGCCTAGTCTGTATAGGGAGTAGAGGAACTGGCATTAGTATAGAGTTTCACTCATTCTCTAGATAACTTTGTGTCTGTCAGAACTTTAATATGTTCAGGAAGTCTTTTGTCTTTTCTTTGAAGTTTCGTAAGAGGACGAGGACGGTACCAGGGATTAATGTAAATGAATGAAGGGTGGGAAAACGAGTTGTTCTTAGAGAGAGAGATAGATGGAGGGATGCTCTGATTCACCAGAATGCCATCCTCTTCCTTTCCCCTTCTGTCTCCATTCTCCATTCTGCGTCGTGTTTCCCGCCGGCACGATTTCACCCCTCCTGCACACTCGTTTGCTCTCCGTCTCTCTCTCTGTCTGTCTCTACGCTGCCGTGATGGAAGGATTTGCAGCCGTTCATGCTCCATAAGTTCCAGTGTGTTCTGGGTGTTAATCTAAAGGAAAAGCCTTCGCAGTCTGCTAGATCTGCATATGATATCACACACACACACACACACGCGCGCGCACGCACAGACACACACACGCAGACAGAGTTCTGTCAGAGTGGAGACTAAGATCTCAAAACTTCAGAGCTTGAAGATGTGAAAAACTTGTCAGTGTCACCCTTGCATGCTTTTGCTCTCTCTCTCTTTCTCTTACTTCCTTTCCTCCGTTTTTCTTAATGTCTGGAGAGAGATAGTTTGGAGACAAACAGACCCTCAGATATTCTCTCTCTCTCTCTCTCTGTAGCTCTCTCTCTTTCTCTCTCTGTCTGTCTCTGTCTCTCTCTTTCTCTGTATCACTCTCTCTCTCACCTTTTTAGGTTTCTATCTTTCTCTGTCTCCTTCTGTGGGTCTGTCTTTATTTTTCTCTCCACTCCTCTTTCTCCATTTGTCAGTCTCTCTCTCTCTCTCTCTCTCTCTCTCTCTCTCTTTCTCATGTGACAGTGCATGTAGCCCTTTAGAATGTTGTTTCTGGAGTCACTAAAACTAATCAAAGGCCCAAATTAAATTAATTACTGCATTCAAGATCTGACACACACACACACACACACACACCAACATACCCAGGTTACACTCCATTGCCCCTCTCTCTCATTTAGCGTATGGTGTGTTTAAATGTAAATGAACATTACTTTAATTGAGTTTGCAGAAGGTTGTGGTCTTGATGTGGTGGTGTTTTGAGGAGATTTCTGATGGAACCCCATTAAAAAACACCGTGTGTGTGTGTAGGTTTGGGCTGTGTGCTTGGCTCCAATGATTTGTGTGACTAAAGCAGTGTATTGTTTTGTACTGCTCTTTGGCAAATTAATTAAATTTAATTCAATTCAATTTTATTTGTATAGCGCTTTTAACAACAGACATTTTCACAAAGTTTATAAATTCTGAATATAAACTTATGAATCTATAAATTTATATATATATATATATATATATATATACATATATGTGATACATATATACATATACATATATGTGAACATGTGAGAGTAGGGGGGTGACAGCATCCAAACATCACAGTTTACCAAAACACTCTATGCCTGAGAACCCTCCAGATCTGGTAGAAGGTTATTAACAAAAAGCTTGACTAAACATATAAATATATTTTCAGCCTAGACTTAAAAACAGAGACTGTGTCTGAGTCCCGAACACTAATTGGAAGGCTGTTCCATAACTGAGGGGCTTTGTAAGAGAAATATCTGCCCCCTGCTGTAGCCTTCACTATTCAAGGTACCAAAAAATAGCCTGTACCTTTTGATCTAAGTAGGCGTGGGGGGGGGGTCATAAAGGACCAGAAGTTCGCTCAGATTCCGAGGTGCGAGAACATTTAGTGCTTTATAGGTTCACAGTAGTATTTTATAATCTGTGCAAAATTAGTTCGGAAGCCAATCCAGTGTAGATAAGAACTGTATACCTTCAAGGGCTTTTTTTCCCCTGCTTTATCAGCATTCGCACTGCTAGTAGGAACTCTAAACGATATTGTAACATAAGCCAGCTGCCGGTTGCTATAGCAACATTACTAGTATGTTGTTTGTTTTAATATAAATTTGCACTTTGTCCACTAGTGTTCGCGTGTTGCTTATGAAAACAGCAAACTAGCAATATCAGGATTTATACTTGTCCACTTTCGTGTGTCGGGTTTTGGTCGCACGTTTCTATAGAAATGGATCATTCCACTGTGCTGGAGAACGGGGGACATCGGGAAGTGTTACGTGCCGGCAGTAAATTCTTTATTTTACATTATAAAGAGTGAATTTGTGGTGGAGGGTAGTTGAATATTGCTTAAAATATGTTTCAAATGTTAGGTGCTGCATTGGCTCATGTGTCTGACCAATCACACTTACGTCTGGACCTTTCGCCGCACACATGCATCACGCATGGTTCCTGTTGTTCTGGGAGAATATCTACCTTCAAGTAGGAGCTGAAAAAAGCACTCAAACAGTGTTCTAAGAACTAAAGTTGTCCTCCGTTCCTGCAGTCCGAAGACACACAAAAAATTTTGTACCCACTCCAACAGTTCTTAGAACTATGAAAAAGTTCCTCCGGGCCAAAAGCACCTAATATGTGTGAATGATGCATAAAATGTTCTCCTGTCACTCATTTATTTAGTTACAAATGTAGCATTATATCAGTTTGTATTCTTTATACAGCGGTAATGTGTTACATCGTTCTGTTTGTCAGGATGTTTATTCTTCTCCTTCTGGAGATTATTCTTACTTTATGAAACCGTATTACAAAAGCTATTTTTTTATAATATAAAACACATTCCTGAATACCTTGTTTTACCTGCTGGCCTCAGATTCTTTCCCCAAACTCTGTGTGTGTGTGTTGGTGTTTCTCTGTTATGGGACTTAAACAGTAACACTCTGTCTTTGGCTCAGTGCAGGAGCATCAGTGGGGCAGTAAGACCACCGAAAAAACTCAAACCGGCCCCATAATCCGTGAAACTCTATCAGAATAATCCCCAGAAAAAGAGAGCGAAGTCCTGGACACCCCCTTCACTCCTCCGCTTCTCTCTCCTCCTCCTTCGATCCATCGCTTTCTGACAGCGCGCCAATTCTGCCGAGAATCTGAGATGCTTATAAGACTTAGACAGGAGGTCTGCAGGTCTTCTCTCTCGTATGTCTTCTTTTAGAGGAGGCCTCGGAGAGAGGGAACGAGAGAGGAAGAGAGAGGGAGGGAGTGGGATAGAGGGGGAGAAAGAGAGAGGGAGAGAGGGAACGAGAGAGGAAGAGAGAGGGAGGGAGTGGGATAGAGAAAGGGCGAGAGAGAGGGATAGAGGGGGAGAAAGAGAGAGGGAGAGAAGGGGGGGAGATGGATAGAGGGGGAGAGATAGAGGGAGAGATGGGGGAGCAATAGTGAGAGAGGGAGAGGGAGAAAGAGAGGGGGGGAAGAGGGGGGGTCTTTGAGTTCTTATCTCTGGAATCTCTCCATTCGAAGAGATATAAAAATGAAGTTTGAGCTGTTTGCTGGGGGAAGTGTGTGTGTGTGTGTGTGTGTGTGTGTGTGTGTGTGTGTGTGTGTGTGTGTGTGTGTGTGTGTGTGTGTGT
>JAQQZR010000005.1:3705974-3716133 GCA_030068235.1 Notoglanidium macrostoma
TGTGTGTGTGTGTGTGTGTGTGTGTGTGTGTGTGTGTGTGTGTGTGTGTGTGTGTGTGTGTGTGTGTGTGTTCATCTCAGGTCCCCTGCTGACAGGCCTCAGGCGTTGCCCCACCTTACCACTGTATTTCAATTTACCCCTGTATGTGTGTGTTTCCTACTGACAAGCCCACTGACCCCTCTCACTGCGTGATTGTGTGTGTGTGTGTCTCTCTTTAAGTTGGTATTGAATTAGAGAGTTAAGTAAGGAAGGGAAATATTACATGTGACACTTAAAACAATGTCATTCTGATGCATATGTTACACATTGTATTTAAATCAGATTCTCTCTGCTGATTAATTTTCTTTAACAGCAGCTATGAACCGTTGTTTTGGCTGCAACACTAATCACACGGTTTTATTAATTAATTACGTGACGTTTTCTGCTGAGGGAACAAATGATAATAGCAGCTGATAACAGGGGCTAACTTGATTCCCGGATGCCATTTAATACTAAATGTAACTATAAGCAGATATAAAAGTACGTAGTGTCATTATTTATTCAATGAAAATGGTTCGCTCGGGCACATTGCTGCGGTAAAAGGGCTTCAGGGTGATGACCGTAAGGCACAAGATCGCACCATCTCGTCTGTCACACCAACACCACTGATTATTTTCCTGTAACAGCATGACCCGGAGTGTTTATTCTTTACTCAGGAGTTAATCATTTAGCAAGTTATTTAGTAAAATAAAGCAGGTACAAAAGTAGATTTTAACACAGAGTCAGCTACGTTACTCTAAATAAGTGTGTAAAAACATGTGTGTTGTCAGTATTATATCAGTAATACATGAGAACTCGTCTGTTAACGACTTCTTAGTTGTGCTGTGTTCTGAACCCGCCGCTTTAGTATCCGCATCCTTTACAGGTTCCTGACTCGTGCAGCGTTTTAACCCAAAATAAAAGCCCATGTTGGGAAAGAGCTATCGGAGCTCTGTGGGACGCCAGGTAGGCCGGAAAATGAAATGCCACAAATACCTGCAGCTCTCTTGTTTATGGAGGGTAAAATGAGAACACAGATAAATATGTAGGTTCATAGACTTTTTTTTCTTTCTTGCTTCCCTCAGGTTTGTTTGGTTTGAGTTCCAGGAAATTATTCACATGCCTGAAAATTAGGATATCATTAAAATCCTGTGTTTTTGCTCCTTAAGGAAAATGTCCATGCTGTAGGAGGAGTGTGAAACTGGAGTTCGGAATAACATGACAATATTGTATTAAAATTCCCAATGAAATAAATAATTGTTCTCTTTGGGGAATTTTTAATGTCAACAAGAAATAACTAACCAAACCGTCCTTGTTTTTTTTTTTTTTTTTTCTTTCTTGCTTGTTTGTTTGTTTGTTTTCTTGTGTGCCATAAATAAACAGGATGTGCTTTTATGTAGACGTGACCTTCACTCAGTCATGATTAGACTCTCTCTTTTTGCCTCCCTCCCTTTTCTTTTCCCTCTCCCCTTCAGTTTCTCCTTCTCTTCTTCTCTTTTCCTCCCTCTCTCTCATACCCTTCCTTTCCTTCAATTCCTCTCTCTTTTCCTCTCCCTCTTTTCTTGTGTTTGCATGTAGAATGTGACATCAGTGATGATTAAACTCTCTCCCCTTCCCTCTCTCTCTCTCTCTCTCTCTCTCTCTCTCTCTCTCTCTCTGTTTCTCTCAGAAGGCGTTCAGAGACACGAGTCAGTACGTGGTGGGCGAGCTGGTGGCTCTGGAGAGCGAGCAGAGGCAGATCGACACGCGCGCCTCGTGTGTGGAGAAGCGCCTGCGCTATCTCATGGACACAGGTAGCGCGCCCAATTTGCGCCCTAAACAGGGTCTGGCGAATTGAGCGCGGCCCGACTCTCTCCGAGTTTCGGGGGGAAGTGGGGGGCCGTTTGAAGCGGGACGGAGGAGGGGGGGATATGAAAAGGCTCTCCGGCTCTCTGGACCACGGCGATAAGCCGAGCTTCACCGAGAACGATAACGGCCACTGATAGCGCAGCCGAGCGCAACACGCATCCAATATCTGGCCTTCATTGATATGCTGTAGCGGAGAGAGGGAAAGAGGGAGGAGTAGAGAAAGAAAGTGTGTGTGTCAGAAACGGAATTTTAGAGAGGAGCAAAAAATAATAGCATGTGCACACAGATATATACTAGTGCCTCGTCTGCCTGTTTGTCAAACACACAACACATGCACGCGTAAAGAGGATCGGCCGTGTGTAAGGGCGAGGTAAGGGGCACGGTTTGGCCCACTAAAATCTTGTAAAGGTGATGCTCGGCGAACACGGAGCGGCTAAATTTGGACAGCAGCGTCCAGCCACTGATACTAAACAAGCAGTTTCCCACAAGGGAGAAAAGAGAGAGAGGGGCAAAACTGATGCTTTGGTTTCTACGCTGCTCAGTCGCATTGCTCTCATATCAAGACTATCTCCATTTTGTGTTTGCCAACACCACCAGCACCACCCCTCCCTCTTCCTTTCCCTCCATCTCTTTCTCGGCTGGTCTCGAATCTACAGACACCGGAGCCATTGTGCGAGCCTGAAGGGCTTTTTCGCTGTGATGTGATATGAACCCAAGCCGGTTAGCCGCTCAGGACACAAACCAAACAGCCTGAGATAGATCAACATGCTCAAGAGAGTGTGTGTGTGTGTGTGTGTGTGAAGAAAACGAGAGAAAGTGTGTGTGTTGCACGCTGCGTATTAATATTTCAACGTTGCGTGCGTCACCACATAAGCACTCGTTTATCTCGTTCCTTATTCGAATGGTCGTTATACAGCATCCAAAAGGGTGCGTTCATATGTTTCTAATCTCTAATCAGTATCTACATTTTCAGTATTGCTTTAGTTCCTTTGAAAGTGAAAATGCTCTAGGTTTGATTTCCGCATCCTGATGATCAGCAAGGTCGGTTCCCGTTCACGGCAAACACGCGAGGCGGAAACGTGTACAGTCTCAGTAATAAAGCTGCCGAACCGTACTCTGACTTGTCACCGGTATTCTCATCAAAGCAGTATCTTCTGTTCTGTATGTATCTTTTACTTTTCGAAATAATTTAAGGACCACTTTAGAAGTGAATTAAAGACACCAGGTGTAAAGGAAAAGAAAAATACTAAAGATAGCTTTGTTTCTGAGAGTGTACGCAGGATCATTAATAAAAAAATAAAATAAAAAATAAAAAAAAGCCAGTTTATTTGGATATAGATGTGCTAGAAAATGCTAATGGCTCGTTTCACCTCGTGGCAGATTTGAGCTAAAAACAGAAGTGCGTGTTGTGGTCGGTTTTTTTTTTTTTTTTCTTTAACAAAATGGACCGAACGCGGACATCACGGCAAGAAAACTTCTCTCGCCACTTCGAGTTATAATTAACAAACTAGCTAGATAAAGTTAACAGATGACTGAATTACTGAAAGCCGCGTAACACCAAGGACGGCCAAAATGGTGTGAGATTTTTTTTATTTGTTTTTTACTTCACCTTGGCAAAGTGTAAATATAAATCACCAAAATCAGCATGCAGTTTAATTTCCATTCAGCCAGGGTTAATATACCAACCCAAAGTGTGAAAATGTGTGTCATGGAATGAAATGGAGCCTATACGATACACACCTGTGTGCAGATATAATATCGAACTCATTCAGAACAAGTGGTGTGTGTGTGTGTGTGTGTGTGTGTGTGTGTGTGTGTGTGTGTGTGTGTTAAATTAGTGTTAAATCTGGAAAACCTTAAAGGTTCACGAGGGTTAAATCCGAGCACCTCTACTGAAGCGCTTTCGGCAGAGCAGATCTCCATTTCTGTATTAATTCAGTCTTTCATTCATTCATTTGTTCATTCTCCATTCACTCATTTCATTCATCCATTCATGAGCATTATAAATGGGATCGATGTAAACCTTTTAACTCCTTCCCATTTTCTCCCTCCTCATCTTTCTCCCTTTCTGCTGTATTTTCTTCCCCATTCCCCTCCTCCCGTGGCCCTTTGCTCCCTCTTTAGATTATGCACCGAATTCGCTGCCGTTTTGGTTTTGGGTTGTTTTTTTGTTAGGTTTTTTTTTTTTTTTTTTTTTTTTTTGGACGTCGAGTCAGCTCTCCCCAGAAGACTTGGCAGTAATTGGGCCGCTTAATTTATTTACCGTGCGCAGTTCACAGCACATTAGAGAACGGAGATAATTGAACAAGAATTGTCAAGTGTCTTCTGATATCAGGCACATTACAGAAGGGAGCGCGCCTAAGAAAAAAACCCCTCCATTTCCATGCAACCATTGTTTATAGTAATTAAGTACACAGATTTATTCCTTGGTCGCCTTCCAAGCTTATGGCAAGCGCCATTGTTGTCCTCTATTAATATGTAATCAGTAAATAGTTTAATTTTCTAATCTGCAGTTGGAGAATTCGCTTTCTAACAACTCTTAATTACGGTGCTGCCCTAATGATGCGAGCTCGGGCAGACTCGGCGCTCGGGGCTCTCGCTGCGGCTCACGCTTAATGAACTCGTTACTCTTTCACCAGAGGGAGAAGTGTCCTTCACGTGGAGAAAAATCCAGAATAAAAATAATAATAATAATAAGATAAATATGCGCAAATCAACACCACCCATATACTCATTCGGTTCATCCTCACGTCTCGGTGTTTGTCGTCATTCTAATATTTATTTCTAATGAACACATCAAATTTGAATGGCCTGAACAGTGAAGAGGTGAAAAAAAGGTCTATTCAGTCTCAGGACGGTCAATCTGTGGCACTACAATATGTTTCGGTGTCGCATTGAAATTTTTCAGCGCGGCGTTATCGGCGGCGCTTTTGATATCCGCCCGGCTTTCCGGACGCATCCGCTCGACATCCATCTCTATTTATGCATTCATGCACACATATGATTTTCAAATCGCCTTATAAGCCGGCACAATGGACGCAATTATGAAAATAATGGCTTCTAAAGGCACTCTGCGAAGCTCACACCTACCGAGCGCTCGATAAGACAGATAACAAAAAAGCAGACAGAAAGGGAAAAGGACGAGTTTTAGCTGAGATTAACATATGTTTAAAAATCGCACTCGAGCCTGATAAGACTGACACAGGTTTTATTGCACTCTAATCCCTCTCGTTTTTTTCCCCCCTCTCCGTTCATCTCAGTCACAGATATTCATACAAGACGGATATCGTCGGCTCAGTGCGGTGTAAGGACAAACCGGCTCATAATCATGCACCTGTTTTCACGTCAGAATTTTTCCTCCGCTTTTTGCTTAATCTCAGCTTTCATGTGTTTTTATACCAGTTTGTTGTTCGTCTCTCCACTCATTTAATTGTTGGCTCTTATTTTGGGTGTTACGTCGGCCATGCAGAAACAACTGAGCGTGTTTGTGTGTGTGTGTGTGTGTTTTAGGTCTAAACCTCAGGTTTGTTGTGTGTGTGTGTGTGTGTGTGTGTGTGTGTGTGTGTGTGTGTGTGTGTGTGTGTGTGTGTGTGTGTGTGTGTGGGGTGCCACTAATATCCAGCCCCTTTAGTTTAGCAGAAGGTTTAAGCTCGGCTACGTGAGCAGCATGGAGATTCGGCCTCCGAGCTCGGGCAACACAAACAGCCCGCGCAGCTTTAAGTATATTATCAGGCGAGTTCTTTCAGAAACGTATTGCTTAAAGAAGCTTAACATTAATTATTGTAACTTTGGGAAGATTACATCCACAGCGGCCGTGTAAGCGGTGGCGTACTCCTCTTGACCTCCTATGCAAGAGCTTAAAGACACAAGAATGGCATTTCCCCGCAGCATTAATGGGATAACCGGTATAATCTTTCAACAGTAAGAGTGGAAAAAAGTGTTTAGAGTGTAATACCTGTCATTCTGAGGAAGAGGATGTCTCAGGGAATCAACACACACACACACACACACACATCGACGTTTATATTGTGCCATTGATGCAAACTCACTCTCTCTCTCTCTAGCTAACGCTGTCTGGACTCGGTACCTCGTCCACTCTAATTTCAAAGACCAAAGACTTCATTTAGCCTCCCCGCCAAGCATGCGCGCCGAGCGGCAGTAAGTAAGCCTGGAGACAAACGCAGGAATTTGCCTCATAAAGCCGGCCTTTTGGAGCGGCCGCAAAGGCCAGGGCCAGACCAGGAGGTGACCGGCTCTTCAGATCAGATTTAATGCCGGATTTTTCCGTGTCCCCCACCAACAACAAAAAAAAAAAAAAAACTTCAAAGGGGTGGTTAACATCAGAATGGTCCATTTTCTGCTGAGGTGTGTTTATGGCCTTTATTTTGGTCACTGTATTGCATCCTGATTATTTTGAAATCTAAGGAAGGACAACTTTGCCCTTCTTTGTGACTCTTGTGTGCATTTTAGTACAGAAAGTTATAAGAGTCTGGGTCCATTCGTTAACAGAGAAAGAGAGAACAGAGTGAGTGAGAAAGAGATCTCGACTCTGAGAGTCAGGTCAATGAAGCACTAAAGAACAAGCCACTCAGTGGTCATGCGCCACCTTTAAGGCTGTCTGTATATCGAAACAGCGAAAGCACAATTCCGGTAGTTAAGTTGCAGTGACTTTGTGCTCCAGCACCCCCCCCATTCCCACACCATCTTCGGCTCCCCCCGAGTGAGGACGGGTTTTTTCTTCCTTCTCTTTCGGTCTGGTGTCAGCCTTTCAAACATTCTTTAACAGTTGGATGAAAGGGGATTTTTAGGAAGATTAGGGAACGGGATCCTCCAGGCATTGTCTGAAAATCTTAAGATAAAACGCGCGCGGTGGATGGAGCCAGTGGGAGGGGTGTGGGGGAGGGGAGGGGTTTATTGCTCGCTGCAAATAGGCTTCTCCTTTAAAAGATGTGTAATATAGATTTATTATTATTTTTAATAACCGCATGGAAATTATGACGAGTCTCGGTCATCCCTGCCCTTCACCTCTCTCTCACATTCTCTCTCTTCTCCTCTCTCACACCACGGTGTTCAGTGGCTGCTCTTGCTTTTATAAATTGTTGGTGTGAAGTTGAGTTAAACGGCGCACGGCGTAGCGGGCAGCTCGTGATAGGCACGATTAGCATTTTCAAAAGGCGCCACAACGACGCCGCTTATTATAATCTCTCTTTTATTGAGGCATCTCGAAGGCCTTTTCATCATTCCAGTAGCACTCAGCCAAAGCTTCAAGTGTCTCGGCCTGCAAAAGCTGCTATGATGCGGAGAAGCAGCCAAAAACACGCTAATCCTGCCTCTTTTACCATTGCACTGCAGCGTTGCACGCTTTCGGTCTTGACTGTCAAACATACGGAAGAAGGTCTATTTTTCTCGTATTCACTTGTACACAGCTTGACATCAGTGCTGACAATTATTATCATGAATCGGTTAAATGATAGCTTTGCTCTCCGGGCTGAAATCGACAAATTAAGGCTTTACCAAAAGTGGTTTGGGTGCGTAGGGCCCCGTTTGTGTAATTGATCATTATTTGGTTAACAAATCGTCCACTGACGACATAATTGAATTTTAGCCATGCGGTCCATTAACAGACCTTTTCATATGGTAACCGATTAAGACACACTTTACAATTAAGTGTAATGACACGGGAGGAGGGGGACTGGCCTGTAATTAGGGCTTTCATGTGCTAACAGGCCCTGCTATGCTAGCCCGGTTGTTGTTCATTTGCCTTTGTATGGGCCCTGCGCATTCCTGGTGCTCGAATCCGAAAGCCAAACCAGCTTATTTCATCTAATGGAAACGACAATTTAAACGCCATTGTCCTGCCGTTAGGGAGAGATGAAGAGATAGCCGGGGAATTGAGTCCTGTACTTACAGTAGGGGAGGGGACTCATTATCAATTTGTCCTTAAGCAAACCTGACAGGGAGAGGCAGAGGGAGGGAGCGGGAACGGGAACGGGAACGGGAGGGGGAGAAAAGAAAACGGCAGAATCCACAATGCAGATATGGAAAGCAGGGCTAATAGTGTTAGCACATCCATTACTCGCTCGGTTTAATTCATTAAGCGGACAGGGCGGCGACTGTGTTGGCCTCGTTGAAATGCGTGCAATATGACACTGCTCAAATTTGTTCTAGCGCATAGCCTGGGGGTAGAGGAGAGACACTGGGGGTCCTAACGCAGGGGGGAGGGGCAAGTTATCAAATAAGAACTGCGGGGAGTGGCAATACACACACTGACAGTGTGGCACCTCCATACTCACTTATCTTATTTATCTCTCTTCTCTTTACACCAGCACACACACTCTCTCTCTCTCTCGCTCGCTCGCTCCCCTTGTAGCAAAAGTCATCAATGCGTCTATGATCCAGGCAGCGCACGAGCCTTCAGCTATGTGTGAAAATGTTCTTTTCAGTGTTATGATCAACAGTAGGAGATGATCAAACGTCTTAACCAATCACAGGCTTTTTCATCATCGCCAGTCAGCTCTACGTTCCTCGCTCGGTGTCGTGACTTTAAAGGAATGTTCCCGCTAAAAGACAAATCGAATTTCCACAGTTTCACCCCAAATGCAATCAATTAGCTAAGACATGTTCGGTGTGTGATGTTTACTTCCCCAGCCTTTTCACTCAAGCTACAACACTAGTGTGATTAAATGTGTGATTTAATTTTCATTTAAAAAAAAAAAAATCCACCTGCTTCACTGTAACAGCATCAAGTAGCCATCTTGGTATCATTCCACACAAGACCACAAGAAACAGGACTTGTTTAAACACACACACACACACACACACAGGTATTGTGCGACATTACTAATTCTTTTCTCTGTTTTCATCTTACTGCTCTTTTTTTCCTTCTTCTTTATTATTATTATTATTATTATTCCTCCTGTTATATTTGTTGTTCCTATCCTTCTGTGTCTTCTTGCCTCGTCCTCCTCCTCTTCTGTTCTCTTTTACTCCTTTTGGTTGTCGTGGTCTTCTTTGTATACTTCCTCTACCTACCTCCATCTCCTTTTTCATCTTCCTTCTTTCCTATTCTTCTTCCTCTATCTTTTCGTTCTCTTCATCTTCTGTTATTTTCTCCTCGTTTTCTTCTACCTCCACTTCATTTCCTCTTCTATTTTTATTGTTTTACTTCATCTTCTTCCTCTTCTTGTTCTTCATCTTCTCCTCCATCGCCCGTGTGACCGTGTCCTACCACGTAATGTATATCAAATTCTGTCTTCTGGTATTTTATCAGTTATAGAAATTAAGTCTTTCTTGCTCGTTCCTTATATTACCCCAGATAAAAGTGTAAATATTATATCTATTTTACAAAATAGATGAGCTTAAATGAGAATCTGTAGCTTAGGCATGGTGCAAAATGCACAAGATTAACAATTGTGGTAAATGGAAATACGTGTAATTTCTTTTTCTAAACCTTTGATTTAACTGTATTTTGAAGCACCTCTGGTTATTATTTATTAATAGTTAATCACTGTTTGCTTCTGTTGGCCTTCGTTTGTTCCCTTCTGGCTGCCATCAGGAGTTACATGAGTATCATTAAGCTTTTCTTTCCACATTTGTATTTTGCCGTAGACAGTTTTGCATTCTTTACTCCGCGTATCGCACTTAACCGTGTATTCCTGAGTGTGAAGTGAATGAAACTATAGCAAATGTGTTAATCCATCAAAGGAACTCTAATGAAGGAAATTACCGATGGGGTGGGGCATTAGGACGCTGAGAATGTCGTGCTAGTTTGTCAGCTCTGTAGGTAGGCACACATTGCTGGATTAACTTCTTTAGTGGGAGGAGTAAACATCTGTCTCATTTTAATGTCAGAACGTAGGGGGAAAAAACGATCTAGGGAAAATAGCAGTCATGTTGAAATTTTGGTTTTGCGTTCATCTCACATAGCAGTCATGATTGCAGCCAGGGTTGGCAGAGGTGGACTTGTTTACAGCGTTCACGAGAGCCCAACTGAAACCGTTCCATTTGGCTGCGTCGAAGATTTTCCTCATGCAAACACAGATCCATATGCATGTCTTCCTTCTCCTGTCCTCGAGGAGTTTCTCTGTTCTGCGTGCACCAACCCTTCACCCCCTCATGCCAGCAGGCCTCTCCTCTGTCAACTAATCAGCGCCTCAGATGGACGCATTGTGGCTCTATGCAAATCTATTTACATTGGAATAGTGGTATTCGGGGGCAGGGGTGGGTGTGTGTGTGTGTGTGTGTGTGTGTGTGTGTGTGTGTGTGTGTGTGTGTGTGTGTGTGTGTGTGTGTG
>JAQQZR010000005.1:3719154-3769154 GCA_030068235.1 Notoglanidium macrostoma
AAGGGAACATTTTTTCCGGGCCGCCCCCCCCCCCCCACCCCTCCTTTTTTTTTTTTTTTTTTTTTTTGGCTAAAGCTCAATAATATCGCTGACACATCACAGAGTCCACTTGAAAGGGCCCAAACAAGGGCATGAGATAAAGGGTGAAAGAAGGTCCTGGTTCCCTGCTGGGGGTGGAACCTGAATTCTCTCTCTTTAACAGCAGCGTTCTCTAGAAAAGGCATTGGGAAGTACCTCGCATTAGCTCTGGAGATCACTAGTTAATAGGATGATGTCTTTTAGCTTTTGTTATGAGATTATTAACCCGGGATAGGTTGCCATTCTTATCCCAGCCACGACTTGGAGAGCCTGTTGAGCACGAGTGCCAAAACGTATTGTTCCTGCCTTCTTATTGTTCAGACCCTTTTAATGAAACACCTTTTTTTTCCCCCAAGGGCTTCACCAGGTGATCTTTCTTGCACCGCTCTCTCATCTGCCACTCGTGTAATATTAATTACCTGAAGGGTCCTGCTTTTTTTTTTTCCCCCCCCACAAAAAGCTCTTGAGCCCAGGCTCTGTGTTTAATACAAGCCCAAAGTGGAGCGCAGAACCAGGTTATAGGAATAGTCGAAATAAGAGCGAGAGCAGGAGAATGGGATCTGTGTTTACCCCCAAACCCAAGAGGCTCCTTTTAGAGACCTGTATTTTGGGTTGCTTTTGTAAGGTCTCAGTTATTAGGTTAATTTTGGGTGCGAGTTTTTTTTTTTTTTTTGGTAGCACATTTCAAGTCCGAGTTCACCTGTTGGCTTGAACAGACAGGATTAGCTTTGTATGTACTGTACGTTTGTATATTTTTCTATATTCCAAGTGGTGGATGAATTCTAGCGGCCTGTCTTTTACATCCGTCCTTAATCAGGACTCGCAGGTAACACCGGACTCTGGATAGTTTAACATACAAAGCTTGAACATTTCACCTTACGGCCGTCCTCATGAGTCATGAATTTGTCCGTCACTATGCATCGCTTTAATATTTCAGCGGGAGTGACAAGGAGCGTAATAGTTGTTTTGTAACGTAAACTGTCTGTCCAGGCCGTGCGATAGCGGCCAGGGATTAAGGCGAAAGGTGCAGCCCCGGCTAGCCGATAGTCTGTCAGGCCGTGATAATGTTTATTGATTCTTTTTTTTTTTTTAATGCAGTTTAATAGAGTGGGGGGTCGCTGATGGATATTCGCGATTGCTGAAGGCTGACAGACAGGACGAAATTTTCTCGTTCCATACAAATCACGAGGACCAACTTGCGAAATGATGACCAAAATGCATGTTAGCGTAAATAGGGGGAAACAATCAGCTGGCTTGTTTGTTTTACCCCTCGAGTGTGAGGCGTCTTGGCCGTTAGCTCGGGAATCGGGCCTGTTTGCAGAGCGGCTGTTTGCGTTCTCAGCAGTAAGGAGACAGACAAGTGTGACATATTAGAGGGAACCCTATCTTCAAACAATGACATGAATGACGGCGCGATAACGCTGTATGTATAGCCGCAGACTTTTCCCTCATTAAAAGCGACTTTGTCCATCCTGCTAGTTTCTCACCCCACAGTTTAAGAGCGCTTATGGTTATGAATTCCTTCTCTTAAGCCGCAAAGCAAGCAACGTTGGGCCAACAATACCAGTAGCAAATTGAAATCCTGCTCGTGTTGGGGATTGGAGCTTTATTCAGGAATTTAAATACTTGTGTTCAGCAAGTGTTGATATGTCAGCTTGGTGGAAGCTGCTGGAATTCCACTCACTCCTTAAATATAATCATAATATTCACATTTCACTATCTTTTCTAATTTTGCGATATCGGCATCACAGAAACGTGCCATGTGCAAATGAGCACCCCAGGAATTGTGGCGTTGGTGTGTGTTAAACATTTCATGGTCAAATTTATTTAACTTTCACTGAGACACAAAATTTGTTTTACTATATTGATGGCGTCTCATGATCGCAGTGTTTAGCTAATGTAATACTTAATCTCAGTAAGCTAAAACAGCCTCAGCTGCTAAAATAGCAATACTGATTAGTGCTGGTAAACGAATAGTAGCATTTTACTAACTAAACCTGCTGGAACACCAGGCTAACAGTCATACAATCCTGTATTACAAACAGTAATATTATATTAGAATTCGAATTCGAATAGTACCAGTACTAATCCTGAGTGTTAGTTACTCGTAGCTCGGCTAGTGGAAGATGTTTTTCTTTTTTACTCCACCTCTTAACTCTTATTAAAGCAACCCTGAGAACTTTAGGATCATTCAGTGCTTTTTAACAATCTTTATGGTATAGATTAGAAATGTA
This sequence comes from Notoglanidium macrostoma, assembly GCA_030068235.1. Classification (NCBI taxonomy): domain Eukaryota; kingdom Metazoa; phylum Chordata; class Actinopteri; order Siluriformes; family Auchenoglanididae; genus Notoglanidium; species Notoglanidium macrostoma. Next base: position 3,721,467 of record JAQQZR010000005.1, read on the forward strand.
CTTTTATTTACAATTTATTTCTTAGTGATGTCATTAGTGGCTTTGAATCTTTATTATTATTTTTTTTTTTTTTTCGAAAGAGCTGTACTAAAACTAATAGTGCCTTTGAATGCAGACACTCAAAATAATAACGACCCCAAAACCCAACCAATGCTAGTAATATTCTCACAATACCACTTGTACTAATAATACTTAGTATGCTACGTGTTGGCGTCTATCTTTACTTAGTATTTCAATAGTTACTGTTATCTACACTATCATTAATACTACTATAGCTGCGATAATACTAATGAGTGCACTATTGACTTCTAATAGTTAGTGTTTCATTTTTATTAGTTAGTATTTAATCAGTATACTAATATATTCATAATACTAATATCAATACTTGGCATCTAATGCTTTAACAGCAAGTACTAATAACATTATATTATATGAGTATATGAGTACTAATTATTAAATCAGTATATACTACACCATCATTAATGTTACTACTACAGCTGAAATGATCACGTGACCACAGTATAGAATACTACTGTTATCACTGTAAACATAATGATGTGGTTATTCTATTAACTTCTAGTAGTCTGTTTAATTAGTATATAGTATACTAATATTATATATTCATAATACAAACCATTACCTGACGATTGGTTCATACTACTTACACTAATACTACTTGGTATGTTATGTACTATACTTAATCGTTATTTAATTGGTATATTGAACATTATCTACACTATTATTGTATTCATAATATTGCCTTCTAATAGTTAGTATTTAACGAGTATAGAGTATACTAAAACGACTTGTATGTAATATTAATACCAGTATTCGACAACTAATGATTCTACAGCCTGCATTAATACTTGCATGTTTATTATGGTGTTAGTATAAATTGTATATTGGAATGCTAATAATTAATGATTATATATTATGCTAATGTGCTTTATACTAATTACTCTACACCTATCGCTAGTACTAATACTATTTACAGTATGTGTATACTAACTTGGCGTTGAGCTACGCTCTGGTTGGTACTCCTACAGCTGCAGTAGTAACATGAATAGTGATGGCAGTAATGTGTGATTACGCTATTGACTTCTCTTCTACATTTTTTACATTTAGCTCTGTTGTTAGAGGAGATCAAGAGCTCTGGCTTCTTTTTTATTTTCTAAGCCCATGACATGCCTTGTTGCTTTCTTGCTCTCTGTGCTCGCTTAAAAGCTCGGAGGGGAACGAGGTTTGCGCTTAACCAGTTTGGCCTAACCGAGGGAGAAATGTGTTGTGTCCATTCTGAAGCTAGCGACGGGCCTCATGGGCCACAATGGACTCGGCTTTATCCCGAGATTAGGTATTGTGCCTCAAGCCAAACTCCTTTCCTTCAGGCCGGCGCGAGGCTAGTGCGGCCCTTTCATTTCACGCTAACAAGACTTCTCCATGCCACAGCCCCACTCCAAGTAATTAAATCAATCCTTTTGTACTTACCGCTCTCTCTCTCTCTCTCTCTCTCTCTCTCTGCCTCTCTCTCTCTCTCTCTTTCTCTGTCTGTGCTGATGAACAAGGATCCGCTCATTGCCTTCATGCATATTCAGAAATACTCGCTAACGGCCTTTTAATGAGGTCCTGCTCAGTCGCACAAAACAATGATCATCTTGTTCTTTTCTCTTTTGCTTTTCTTTTCTTCTCCCTCACTCTCACTTTAACTCATCAGAACAATCAAGCGTAGATGCGGCGCAGGCGAAGAAGACCAAACGAGACTCACCCCCACTTAAAATAAATTGTCAGTTGTTCAAAAAAAAAAAAAAAAAAGTAAAAAGTGCCTTTTCTGCACACAAGTTGAGATCCGGCCCTTAAAACTCCGATAGACAAATTGGATTACTGCGTATTGGATTAAACAGGAAAATGGTTGGGATAAGAAACGAGAAGAGGTTGCTGTGATCACAGGGTTTAATGTATTTCTTTTCTTTCCAGTTTTGTTCCCCTCTTCTTCCTCCCCCCTTCCTTCGCCTCTTTTCCTTTTTTTTTTTTCCCAGAGTAAAGAAACCCCGCTCACCAGATCCAGGATTAATTTGTAATTGTTCTCGTTTCTTAATACTATTGGAAAGATTATTATCTAAATCAAATGAGGGAAAATTTTGTAATTAAACGAAGACACCCAAACAATTCCCCTCTTGTCGAGGTGCACTTTCATGTTCAAATTTGCGAGGTTTATTTTGTATCGGATTGTGTGGGTTTGTTTTTTTGGAGTTTGTTTTTTTTTTTTTGCAGATATCCGAACAGCAAGGCCTTTAACTTTGATATAATTAATTTTCTATTTACGTCTGTCTCATCTTGTGGAGATTAATGTAGGCTGTTTAACTTTGCAAGACAGCAAATCACATACTGCACATATCAGTAGAAAATTAGCATTCAGTTCTTAGCTGTAGATCATTTATGCTAATAAGATGCACAGGATACAGTAAACTTTAGGAAATATAATACCTGAATGGTAAAAGCTGAATTCTAAATGCATTTGAAGACCCTTTACACCTGTAATACATACATGCTATGCTTGGCAGGGACTTAGCAGCGTGTGTGTGTGTGTGTGTGTGTGTGAGAGAGAGAGAGCAGGGAGAAGGCAGCTGAATGTGTGTACTATGAGGGGATTTCATTAATGCTATCTGGTGTGAATGTAACAGTGGCTGTGATTCTTATCTTAATCTTATTTGGCTATAGAGGCTGGTTCAGCCAGGCCCGGCCACGAGCCCTCAGGACACACACACACATACACACACGCATATATACGTTTGTGTGAGTGCGTGTGCGCCCGCTCTATCCGAGTGTGATTTCTCGTATGTATAAATTTCTGATAATGTTTTTATTTGTGTGCTACAGCGAATTACGATGAGATCAATAAAAGCGACACATTTCAGTTGAAAAGCCCTTATAATGAGAGAGAACGGAACTGTTACCGAATCAGTTACCGTAGAAACGACGCATCATATTTATACTGAACGTTCACGTTATGAACGTGTTCATTTCACTTTATTCCTAGCTGTGAACATTAGAGATGAGATGATGTTTTATTGACGCCTGATATGACGACGCCAGAATGGTAAGATGGGTCAGGAGTCAAGCTGTAGGTGCGAGTGTGTATATATGACCGTGTCCTCATGGCACGCGTGTTCTGCTGTCGTAGATGATCATGCACACACAAACACACACTCCTCCGGTGGAAACGTCCTCAGCGATGCGCCTCCTAATCCTCCGCTCCCTCGCAATGTCACACAAGCTTAATATTACCGTTTATTATTTGTTTGTTTCATTTGGAGCTACAGCGGCCTGTCAGTGAGCGCTTTATCCTTTTCAAGCCCGCTATTTAAAAGTTGAATACGATAATCCAGGAGCCGCTTCCTGAATCCCAGGACTTTTATTCCCCTTCATTTTTTTCCCCTCCAAGTCACCACAAATACATAAAACTAAACTACGCACATATGTGTAGCGCCTTGTTTGTTTGTATATGTATATTTTTTCCCCCCTTTGAGTGACTGATGATGTCACGTGAAATCCACCAGTCACATGACGTTAGGAAAAGACAGCGCGGCTCTCCAAATTCTCGTCCCTTCACCAGATTTGACTTTCCGAAGACCGTGCGCAAGTGAAGTGTAGTCGAAGACGTTTCTGCTGCTTGTGTATTTGCCTTTCATGCGACTCTGACCCCCGTTTTGACACGCTGCTTTAATAGTACCAATGCATGTTCTGCAAGATCGTTTGAGCACTCACGGACGTTCAGTAATTGCTCTTTGATTCCACTCAGACCTGTCCGCGTGAGTCTGCACATTAACAAAGCTTAAAGAAAAAAAAAAGGGAGGGAAAAAAGGTGTTTGGACGCTAATTCTGTTGTTGATGTTGTCAGGCGCACACAGGTATTAGAGCGCTAATGAGTAGAGAGGGTGATTACATAAGCTTAAGGGATCTTTCATCTTCTTGTTACTTTCATCCCGTCCTTCAAAGAAATCCTTAGCGTCGCTGGAATGCTCAGAACGCCGAGGTGGCGGTCCTGCGTCTCGAACCCACTTAACCGATTCGCCTGTAACGTCTCCTTCCTGTCTGCTCTTGGCGAAGGCTAAAATTTATCCTGAACGCCTGTCTGGAGATTAAATTAGAAACGTGCGTAGGATGTTTTTAACACACTCTCCTCAGTGTGCATATTCTGGAATATAAAAGTCCGCCCTGGTCTGCTTATTTAATTTCTTTAGAGTTGACATCTTGTACTTGTTGGCACGTAGGTAGACGTTTTTGGGGTAGATGGCAAGTCGTGGGTTTATCATATTGTACCCTTTGTCCTACGTTTCTCCGTATATACGGAGCCCTCGTGTATTGTGTGTTGAAGCCTCTTGCATTTCCTATTTAGGCTTAATATACAGCGTGTATGGATGAGACACCAATAAAAAAAAATTGACCTAACTTGAAATATTCCATCTCCAGTCTGGAGGCTGTCGGCGCTGGTGGTTTCTGAAGCAGCACAAAGTCTCCACGTTAATCCCAGCTAGTGTGGGAACAAAACAGGCCGCCTGTAATCCGGCCTCCTAATCCAGCGTCGTCTTATTGACAATGGCAGCATCGTGTGAAGTGTCTAATACGTTGCCGCCGAACACACATCTGGCCTGCTTCCTAACTTGCGTGTCGATCTGTGCGCCTGAGAAAGAGTCGCCGGGCTAATCTCATTTGATGCACTTCAGTCCGGGGAGAGGGAAGGTTCGGGAAACGGCCGAGGAGCTGCTCGTGTTTGTGGAGCTGTGATTACTAAGATAGTACTATTGCATAAACTATACTGATAATCAGTAAACAGTATCGTGATACTGAATTCTACCATCTCGTACCATTGTGTAGTGAATATTACTTTTATATGTTTATAAGCTTTAATACAGTAGTATTAAATATGAAGCAATACTTTGCACATTTGATTTTGAAACACTTTTGAGAAGCAGCATGTTGCCGTAGTATACCAATTACTCATTATATGATTACGTAGAAACGATTGTGAGAAATACCTGCTGTAATAACCGTTTTGCTAAGTGCTTGTGTAAATATAGGTGCGTCTTACCTAAAAGAGTAGAAGTAGTAAATATGTACTAATGCTTTACTATTCAAGCATAATATTCCCACATTTCCAGATTGCGAAGTTTGCATGCATGCGTGTGTAATATTTGCAAGTAGTACGTTTAATATACGTCGGAGTAAATATTTCATGACGCCCTGCTGCGTGTACGTGAATATGCAGCACGCGAGGGGTCTATCCGATATGAATTATTATTTCATTTGTGTTTTCCTATTCAGTTATCAACGCCTGCTGGAGTATAGAAAGTGTTAAAGAGGTTTACAGAAAATCATCACTGCTACGAGTCAGATACCTGTTACTAATGGGGATAATTTAATAATAGTCATTTAGAAGAGAACATAAACAAACTAAACTGTGGCAGGATTTTATGTTTTCTGGTGGATAATGCAGTATAGTAGCTGTGCCTCTACCGTACGTCCACTTACGTGTTGCTTGTGTGTGTGTGTGTGTGTGTGTGTGTGTGTGCACTCTGTCCTATAGGGAAGAATAAGGAGGAGGAGGAGGCCATGATGCAGGAGTGGTTCACGCTGGTGAATAAGAAGAACGCTCTGATCCGGCGCCAGAACCAGCTCTCTCTGCTGTGAGTTCCTGTTTGCCCTCTTCAGCCTCTTCCTCTCTCCCTCTGTTCCTTCTCCTTTTCTTTCTCTCTCTCATTTTCTCTTTCTCACGGTGGAGCGTCACCAACTGTGTACGCACACATTTTTAATGTTTAGACACCTACACTTCAAAATCGTCGACCCTTGGGACTAGGGCGCGGGGATGAAGGTCAGGCGGTGAAGGGCACAGCGGCTTATTCCATCGCCCCCCTTCCCCCTACCCCGGATCCGGCGGAAAAATGAAATCGCGTCAGTCACCTCGTGGCTCTAATGAAATTCAGTGCCCGTGCGTGTTATTTTCAGCCATTAGCCGTATTGGATCAACCTGTACCGACTTCAGAGTTATTTGAAAGCGGCCACGACACGGCGCTGTCACCGATTTTGTCATTTTAATGTGTGGTTAAGTTTTAAAAATGGCTATTATGTAATCTCGCGTTCCTTGCGGAATGAACGAGAGAAAAGATAATTGTTCTGTAATCTGTCCTTTTCTTTGAACGAGACGCACGGTAAATCCAGGTCAGCTTTTAATTCCAGAGAGAGAGAGAGGGAGAGAGAGGGAGGGAGGGAGTTCCCAAGCTCCTGCAAATGACAGATCGAAGTGTCCTAATCATATTATATCACTGGGAGAAAGAAAAAAAAAAAAAAAATGGAAACGCACTTCTAAGTGCTCAATTAAAAGAGTCTTGATTATTATTATTATTCCTTTCATTTGGCTCTTTTGTCAGCGAACGGGCTCTGAAGGACGAATTCTATTACGGACCGCAATGAGCTCATTTCCAATACATGTGAAAGAGCCGAAATTAAATTTGCTCGTTGATACCCCCTCTCACATTCCTTCCCTCCTTAATCGCGGCTCTTTCCCGCGCCGTCCTATCGCCCCGACCAGCCCTCGCCGCGGCCCGTTTGGGTATCGCTTATTTGCAGTAGATTAATGTGGCGCGCCGAGGTGTCGGCGAGTGCTCGAATCAATGTTTATTAAAGGTTTCTTTAAGTGTTTAATGATTTCGTAATTAACATATTGATGAACTTTTACAACTTGCCCAGGGAGAGGGAGCATGATCTGGAGAGACGCTTCGAGCTGTTGAACCGGGAGTTAAGAGCAATGCTGGCGATTGAAGGTAAGCGAGAGTGGATTTGGGGGATGGGCGGGGTGGGGTTACAAAAAAACAAAACGCTGTGTGAGAGAAAGACAAAAAAAAAAGTCTTTCTTTTCCCTCGTCTTCTCTCTCCACCTTTGCCGTCACCTTTTTAACGACGCTGAACCACTTAAGCTCTCCGGAAATTTCTCATTGTATTTAATATGACCAAGTAAATGTCTCTAGTGTGTTCGGTATTACTGTTAAGTGCAGATGTCATGTAAGCATCGATGCCGCGTGATGCTGCATGATGTGTCCTAAGGCATCGCGGACTACCCGCTATATTCATAATCTTTTTTCGAGTGCGTGTTATCCAAGCGGGAAAAGACGGCAAAGGGGGAAAAAAAAGCCTGTATCAAAGTTGTCTGGTTAACTTTAATCCTTTTGACTGTGTCCCTGCTTTCGCAAAATGAACCTTTCGCAATCGATGCAAATTGATTTTGCTATTCGATGGTGACCCTTTGCACCCCTCGGCTAGCCACGGTAATTTCTTTCTGCACCTGATAAGCTACCTGATCCATCATAAATCAATTCTAATTAGTTTGAGGGGGCCGACGGACGACATGCGTAGCTAAGCAGAGAGCCACGTCTGCGTCGTATACAGGTTTTATTATTATTTTTTTTCATTTATTCCGCTTACCTGCCTTCCTCTTTAATTTACTTTTATACAGGATTATGTACACATTAGTAGGAGGTTGTGTAATGTGTTCTCAGGTCTGTTTTTGACTTTAGAAAAAAGTTATCATGGTGTTTTTATCTCCTGTATATAATATGATTGAATGGCTGATTGTTTTGGCCACAGGTTATCTGACAACGGACTGTGATGCCCGGAAGCACACTGGAGTATTGGATTTTTTTTATTTTATTTTTATTTTTTTTAATGTATAGTTTTTAAAGATGTTTATACATCACACCATATCCAGTGCTCGCCGTATCAATCCATAAACTGGAAACTTGTTACCTTTTATCGGCCCTCTCTCTCTCTCGCTCTCTCTCTCTCTCTCTCTCGGGCTTCAGCACTTAACATTCAGAGACAGCTCTTTTCTTGGGCGAAGCAGTGATAGTTCTGACCTGCTGGTGAGGGAAGCGAGTGCATCGCTTTCTTATTTGGTGCTTCAACAGGTCTTTTCACAGCCAGCCAACGCAGACAGGTAATTTCTGATTTGCTTGGCCGGCTGACGACAGTAGTAATAGAGACCACTGAGGTGTTTACACACACACACACACACACACACACACACACACACAGGTCGGGGGAAAAAAAAGCACAGACACTTCATCTCCGGCGGGTGCTGATATGGTACTTAAGTCGCCTTTTCCACAGAAAACATAACCTGTACTAGCAAGAAGATTCTGAAGCTGAAGTTTAGTTCTTCTGTTACCCAATGGCTCATTTTCACGTCTCCGTACGCCTCTGTCTTCCGTATGTTCTAAATGCAAAACTTTTTGCATTTCTCAAAAATACGGATCGTAACGTTGGCTTGAATTTCGATATGTAGTATTATATTTCAAATATATTAACGAAAAAAAAAAAGAGAGATATTATATTAGCTCTCAAGAGGTTAGGGTTTGAAAGGAAGACGCACACACGCACAATCCGATCGACAGGGTGGAGAAGATTCATGTGCAGGTTTGCTTAAAAAAAATAACACGGCAAGCGTTCATGTCGGCGAAACGATAACCCGCGCTTTGGTCCTCTGGATTTGCAGGCAACATTATGAAGAGGGCGAAAAGATGGGCCGAGGATTGAATGTGGCCTTCTACAATATGCCATGGTTCTTATTTTTCTGCCTCCAAATTGATCCTTTTTGGCCTTTTTATCTGCCTTCCATGCACACACACACACACACACACTCTCTCTCTCGCCCTCGCCGTCCCCTTCTCACACACATTTCTTGCCCCTCCTTCTCTCTCAGTTCAGACTTGGTGCACTCCGGGGCGTGTTATTTGAAAGTGGACGCGCCCCTCTTAAAGGGATTTCTGCATAGGTCCCCTATTTTTTGTTGTTGTTGTTACGGTTTTATATGATAAGCTTTTTTTTCTTTTTTTTTTTTTAGATGTTTAAAATCAATATGTAATCCTGTGCAGGAGCTTATCCCCCCAACAACCCCATTTGTAAATCTATTTGAGCTTTGTTACCCGCCCGGGCCGGCGTATTCCTCAGATTGATTAGGTGCAGTGCCAGGATCCTGTCAAATGGCCGCCTTTGATGATGTTGCAAACTCTTTCAAGATTGCTAGTTGACTGGAACTGCAGATAAGGCAGGGTGACAATTCCTCCTTTTTTTGCACTATTCACAAGGAAAAAAATCTATTTATTTCCATTTCGGTGTAGATTTCAGGGGTGTTTGTGAAAGGTTTATTTCTTTATTTATTTCTTTATTTTTCCAGTGCGGAGTTGTATACTCTACAACAACACGGATATTTATATTCCAATCACACTGGAATATATTCCTTTATTTGTTCTTACTATTATCTTCATTTCAGTGTCTAATAAAATTGCTTTTGGCTGAATTGACAAGATGATGCTGTAGCGGTGAGCTGGCCTATCTGTACAATGGTAAACCATGATAAAGAAAATCACAAATATTATATATATATGTATTATAATTATGGCATGTTGGGGTCTTAAAAAAACTGTGTTAACAATTCCCTTTTGTACAATGTAAAGAACAATACTGCAATACACCAGAAAGCACAATATTAATGTTTATATGGTTAATCCTGTTACGAGTTTTTTTAAATTCGTACCAGTATTTTAGTTGTTGTTTTTTTCAGCTCCAAATTTAGACGTAGGTATAAATCAAGTGAATACTTGTCAATCTCACACTTAATCATGTGGCGTCTTTTTTTTTTTTTTTCTTTTCTTTTTTTTCTTCTCCCCTCTCAGTAATGCCCCTGTCTGCCATGTTGGGAAGTTTCAGTCATGCTGCAGTCTTCAGTAAAATGCTGCACAGATCTGGTTTCAAAAGCCCCACACGTTCCTTTCCTGAGCTCTTTGTCAGCGTTTCAGTCCTCCACTCCACCAGGCTCCTGAATGTGCTAATGCTAATTCATTTTGTTCATTGTAAGCCTCTTGGCTGAGTTGCAAAGCTGCCATGACTTTGGTCCAAATGTAACGTTCAGACTTTTTTTTTTTTTTTTTTTTTTTTTTTTTTAGTTATGAATGAACACCAACAGAACAACATTATGAATAAAATGAATTTCATTTGATTTTGGATTGAGCGTACACCAAAAGCCTTTTATTTATTTTTTAACCGTTAGAGCTCATAAAGATCAGTTCAAAGTGAATTGTCTTGTAGACAGTAAAAATATGGATATCATTTGTTATTACTATCCAAGTACGTAGCGAACAAGAGTATTTTTTTTTTTTTTTTTTTTTTTTTTTTTTTTAAGTTTTTTTAATGTAAACCTTGTCTGATTGTAATTTATTATTGTGCTCTGATGTAAATGTGTGTTAATTTCCCAGTAGAGTTTAGGGCTGAACATTCTGAAGTTATAACACGACAATATTTTACAGCCGATGGGTTGTTTTTTTCCTTCATTTTAAGCATTTCATATCATATTCCTTTTCTACAAGTTTGGAGTTTTATTAACTGCTATTACATCTGTGTAGGTTTTTCATGCATAATAAACCAGACAGCTGTAGATATCTATTTTTTTATAAGCAAAAACTTTTATTGTGGACTGGTGTGCAGTAGATGAAGGTGCCATTCCACAGACTATTTTCCTGTCAACTTCTCCTTTCTAGGCGCCATGTTAGGCTTTGTCTTGAGCCCCAGTTGGCCTCTATCCAACGCCATCTTACGTTGCCACTCAAATCCATGCACAGCTCAAATCTTCTGTAACAAGATCACGTATTTTGCTCCGGATTCCTCCGACCTTGCATACCTCCTGGTTTTTTGTTTTGTTTTGGGTTTTTTTTTTTTTAGGTAACAATTTTTTTTAATAAGAAAAGCAGCACACTGAAGTAGAATGTTGCATGCTGTCCTTGCAAGCTAAAAGCAAGGGCTCGAATGCAGAGTTGCATCTTGATTGTTAAATTTTGTGGAAATATTAAAGCGGAACTCTCGGAAGGAGCACTCGGAGAGCCGTTGAGCAGTTTGCGCTCTTGAATAAATTTCGCTTTGGAGGAGGGTCATGGGGATTTGAGCCAGTGCATTCTTGTGTAGCTTCTGAGGGCTCACATGGTTACCATTGGCGTGCATTGTTAGGGTTATCTGAATAAGCAGCGACCATGTGAGTTTTGACGTGATCGCCCAGGGCAATGGAGAATCAGAGAGAGAGAGAGAGAGAGAGAGAGTAATCCAAACAGACTGCACACACCACTTTTTATTACCCCCCTCGACTTGTTTGTCGCTTCCTCCTTTTTTCACTTTGGGGAGGGGTTCAGGAGTTTCCCTGAGTGACCGTGATGGGTTTGGGACTGAGGTTGAGGTGGGCCGGAGTGAAGGGGAGGGGCAGATCCGCTTGTGCACTCGTCCATGTCTCTCATCGCCCCTCTTCATTGTTTACCTTCTTAATGAGGAGGGTGGGACGCTCCTGGCTTGATTGACAGCTGCATGCTGCCTCTGCCACTGGGGAGCATCTTTGGCTTTTTGGCCAAGAGTGATGACAGGGGAAATGGAGGTGGGACTGAGTCAACAGTGCCTCTCTTATACCCTCTCTCTCTCTCTCTCTCTCCGTGAGTGTCACTCTACCTTTCTGGAAAAGTTTTTTGTGGCCCGTAGCTCACTCACTCTGTGTGAAGTGGCCATTGTCTTTTTTTTTTTTTTTTTTTCCCCTTTCTTTCTTTTTCCCCCTGAATGCAATGGGAGCAGGATAGGGAGAGAGTTCGTGAAAAAGAAGTGAGCCGCGTAATGGTGTTTTTAATAAACGTAAACTTTTTTATTTATTTATTTTTTTTAAACGATCATTAGATTTAAAGACTCCCTCGGACTCCTCGCTCTCTTCTGATCATCACAGAAAAGTTTGCGACCACTAGAACGTGTTAACGTATTTGTCGAGCACTCACAGCATTAGCTTTTGATTAGGTTAAAGACGGAGGAGCAGAGCGCTTTCCTTTGGTGCTGGAGCGCCCAATAACTCTCCAAATATTGGTACTGTGTTCATTTTGCCTCTGTGCTTCACTTCAAAGGCTAAATGAGGCAGCGGAGGAGACCTTTTAGAGCCCACCTCGGCTCTCAGCGTGATGCACACGTACCGCCCCGCTGCCGCAATTTCACACGCAGCACACGAGAAATATTTATTTTTAATAAAGTCCACTTATTTTAAGGATTGACATTTTCGCAGGAGCAGGCTGAACGGCCGTTTTATCTCCTGCACTCCTTTTTTTTTTTTTTTCTCCCCCCTAGAAATCGATCACGGTTAAATGTTGACATGACACATGGTGTTAGTGAGAGAAGCCCTGAGCAGCACGAGGTCTTGCGCTTTTATACAGGCTAGGCTAATTTTTTTGTGTGAATGTGGAGTGCACACTCACTCCAACACAATATGTTCTTACATCGAGCTGAAGAATGGACTTGGTAACCAAATGTCCTGTTGGCTGTGAGCAAGGCCCTAATCTCAGCTCGTATCAGTAATGGCTGAGCCTGTTAGCAGGGCTGATATTTCAGACCAGCAGGCCAGCCTACCTGGCCAGGTCACCTCTCTCACACGCACACACTTTGAACCTTTACCTTTTGAACCTGTGCCAGTAGGCAGATTTGGTGTGTTGACGTAATGAGATTAAATTTGGGGCTCTGATTAGGAATCACAAGGCAGATTTTTAAGAATCTCGTTCTTTATCCTGCATCGAGGCACAAGTCCTCGGTCCATTTGAGATCAGTTCAGGAGTGTTAGGAATTTCATGTCGTGTGGTTGGACAGAATGCGTTTACTTCTCTTTGCCCATGTTCTCATGTTTTTAAGTTCCATCCAGATGAAGTTGACGGACTCGCCAAACCACAGTAGCGCAATTGTTAACTTTTCATTGCTGATAAAAAGGGTTGGGTTCTCGTGCATGCAGCACCCGCTTTTTATAAAAGCCCTCACAGGTTTCTGGAAGTTTCGAACCTGTTTACAGAGCTTTGAGGTTTAAGTGGAGTTTGAATGATGACTTTTTGTCAGAACGTGTTCCGAGTCCAGACGTTCATTAGATTAATGCGCTTTTTTGTGCTGTTTTTTTCCTGAAGTGCCTCTGTCTCACTCTGAATTCAGATTGGCAGAAGACCGAGGCCCAGAAGCATCGGGAGCAGCTGCTTCTAGACGAGCTGGTCATACTGGTCAACAAACGCGACGCCCTGGTCCGAGATCTCGACGCACAGGAAAAAGAGTATGTCCACGTCTCTGTCTCTGTCTCTGTCTCCCAGCAAGGCATTCTGGGATAGTTGAGCCAAGGCAAGGCCTCCCAAGTGCCCAAGCCTGATTGTCCATTACTTCTGGCTCACCAAAGTTGGTTAATAGTTGTTTTTCCACCCACTCACTTTGTGTTCAGAGGTGATGTAGGTATGGAGGTCAGTCAGGAATCAGGAGATGGAGAGATTATTAGAGTTCCACTAACTGGAAGATGGAAGAGTTGTCCCAGGCATAGGTGTCATTTCCATTTCCTTGAGTCCATCCTGGACTATGGACCTTTGACCTTGCGTGCGTGTGTGTGTGTGTGTGTGTGTGTGTGTGTGTGTGTGTGTGTGTGTGTGTTTGCAGGGCAGAGGAGGAGGATGAGCACCTGGAGCGGACTCTGGAACAGAACAAAGGAAAGATGGCTAAGAAAGAAGAAAAGTGTGTCCTTCAGTGATTTCCAAACAGACACTAAAACTTACTAAAGTGTTTACTACAGTTTTGAGAAATGTATCGTTGTTATGATTATTATAATGAGCATTGCGTACTTCTGTTTATTTCGGCTTGAGAGGAAAGTTTGGTCAGCGTTTGCAGCCCAGAGCTGGTGCGTGTTAATTCACTAACGCCTTTGGTTTTCTTTATACCGAGAGATTACATTTCACCGACACTAATAGATCCTTTTTTTGGTTTGTTTCGATTGTGTTGAAAAGGTACTTTTATGTGATTAAAAACAAACTTTTCTGAAGAACCCGAATAACCACGACAGAGAGGAAGCTCCACGACGATCCACTGACTTTTCCTGTTTGTTGTTTCAGACAGACGCGTAGCTTCAATCATACGAATGTGTGTTAATTTCCCAGTGGAGATTAGGACTGAACATTTTAAGGTACAACACGACATTATTTTATAGGGACATTTTTTTTTTTTCCCTCTTTAGCATTTCACAAAGAAATTCAGCATTTTATCTATAATGACTCTAAACAGTTTCAGCATATCTTCTTTTATTCCAAGCAGTGTTTATTACTTGATGTGTAACTTTTAATTCATAATTTTTAACTGTATAGGATCTTTTCAAGGGGACGTTGCATTTAAAAAAAAAAAAAAAAAGAAAGAAAGAAACATTGTGATTTTATTTTTTTTTGTTTTTGTTTTTTTTGTTTTACCAAAAGGTTCGGGATGTTCCATAGCAGGAATTTTAGAGTACTTTTAAGTACTTGTATTTAGACTGAATGGTTAAGATGTACATTTCATTTCACTGTTTGATGGGAGGTAAAGAGCGTGTGGAATCCTGTTTCCAAGAGCAGTTTGAGATCAGAATTAATTTATTGCCGTTTGTCCTTTGAGACGACTAACCATCTTCACAACCTCGTGCATTAACTCAAGGACCTTGTTAATATTTATTGTATACTTTAAAAAAAAAAAAAAAAAAAAAAAAAAAAAAAAATGCTTTCATACGCATTTCTCTGGTTCACCTCGCGTGCTGCTGTCTTATCGTGTGAACATTGTTTATTTATTCCTAAAATGACCAGACATCAATAAAACCTGAAATGCTTTCATACTCTTAACAAAACTCCTGCGGCCTTGTTTTCTTATTTCCTTATTTTATTATTTTCCTCAGCTGATGTTAGCTGTGACTGGTGTTTACAAAGCAATGCTAATTAAAAAAAAAAACAATTAAAGCTTGTGCACATTGTAGGTTTATTTTTTAAATATGACACTTTTCATCTTCTCCAAGCTTTATTATAATAAATATATTATTATTTTATTTTAAATATATAATTAATATATAAAATATATGTTTTTTATTCTTTCTTTCATTTGAATTTGAAGTCATATTTATTCTCTCCTTCTTCAAGCATGGGTTAAGGAGTAGTTCGGCCTTTTCAATTGTTCAGAGCGCAGACTATTTTATTTATTTATTTATTTTTTAAAGAGTGATATTAGCTAGATTGCTTTATTTCATATTTCTGTATTACTCATTAAAGAGCACAACTAAAAATAAAGTAACATTAAAGTGGTCAGACTAAAAGTGGTACTAATTAAACAAATACATAAAGAAGTAAATAAATAAGTCAAATGGGAATGTGGTTATGTAGCCGAACCCTGAATTCGCCTCTGCATGTGTGTGTTGTAATTTGCCGCAGAGGAAACTGGATGTGAGAAAGCACTTCTTGCTGAGCCTCTGCTTTTACTCACACTGAAGGTTTTCCCTCTTTGTGAGCTAAAATATATCATTTATGAGAGGGAATTGATCATGTTCTGGGCTAAAATGAGCTCTGACAGCTCCCTCTTACCCTGATACCTCCACATTAATCTACACCCCCTCAAGACACTCTTTGTTTCTTTTCGTTTTTTTCCTTTCACATCTGTGTGGTGACTGTAATGGTGTGTAGAGCTCACACTTAATAATCACTTAACTGATCTCTCTCTCTCTCTCTCTCTCTGTCTCTGAGAGGAGTGTGTGTGTGTGTGTGTGTGTGTGTGTGTGTGTGTGTGTGTGTGTGAGAGAGAGAGAGAGAGAGAGAGAGAGAGAGATGGATATTTTTTCCTGCAGCCTTGGCTGCGTGATCCGTATAAAGGAAGCCGTGCTGGGATTTTTTTTTTCCTAATAAAATCACCACCTTAAACCATTTCAGACCACTATTATCTATTAAACACAGCCAGTGTAATCATCTGCCTCCCAATGTGCCTTGTAATAATTATAATGTTTACGTCTTTTTTAAAACTAATGACTAATGTGACAAATTAAGTAGCCTTCTCATTAAATCAAATTGACTTTCTTTAAAAAATTTAAAAAAAAAAACACTCCAATCAGCTGCAGGAATGATTGAGCTTTGAATCAATTTTAATATATATAACATTATAAAAAGTCATTTTTCTTTAATTTGTAAACATTCTGGTGTTTTTTGGGTTTTTTTTTTAAATAACTAGCCTGACTTCACTGCTCATTTGACTTTGTCATTTTAAATAGCCAGGACAGTAGCTATAAACCGCAAAAACCGAGACACAAAAAAAACCTGTCTAGTTTATTTACTAGTTTAAAACTAGTTTATTTACGTTTAAAAAAAAAATAGTCAACTATTTATTTCTAAGCTATTACTTAAAACTAATCGTGGATTCGGATAAACTTATTAAAAGATGTAGCAATGCCGTTTAATTGGATTGGACATGGAAATATTACGTCATTTTTAAAATATAGTTATAAACAGTTTTACACATTGATAAACATTCAGGGTTTTAGTGTGTATAAAAGTGCTCCAAGGTGATAGTTAGCATCTCTCTTACCTGAATGTCAGATAAGTGCCCGGTCTGTATCTGGATAAATAAATCAGTTAATAAATAGAGAAGGAATAAAGAAGCCGCACTTTAGAGGCAGTGAAGGAAACTCCGGGTTTTTGGATCCTGGGTCCTGACGGGTTGGTTTGGGGGTTTTTTGGTACAGGTGATGTTCTTCCTCAGCGTCTTCTCGTGACAAAATAAAGCACAGGGTCAGATCAGTCCCGCTGTTTGGCTCAGAAGGCCCTCTTTCTCCCTGAATATATCACTATTTTATGCCTCGTCGTTTGTAATAAGAATCGACACCACTACAATCCCGCGAGCTGCGCCAATACTGCCGGCTAAAGAGACAAAACTTTTTCTTTTTTTTTTTTTCCTTTTTTTTTTTTTTTGATTCCCTCTTTTCGTCCTCCTCCTCCTCTTCCTCCACCTCCTCTATTCGCCTCCTCTAATCCCGAGATTTGCGAGCTCGGCGTTCAGGGAGGGAAAAAAATCGTGTGCAATTTGGGATTAGACAAAAATGCTTTTAGTATAAAAAAAAAAAATCCACAACTTGAGAACCTGATACTTTGTTCATTGGGTTTATATGAGAAAGAGAGAGAACAGAATAAATAAAGAATCACAGGAATGAATTATTAGGCTAATTAAGGAATTAATGCGGAATAATGTTCTGAGTTGAAGGATCACAATCCTTTCATCATTATTATTGTTATTATTATTATTATTATTGTTATTATTATTATTAATTTGGGTTAAGTGTATTTCATAATAGGGAAATAAGGAATATTCTAACACCTCAACAACTTGTAAGACATGCTTTTTCCCCCCTTTGCAAAACCAAGTAACTTTTTTCTCCAGTGTTTTTCTCTTTTGGCTGAAGCATCTCAGTTCCCTCCTGTAGGCCACTTCTCCTCTCCATGACTTTATAGACGTGTGGATCTCTCTAGATCTCTGGAAAGCCGCTCTTTGATTCAGATGGCCCATGTAAGTAGAGTCTACAAAAAAAACCAAAAATGTAATTTGGTTCCTTTACGGCGGTCACTTGCTTTGAACATCAGCTCGCTTTCAGACCGAGGCTCAATTAGAGCGAGTTTATTTTGGTGACACCGACAAAAGAGCCCGAAGCGAAGCTCCTTAAAATTAAAATGACCGTCCATCCCCGAGCCTGGGACAACCAGCCAAGGAAACACATTCTGTTAGCCGACTTTTTTTTATTTGTGTAGTAGTAGTGATTCTTTAAAAAAAAAAAAACTAGTTTTTTTCTCGACACTAATTATTTATTTTTATGATTTTTTTTTTGCCCCCCCTCAGTGTTTTTTTCACTCCAATCCCCTTTCCTTAGCCTATTTCCCTCTTAAAAGAGACCGCCTATTAAACTTTATTCAGCACTATTCCCAAATCTAATTCTAAGTGGGGATTAAGCGGGCATTAATATTCATGAGATGGCTTCACAATCAAACAATAAATCAAACTTTATATTATATCGCATTTGTATCCCGCGTTAAATCAACAGACATTGGGTTGTGTAGATTTGTACAGGACTTTATCTTCCAAATAAAGTTAAGAGTTAAAAGATTAATCCGCATTTTAATTCTTTTCTATTATTATTATTATTATTATTATTATTATTATTATTATTATTATTAGATTGTGTATCCATGTCGCTGAGGTTATATTTTTCTACTGATTGCTTGAGTATTTATTATTATTATTATTATTATTATTATTATTATTATTATTATTATTATTAATAATAATAATCGGTGCTTTTATTTTTTGCAGTTTCCTATTATAAACCTGCATCTTGCTCCAAATATTAAGTTTTAAATCATATGCATGTTTTTAATCGTGATTCTGTTATTTCCATATTTGTAACACTTCCTTTATTGCTGAAATTAAAAGTAATAATCATTATATGACCTTACTAAAAATGGATCATTTTTAAACCATTTATAACATTTTTATTAATCTAAAATTTATCTCTAAATTGTTTTGTTGGCTAAAAGTTTTTAATTTCCCTTTGATCCAGTTCCAACATTGAATTTTAACAACACAGCTTTGCGTTTTCAGGAATTTTTCTTCCTCTCCAAAAGTCGTCCAGTCGCTGCTGCAGGTTTGTGTTGTGCTCGGTCACGAAGGGAGGATGGAGGGAGAGGGAGGGGCTTCGAGCTGGCTCTCGGCAGCCGATTGGCTATGCTCGACGTCAGTCGGGCTTGGGGCGAGCGCTGATTGGTTGGCACGGAGCTAAGCTGCAGGTGTCCTGCGCTCTTAGAGAGGCAGGCTTAGGAGAAGGTGATCAATCTCCATCCGTCTACATTAGCAATCACCTTTTACACCGACTAGTCTCTGAAAGCTTAAAACGAGTTTATTTGGGGGTTTTTTTTTATATAAAACCTGCGGAAACGCTCTCGAAACATAAGCAAGTGTGTGATTTAACCATTTAAAAAGAGGAAGAACACCCACACAGAGACTGCCTGTTTATAGGAGTGTTTTAATGCTCATTTATTTGTTTTTTCTTTCTTCTTTGAGTTCGCTTTCCTGATCTCTGTCATTGGTTGGATATTTTTTTATTGTTGCGGCGTCAATCTGCGAAAATATACCTGACAAGGAAGTCAAAGAGGTAAGTAAAAATTATATTATTATTTAAGAATTTTTATTTTTATTATTTTGTTGGTTATTTCTTATATTTTGTATAATGATGCCCAGCTGTAATATATTTAGTCGTGCACTGAAATAGGTTTTCATGCAATGTCTGAAGAGTGAATTAGTTATAACCCGTAACTTCTTTGTGGTGTTAAGTCGCTAAATGTGGTGTTAGTCAGTACCGGTAGAGTCATGATCTAGTTCGGCCATTAACACTTAAAATTAAATGACAATAATAAAAAATAAAAAAAAAGGGAGATACGTTTATGTTTTAATTTCACGGAGGACTGGCACTTTTGGGGGTCGATGCCCTCATCTCTGGGCTTCTTCGAGCTTAATTGGAGAGGCGTGTTTTTGTGTTTTTGTTAATTTAGTTTAGTGATAAGGCCGCTGCTCCCTGGAGCTCTAATCTACATTGCAATTGGCTTCATTTGCACGCAGGATCTCATTTAGTGAAGTTAAAATAGTTAAAGCCAAAGGTCTGAATACACACACAAATACTACACACGTCTATTACATTAAATAAAAAAAACCCAAATAAAAAATAAACTACTGGTTCAGACTTAAATCTAATTTGCTATGTTCGTCTAGATTTCACGGTGCTTTTCATTACTGTGAAAATGATCACTTTTAGCATTTGGAGTAACTAGTTTAATATAAAGTAACTAATCATTTTTATAGTGCAGAGTAAATAAATGTACAATTTAAGATAATCTAAATACATGTTTTATTTAAAGGTTACATAAATCATCTATTTAAAAGAATCTCCCTGAAATTTAGTCTGGATATTTGGAGGGTTGGTTTGTTTGTTTCTTGCATAATGATTACACTAAAACCTGTTTTTGGACCTCGACATACATTGCAAATATCAGTTCATCCAAAACCGGCTGTTTGGTGAACAGGAGAGCAGTGAGGCCTGCACATGAAGCTTTCACGTTTATTTTCACACATTATAAAGAAGGCTCGAATCTGGCCATTAATTCAATTAGTGTATAAAGTTAACATTTATTAAATGTAGGCCTTTAAGGAAGTGTACATTTTAATGTTTCAGATCAACTGAATCTGACCAGCTGAACGCGTGCAGTCGCAGGAAAAATCTTTAATGATAGTTAACCTGGAAAAGTGGGTTGTTTTTTGTTTTTTTAATTATTAAACCCGGTGAATTTTAAGTACATTTTTATTTTCAGTCATTTCTAAAATAAAATTCTAAAATTGCGACAAATTAGTCCTCACACATTCACTCCTAACGAATGTATTAGTAGTAGTAGTAGTATTATAGATATATGCATGTTTATCGCCTGAAAAATATGCAAACAAAAATTTTCTTTCTTCTTCAAGCTACTTGAGACCCTAATTATTTAAGTTTTTAGAATTGCTCTTGTTAATCCTTTTTTTTTTTTTTTTTTTTTCATTTAATTTGAATGACGGGGTTTTTTCGCATTAACAAGGGGGAAAAAAGTCCCCAAAAAAGTATCGTGTTCTGTAGTACGTTGTGCTTTGTTTTGTTTAGTTTTTTCTTTCGGATGTATTATTTGGATTTGGCAGTGTTGTGTGTTAGATAAGCGACGGGTTAACCACACACCAATTCTGTGTTTCAGGAGGATCTGTATTTTGGAGGCTTCAGCGCGCAGGCAAGCTGCATTACCGGGGCGAATCGCGCGCGATCTGGGCCGAACCGGGGCGACCCGCGCCTGCCTCTAGCATGATGTCATACCTCAAACAGCCCCCTTACGCCATGAACGGCCTGGGGCTGAGCGGAGCCGCCATGGACCTGCTGCATCCCTCCGTCGGCTATCCAGGTAAACATGCGCGCGCACGCACGCACACTCGCACACTGACCATTAACATGTACAGCTTCCTTCGTGGTGCAGTTTGATCTTTTCCGCTAACACGCGCGCAATCCTTTTACACTCTACTACTGAGCATTGCTTCACGCAAATTAATTATTATCTAAAAAACAAGTTAACTAGGAAACCACGAACTGAAGGAACAGCAAATCGACGACAGAAAAAAGTCCCAAACAAGCAGACTATTCACGCGGATTTAAAAACCATAGAGCTCACATTCCTGTTATTCTTTACAACATTGTTTAGGGGTTTTATAAGGAAAAAAATCTGAGTTGCGGTTGATCCTGGGGATTAGCAGTAAGCCTGCATCAGCATTTAGTGTTTGTTTCTCTGCACTACACACACATTTTCGGCTCTTAAAGAGCGTGTTAATGAGCTGATGAGTTCAGTCAGGTATGTTAGAGAAGAGAAAAACACTGAAATGTGCAGTGAAGGAAGAATGAAGGAGCAGCTATGGGAAGCAGATATCTATTTAGGAGGTTTTTTCAAACTATTTTGTATGATACACTTCTAGCATGCACCTTGTGTGTTTAGTCAGCCAGGTATCTTGTATTCAGTTTGCTCAGTTTTGACTGAGTAATGGAGGATAAACGCTTCACTTCACTGGCTGTCCGGCATCTGTTTAGATTTGTACTTGAACACTTTGAATGCAAACCATTTCACCTTTGTTTTTCCTCCACTCCATTTCTCGTGCTCATAAACTGTATGTAGTATGTAGTCCAGGAGTTAATTCAGTAGTTTTTGATTTACATTTGAGTAATTTAAAGTGACAGAAAATTTACTTCAAAAAGCGCACAAACTTCTCAGGAGCAATGCGCATATAGATAGCACATCTACGTAATATTTATTTATAATAAATACAGATTTATATTAATCTCCGGGGAGTTTTAGATACTTCCGTTTTTACACCGTAATAAAAAATTAGTTACAGGAGCCTATATTTTCAACTTCATAAATAAAGGATATGCACTAAGGAAAGAAATGTTTAGTGAATGTGCAAATTCACTGTTTACTATTTTACGAATGTTTTGGGGCTTCTTTCTTTTCGTCCTTTTGTTTCAGCAGCAACCCCACGGAAGCAGCGGAGAGAGAGGACCACATTCACGCGCTCACAGCTCGACGTTCTTGAAGCTCTTTTTGCCAAAACGCGTTACCCGGATATATTCATGCGCGAGGAAGTGGCCCTAAAAATCAACTTACCCGAATCCAGAGTGCAGGTAAGTTTCTACTAATGATGCATAAATCCTTGGTGGTAACACAGAAGGAACTTTTTAAACTTGTTCTGTGGAGGGGAGGGGAGGGGGGGGGGTTGTTTAGAAACATTTCAATTTTTTAAAACATTTATTTGGAAATTTAGCTCTTTTTTTTGTCGTTGTTGGAGAAAAAAAATTATTTACTCATTATCACTGTCGGCCCATGTTATGTTTTAAATGAATTTATTGATGTTTACAACAATTGTTATTTGGAAAATTGATAATCGCATAGACATTATGTAAAAATTAAAAGCAAAGAAATATATTTTTAAAAAGGTGTGTGCTTATTTATTTATTTATTTATTTTGGTTTCTAACACTACAATATGTGTACTTTAAAATTGAGTCTCATCGACATGCTAACGTTTAGGCTAGTGCCCTACAGCGCCCCCTACTGACTGTTGTAATATTTCTTGAAGCAACCTAGTGTGCATTTTGTGTTCAAGTCTAAACTGCTTATTTGAAATATTTAATTTGGACTTGTGGCAATGTGTTGCCTTTTTCCCACCAAAGGTAACCGTATATGGTACTCCTGGGATACTCATCGGATGAAATTTTTTCTTTTTTTGTGTTTTGCAGGGACTGAACCTTAAATCACATGAAAAGCTGTAGTTTAATGAGTGACATGTTGAGCACTATAGCTGAGAATTAATGATTTAACAGCTTGACTGCTACATTATCAGAAGTCTTGGTGTTGATATAAACTGTGAAATGAAGACATCTGCCTCCTTCTCACTCCATCTCTGATGATTTGTAACACTAATTTAGGCTGTAATTGTTCTGGAAAAACTGGATGATTTCAAATTTTGCAAGGACAAGCACTTCTTACTGAAGTATAATTTTATTTGCTCTTGCGTGGGTGTGTGAAATAAAACACTCTAGATGGAAAGACCCTCCTTGCACTATTGAATTACCATCTCTGGTGAGAAACTTGATAGCCTAATATCTTCCTGCCACCTCCTTGTGCTGTAATGAGATCCACGGGCCTGAACAGAGAGAGTCTTCATGTAAATTAATGCAACTAACAGCCAATAACTAGGTGTTCTCCACACTGCTACTGTACAATGACTTCCAGGTTTTGCCCTTCAGGCATGCACGAAAGGTCTGTTTAATCATTTTATGTGGCTCTGTGGGGGTGTGATTGTATTTCAAATGTGTCTGAATGATGGTCTGCTTCTCTAGGTGATAAAAAAGGGAGGTCATTGTATGTTTGCACTTTCAGCTACAGAATACAATCTTGTGCTTGCTTGTTTCAGCCTGTGTGTTTCTGGTGTTCCAGGTGTGGTTTAAGAACCGTCGGGCAAAGTGTCGTCAGCAGCAGCAGAGTGGCAGCAGCAGCACAAAAACTCGGCCAGTGAAGAAAAAATCTTCTCCCACTAGAGAAAGCACAGGCTCCGAGAGCAGTGGCCAGTTCACGCCACCGGCCATCTCCAGCGCCGGCTCTGCTTCCTCTTCCACCTCTTCCTCCTCCTCATCCTCAACCAACAACAGCATGTCTACCTCGATTGGCACAGTCTCGTCCATCTGGAGCCCAGCCATGTCTCCAGGTTCTGCACCTCCTTCCTCGTCTCTCTCGGAGCCCGTTCCACCCACCAACGCCTCTTGCATGCAGCGCTCCATCTCTGGTTCAGCCTCTTCCTCCTCCTCTTCATCTTACCCCATGTCCTACAACCAATCGGCGGCGTATGGCCAAAGCTACCCCACACCATCCGGATCCTACTTTAGCGGCATGGACTGCAGCTCCTATCTGACGCCCATGCACTCGCACCACCACCCGCACCAGCTGAGCCCCATGACGCCATCCTCCATGCCCACACACCCCCACCACCACATCAGCCAATCTTCAGGTCACCACCATCACCACCACCACCATCACCAGGCGTACAGTGGTGCTGGCCTGACCTTCAACTCCTCCGACTGCCTGGATTACAAGGAGCAAGCGGCATCCTCCTGGAAGCTGAACTTCAACACTGCGGACTGTTTGGACTACAAAGACCAGGCGTCCTGGAGGTTCCAAGTCTTGTGATCTGGTGGTGGTTATTGTATTTTGTTTTATTTTTCTCCCTTCACCTCACTTTTTCCCCATCCTTCAGTCACTCAATCTCATACTTCACTCTCACCGTTTTTAAGTGTGCTGAGTTTCTATATATAAATATATTTAAAAAAATGTTCTACGGACTTAGAGTTAACAAAATAGATGTTCAGCATCATATTCTAAAAAAAGAAGAGCCCTGTTTTTGGAGAAGCAGCAGAAACATGTGACCATGTGGAAGAGTTTTTCTTTTTCATCGAAACGATTCATTTTTTTTAAATGAAAAAGATTCCGGTCGGGTTTAAGCAACCTGACATCATCTTTTCAGCTCTGGAGGAAAACAAACATTACACGTCCCACAAGACTGGGAACTCTGTACAGCTTTATTATTATTTTTTTTCTTAAATCGGTTATTTTTAGGCTGCGAGAGATTTTCTTTTGTTTTTAATCAGCTTGAGCTGAGCTGAATCTTGTACATAGGTATATGGGTCCGTTCCAGTGACCACATTTTAGCTGGCCTTGACGGAATCTGAGATGGTTTAATACTTTTATGTTAAATCTTTTGTTTTTGTCCCCTAAATTTTTTCCACCAGAAATGAAGAATTGGCCGCTGCCGGACTCCCACCCTGTCTAATGCTGATCATGTCGCTTTGGTTATTCTGGAGGAGGGAAAAAGATTTTATATGGAGGAAAGACCCTATGTGTGTAGGGGGAAGTATAAAATGTAAAGGAACAAAAAAATAAAAAACTACGAGACATAAATTTAGAGTAGGTGAATTCGGTAACATTTCGTTACGGTTAATTTTTTCGTACAAAATTCGACAGCAGAAACAGAAACTGGTTGATGAGGAGAGGAAGTTTCTTCATCGGTCAGCGCGGATGTCGGACACATTTTCGAAGCACTTGACGGACTTTCCCCCACTTCTGGAGAGAAAATGTGGACTTCTAAAGAACATTTTTCCCAAAATGCCAGTGAGATGTTGAATGTATTTCAGGCGCAGGCCATTACATTCCTGTCCGTAATAATAATGAAAATAATAAAGAACAGTTAACTACCAACTTCTTTACAACGCCTCGTGTGTGTGTGTGTGTGTGGTGTGTGTGTGTGTGTGCGTGTGCGCGCGCGTGTGTGTGTGTTTCCGCTGTAAACTCCCACCATATCATTCATTTGCAAATGCTTATGTTCGGGTAAAAAAGGACAACATTTTGAAGTAACAATAGTTATGGAGGGTTTTTTATAGCTCCACAGGATGACATTCGGGTTTCTTTCACGCGCTCTTTTCAGCGAGGAAAGTTGGAAATAATGTCATTGTTAAGCTGCTGGGAAATGTTCATGCGGTTTTTTTAGTCCTTACAGACTGAGCTGCAGTTTCTCGACCAGACTCATCGGAGATGAATTAAATTAACACTCCAACATCCACAAGGTTTACTGTTATTCGATATGTGTTGGTGTGTGTAGATGTAGCCTATATAATACATAATTGTGTGTGTGTATATATATATTATCCACACAAATTCAGTTCTATTGACGCTGTAAAACCGCAGAATGTTACTTTAAAAAAAAAAATACAACCATAGGCATATATTTCTCTTTGCCTTTATTTTATTCTAGCAGTGCGTAATTGGGTGAGAGTGAGAGCAGGTCGTTGTCTCTGCAAACCCTGAGTGAGTTTCCCCTAAACAGCCCGCGGCCAAATTGCCACTCCTGATTGGGTAATTATGTGGGCGTGGTTTTGGGTTAATGGGTCAAAAGTGGATAGGAAGCTGGCCGTCAGGGGAGAAAATAAGCTGCGTACAGGAGCATGTTCCGACAGAGCCGCTTTGCTTTTGGCTAATGTGGCTTTTAAGAGCACGAAGAATGCGCTCCTGTTGTCTGCCTCACAGGCTAATGTTTTACATCACAGGAAGGGAAAATGGTTGCAGTCCTTGTTTATTTTTGTACACTCATGCAAATTCTATTCATCTTTATGAAACTATATCCATCTTAAATGTCATTTTTCTCCGTAAAGATTTGAAAGGGAAAATTCGCTGGCTCTCATAACGATAAGAGAGCAACTCTTCAATTTATTCCTAATGTGAGAAGAGCACGTGACTTTAATCAATGTCCGCGCGCGCGTTGTATGTTAATTATTGGTAATGTTGCAGCTGAATCAACACTGTGCGCAGAGTCACGGTGGACGTGTTTGCTCTGCTGCTCGGATTGAGGGTCGCTGGTGGGATTCAGACAGCAGGCCGCTCCATAAACACGCACGGATTTGGGGGGAAAATTACATGAAACAAACATTACGGAGCGGAAGGAAGCATTTCCGGTGTTCAACCGGTGCACCTGCTCGAGCAGAGAGAGGGAGAGACAGGAAGGACATTTTCAAAAGGTATTTAATGAAAGTTTTTGTTTTTATGGACACGTGGAAGTTTTCTTTTGTGCGCAAATTTGCTTTTTCCCCACACCTGAGCTGGGATTATAATCTAATGTAGGTAGCAAATCTGGAGAAAATATATCTGACCCCTCTGTACCGTTTAACAAGGGGTTTAGTGCTTTAGTATGTGATTTGGGACATGGCCAGAACACGCACACTCACACGCCCAATAATATTCTCACTGGTAGCCTAAATGGTCACTCGATGTAGGTTGGTTTTTTTTTTTTTTTTTTAAATAAAAAAAGCAATATTAAGACACTACGGTTTTTAAAAAATATTTATTCACATTCCCCCCACTGAGTTTTTCATTTTATTAATTTTTAATAGGGACGATAAACAATGCCCGAGAGATTGGGGGAATTTACGAGAAATGTGAAGTGAATTTCGTTATTTTAATCCGTATGTTAAGGGCATAATTATAATTTAAACGAAATGAGACAAGAAATTATTATTATTATTATTATTATTATTATTATTATAATATTTTAGACAATATTAGTGGATGAAATGATAAACTAAGTTACTAGAGAGGTCTCCGTTAAATAAAATTATTATTAGTTTGTTTATTTGAAGAGAAAGGGAATAGTGTAGCTGGATTCGGACTGCAGTGACTTGAGTATGATTGGATTGATTACAGGATATCATTCACCCAAAGTAATCCACAACATAAATTTAACATTTTAAGTTTTTAATCAGCTGATTTTTTTTTTTATTCTCTAAAAGTGGATCATGCGTACAAGTGATGGCGACTTTTATTTCAGTTGTCTAAAACGCTTTCTTTCTTAAATACAAAGCGCGCATGTTACGTTCATAAGAACTAAAGCAGCCTAAATAATACTTCGTGTTTATCAAAGTCTTGGCTCGTGTGTATTTATTAAATCCATGTGCCATAATATTCATTTCTGCAAAACCTTCTTAGTTTTTTAATGCGCGTTGGTCTTGTATCTCCACATGTTGTTTATAAATGAACGGATTCATCCTGTTTTCTGTGCTTTTTTTAAACATTTTATTTTACTTTATGAAATGAAATCCTGTTAATTTTTCTTTCCTTCCAGACACCGAGACAGAGAGAGAGAGACAGAGAGACGGAGAGACAGAGAGAGAGAGAGAGAGAGAGAGAGAGAGACAGACAGACAGACAGACAGAGAGAGAGAGACAGACAGACAGAGAGAGACAGACAGACAGACAGAGAGAGAGAGACAGACAGACAGAGAGAGAGAGACAGACAGACAGAGAGAGACAGACAGACAGACAGAGAGAGACAGACAGACAGAGAGAGAGAGAGACAGACAGACAGACAGAGAGAGACAGACAGACCGAGAGAGAGAGAGAGAGCGCGCGGACATGAATCAAAGTGCGTCTTTTTTTTACAACCACTACAATGTTGTATTTAAGCAGCAGTGTGTTTGGTCAAGTCTATTTACTAGGTTAATAGCTTATTGCGGTCAAAGTCGCTGCATGGAATAAAAAAAAAATTGATACATAAAAATAGAGGAAAATATAATCTTGCAGCTTTCTTTGTCAAAAAGATTCTTTTGTGCCTTTGAATGTGTCTTTCACCTGGGACATGGATATAGTGCACCTTTAAAAATGACACTTAGATGTCGTTTCCTTTCAAAGTTTTAAAATATTTACATACACTTACATTAACATATTTAATGGGAACATGAAATGCATCATTCCAGGTAAGTGAGACCTATTCAAGCTACAAAAGCTGCACTCTTTGTTACCACTTCAGTGAAGGGAATGTACAGTTTAGTACCATTTTTCTGCGCGCATATAACTTTATTGACTGTTTCTCATGGAAAAAAATTCTTGATGGCTATTTACAGTATTCAGTGTTCAGGATTGGAGCCATCGCCTCACTGACGCCTTCCCAAAGCTGAGTTGGACATTAAACTCTCAGGGCCGTAGTATTGCACTATAATTACACATGGAGAACTGTAAAAGGGATTTATAAGCTGAAAATATGGTGGAGTGATGAGATGCCCGCATGCCCCTGTAGAGAAACTGCTGATTGTGGCGCTCATGGTTTTAACAGAAATGCTGAGGATAGAAAAACATAGGCCCACTGACGAGGATTAATAGCGATGATATTTAGAGGTTTAAGTCCTGACAGTGGGTTATGGCTAAGTTATAGCATGATAACCTTACTCACACAGGACAGTCTGTGGTCACTGAGACATCAGTAAGAACCCATAGGCCTTACTCGCCATGCAAGGGCATAAGGGAGAACTGATACAGCTGTTACCTTTTTTAACATCACCCAAAGATGGTTAATTTGGAGTTCAACATAAGTTTAGGCATGTATTTCCTAAATAAATAGTATCTCTGGTTATAACATCCTTAATTTATGTAGTCTTAAAAAAATCAGGACAGATGCTATAAATTTACCAAACACATTTCATTATTATTTGGCTTGTAATACACATGAATATAATCAAAAGGTGAGGTTTAAAAACTGGAAACACGTAATAATAAAAAGCAAATTTACATGTGAAGACGCAGAGGCTCAAGCTTAAGTGTCCCATTTTAGCAGTATCAAACCTCTCAAGTGCAAGTTACTCATCATGAGCAAGTACTGTATATTTTCACTCCGTGTTCGTTGTACCTCCTCTCCCCTACACAGCTACTTGCATTCTTATTAGGATTTAAATTAGTATTTTGTGCAGAAAGCACCTCGTGTTTACTGCTTAGAGACATCAACATGATGTCGTCTAGGTTAAGGGGCCACAAAAGAACTTCAACATTCTTACTTGACAACGCTGCAACCTGATCGCACCACTGGCATAATGGCTCTTAACAGCCCTAATTACAGAGGCCTGAACAGTTTGGTGCGTTTATTCTCGTAGGTTCAGGTGACTGGACGGCTGCGCCACACCTTCTCCCTGAACAGTTTGCTAGGTATGTCATGGTGCATTGAACTTTTAACCTGCCAGGCCTCAGCAGAACAGGTTTCTCATGGCCAAGCTAAAGACATGGCATGCTTACACTGTAATCAAACACGAATAAAAAGCCGAATACGAGAACGCAGTTGAATAGCAAATTTGCTGGGAAAGGCCTTAAGGGCTCAGTGCCAGGATTGTCAAACATTTCATGTTTGTCTGTTTTAGCAAACCCATACTGAACATATAACGCTGCCTACACAATCTAGAAAATTGCCAGACGACGCTGAATACATGTGGGTTTTAAAGGTGCGTGTTGGTGAGAGATTAATGGCAGAGGCGTCAGCAATGAAGGTAACAAAGAGGCTTAATTTCTAATATTAGCACTAGCATCTCCCAAGAACAAACTCAAAAGCATCAGAGAGACACAAATGTTCTTAACCGATGTTGAAAATCAGCCTTTTACAGCACATTTCATGCTTTTATTTCTGTGCAGTCTCAAATTTCAAACCTTCCCGTGAACAATAAAGTCTGAATGACATCTGAACGGCTTTGTGGAAATAGTTGAATATGAGAATAAAATGATGGCGAGCGCAAACACGGATATAAAAAGCCTGAGGAAGACTTTCATGAGAAAACAAGAACTGGTGCACAAAAAAAAAAAGACTTTTTGCATGTGTATGTAAATCCCTGGTTAAATATAATTATTGATGAAAAGGAAATGTAGAAAGGTCTTCTGTCCCATATTTGGATAACGGATTAGAAAACATACCGAATGTCATTTCATATCATTCAGCTTTAACTGTACAACATAATTGTTGCGGTGTGAAGACTGAGGACCAACTGGTTAATGGCAAGTATTTATTAATCCCTTAAAATGTACCCTTTTTAGTAAGTGGTGCAGAGGGAAGCCATGTCCTCTCATCGCTCCAGGGTTCTGATCCGATCCTGAGAACAGTTACTGTCTGTGTGGAGATTTACAAGTTTTCCCTGTCTGTGTGGGTTTCCTCCGTGTTCCCTGGTTTCCACCAGCCTCCCAAAAACCTGCGTGTGGGTGGACCGGCTATAGTAAATTGTCCCTGGAGGTGTGTGTGGTGTGCTGCAATGGACTGGCATTCGATCCAGGGTGTATTCCCACCTCATACCCAGTTTTCCCAAGCTCCAAATCCCCCAGCATAAAGCAGTCGCTGAAAGCAAACATCCCTTTTTGCATTTTAAACTAATCCTTCAGGTCCGTAAAATCAAATGACAATGCACCCAAACTGATCATACAATCAAATTCATTAACATGTCGGACACTACTGGAGTATAAAAAGACAAAACGGAAAAGACAGGACACAGCATCAAGCCCTGAGGAAGGCCTCAGTTTCCTCTTTATTGTTTTTTCTAAAGAGTGAATTATAGTCTGTGTTGCACAGTTAAACGATCACATGAATAAATGCATTTCTGCAGTTCTTAAAGGAATAGCTATAACACAGGAATTTATTCTGGTTACTGGTATAAACCCTGAACAGAAGCATTGTAAAAAAAAAAAAACAATTGAAGAATCCCACTTACAGCTACAGGATGTACGATTGTGTAATTCCACCCTCTCTGAGAGAAATATGATATTGCAAGCTACTTGCAGAAGAACCTTTTACAATGTGGGCTATGTAATACATGTTCAACAAGAATTAAGGGCTGTGTACCAAATGCGATGCTTAAATTGTAGTTGTGAGGATTGTGATTGTCACTTTTACTGAGTATCAGGTGAAAGTGGGAAAACAAGAGCTCATCTTTTACCTCTTCTGTGATTAGCTGGATAACACTGACTGTTATGATGCCTACGTCTCTATAACGTCGGACTGGTAATTTTGCTGACAGGTCTTTGGCTGTAATACCTTGAGCCACAATTATGTATAAATTATGCACGATATTTCCTACCACTTTGACAGATCTGGTTGCAAATGACAGATTTTTATTACAGGATTGTCGGGACTACTCAACAGCTCAAGAACAGTATGATTGAGTCAGAAGTCCTCTCAACTTAATGGTTTTAATTGTTTTAACCAAAAAAAAGTAGGTATGGCTAAACTGAAGTGAACTGTGATTTACTAAATCTGTGTTTGCCGTTTGACAGCTAGGTACAATCCATGAGCTGTGGCATTTCAGGACATGTGCTCTCCGACGGCTTCCTGTATCTGTAATGGAGGATGTTTCTGGTGCAGAGTTTTCAAGTTCAGATCAGGTACATCATAATAATAATAATAATAATAACAATAACAACCAGAACGCTGCATGATCTGCATGAGTTTTCATTTGAGTGGTGTGAAAAGTTAGATAAGGATGCCCATAGGATGCATCCAAGTACCTTCATTCACACTCCATTGCTTTTTCTGTGCTAAATCTTCTTTCTTCCTCGTTGCCTTCCTTTCTTCTTTGTTGTGTGTGAATTCCGGTGCTTCCTTCCTGATTCATACGATCACTTGTAAAAAGATGTAACATGGAAGGTGCTCTCTAGAGGTTTGTCCGTTCTGGGCTACCGTAGCGGTACGACATGGTGTGTCTGTGTGGTGGTCCCGCTCCCTGTATAGATATAAAGGGCTCATTCTAAGCTCACGAAAACACAATTTGTAGTTACAGGTAATTATACACTAATGCAGTCATATTTATGAAGTCCAGAAGTATATTAGGGAAATATATACTCCATTTCTGCTAATAGATAGCCTCAAAATCCTACATCGTGGCCCTTATAGGTAATGAGATGTGGGGTTAGTGATCAGGTTGGAACGAAATACTTAAATGGTAAATTTTTTTTATAGACCGTAAACTCGTTATGGAATGTTGATACATTTCTTGTAAGCACAGGGTGTCCCAAAAGTCTGGATCCATAGGCAAGAAGTTATTTAAATATTCCGACATATGCTCAAATTGATGGCCTTGGATTTAGTGACACTTGTGTATACACTGACTTTGGTTTTCTATTGTTGGTTTCAAAGCGATCTTGGATCTGAAATTAAAAGAAAAATTTCCTATAAGGAAAAATGCCTATGGATCCAGACTATTGGGACCCCCTGTATAGTCTCTGCATTCTTCTTCCAAGAATGCACCACAGTCCGATTTTCTTTTACACAAAATCGGACCGGTGGCACCAATAGAAAGGCCGTCCTGCGTCGATTCAGCATCTGTTTCCAGCATCAGTTCGTGTATTTTTCTTTTATGAAAACACGGAAATCCTCTTAGAATGTAGAGTAAACTGATTACGATACTGTGGGGGATTATGGGCGGCTGGGTGCCGTCAGATTAAGTTTGAGGCAAAGCGAGGCAGCGTCAGCCCTGACACGGGTGAAACGCTGGCGTCCTCTGCTTTATAACTCCTGCGTGTAATCTCTTTCTCACATACACGTATGCTTGTTTGGAATATGGTGAGAATAAAAAGTAAACCACCTACTACACAAGCCACATCATGCCAATCTACAATCAAGAAGAAATTTTAGTGGTTTTACCAAAACACATTTATTAATTTAGTGGCTGCTTTTGTCCAAAATCAACGCAAATTCAGTATAAGCATATGCCTGAGCAGTTTCGAGTTAAGGGTCATGCAGTGCTGGGATTTTTAAATGAAAAACCTAAATGTTTAAATAAATAAATAAATAAATTAGGTTCTGAAGTACAGCAGAAATACACCACAAGTGATTATGAAATGAAAAAGCCAAAGACAGTATAGTTTAGAAGCACTTTTATTAAAAAAAGATCTAATGTTTATGCATGTAATGAATCTCTGGAAAACACCCTCAGCTTGGGTTTTCTTTTATGCGAAATACTTGTGGCACTGAACTCTGCACCAGACTACAAGAATGTGAAACGAACAATGAACATTTTAAGAAAACATCTTGCATTAGTTGGTACAAGCTTTCAAGAATATTCAACACTCAAGTAAACACATTGATTCCCTGAGAGACATGATCTTGAGTTATAAAAGCTCCTGTCCAACTACAAGAACATTTTATAACTAATAAACATGTACACGGCAAAATATTATAAATTCATATTGTGTTCATACTAAGCCAAAATGAATGACTTTGAGCTTTCCAGGGTCTTTAGCCACCTGCATAAAAATGAAAGGAAAAGTGTTAATGAAAATTCCTAAATGATGGAAGCCAGATAATTCCTATAAATCTACTCTTTATGCATTATATCTTAAAATGCACATCTGGATGTACAGTTATATCAGACACTTGGAAATGTAGAATATTTTTTCATAATTTGTTTTCAGTCAAAAGATTAATTTTAAAGGATAATTTAAATGTTATACTTTTTTTTTTTTTTTTTTTTTGCTGGTCAGTTTTTCCTCACATCTTTTCTCAGATTTTATAGTAGCTGAGAATTAATTGTCCAACACAAACTTAGCCCAATATTAAAGTACCCAAACAAACCTCTGGCCTAAACATGGGTCCAGGGTCCAATACTAAGCAAAGATACTTACAATACAGAATACAGACTGTGTTAAAGTCTGCATATTCGAGTAGCATGCCCTGAATGAAGAATTGACACTAAACTGAACGGAACGTTCTCAGATCCACATGGATTATGTTTGCAGATAGTTTTTCCAACGCTATGGCCATTTTTCTGCTGCACAATTGAAAACAAGAATGGCCTCAAACAGAACCGGGCCCAACATTCAGTTCTTTCAACCATTCTACCCACCAAGGAAGGTGAGAATCACCTGGATATCATCTTGTGCGTGTGCACGGTTT
Source organism: Notoglanidium macrostoma (assembly GCA_030068235.1). Classification (NCBI taxonomy): domain Eukaryota; kingdom Metazoa; phylum Chordata; class Actinopteri; order Siluriformes; family Auchenoglanididae; genus Notoglanidium; species Notoglanidium macrostoma. The sequence continues at coordinate 3,755,704 of JAQQZR010000005.1, forward strand.
TGCCGCAAGCTTCTAAGTCCCAAAATGTCAAATGGTGCAGAATTTGCAATAGATACCACCGCCATCCTTGCCCTTCTTTTTGACGTGTTCACAGGTTGGACCACATGTACACCATATGGAGCTATCTGTGAGCTTCAAGTTGTTTTCCCCTTGTTAAAAGGGCTGACTTTATTAGCCATCATTAACTATGCTGCCTGCTTGTTGCTCAGTAGTTGAACTCCTCTGTCCTTTCCACTGGGATGGGTTCTCCCTTGGCAGTATCGTTGAGTTGCCAAGCATTTCACTTCCCCTATCATCTATCCAACCAGCAATATGACAAAAGACTGTGTGCCACTGATGTAGTTGTGTGGTTTCCCTTACCATACCAAGCTCTTTCACTGCAGAACTGACTACGGTAACTGGATTCCAATAACTCACACTTCTGTGATAGAGTTGGGTTTCCCTCCATTCATACCTCATTCTTCCTGCAGGGTCAGGTTCTCGCTCTGTATTATCTGGTCAGAGTATTCCACATCTCCCATCATCTGACCAACTAGTGGGCCTGTAGTGATTATATCAATAGCATGATTGGGTGGTTCTCTCACTCAGTACTTGTGAGTTTCGTGCCTGTGCAGCCAGTGTCAGAATCCCCTGTAAGCTGAATGAGCATTGTCTGGCTTGAACATCCCTTGAGCTGACTACATGACAATGCTGATCCTGACACAGAATGCCTGGCTGGTATATTTAGACCAGATTAAAAGTTGTATATGCTCCAAATGCCACAGCCTAAACAGTTGATCTCCAACACCCAAGTCTACTTGGAGCACTACTAAATGGAACAAAAATCCCAGTTACTTTCTAGGCTAATTGATGACCTTGTGGCAGATATGACTCCGCTAACCCCTGTGAATCGGAGGCTCATTCTATCCGCAAGGATGGAATATCGACAGCGGTGACTGGGAGATTCTGCTTGACGATAACGATAATGACCTAGCACTGTATGAAAATGGACCAGCCTCTGCAGGTGTTGCCGAGAGGCTCTAATCTAGCCATGGCATCCAGATTTAAAATGGTGGCATGCAGAATGGGTTTTGTATAGTACTGTACACACCATGGCACTGAAGGGCATGTAGGACCAACAGTGTGAAATGCATCAATCGTCAGGGTGGCGTGAGGACAGCTTTCCCTCCTCTCTATACAGTAGCTCTGTTAGTTAACCCATTCATTCTTAGCCTACACGGAGAACAACTCGTCTACCAGAGATGTACGATGGTGTGTGGATGCCGTGTTGAGTGTCCTAGATCTGGGAAAGGTTTGGCAGAGTGTGGGTTGGACCTGATCACCAACTGCCAAGTCAACACATTTCCCAACAGAGCTCAACAGCTTATTCTAGGAGGAGTGTCTCCTTCTTATAGGCATTCCTTGGATACATGCCACCCTTGGAAGACTGCGGTGTTGCCTGCCAGACATCACAGTGCATTTTTCCACTTTGTACCACGTTAATATTACCCCACTCAGTGGTGTGACTATGGTGGCCATCTGAACACTTTGGTATATTATCCAGGTGATTCTCATCATCCCTGCTGGTTAGAAGGGATCAATTACAAGTCAAGTCACATGTACATATAACTACTATACTATAAACCCCACATAACCTCAGGGTTCCTCGTCATTCCGGTGAGTGGTGCCCAACTGGCAGCTATTCGGGTGCATAGAACCATAGCTACATACTCTCTATAACTAGTGTTATAGATCACCGAGAGACAACTGGAAAGATCACTCTGATAGCAGCAGCTAAAATCATAGTTATGGCTCAGTCATTTTTTAAATATGCACCAGGTGCTTGGATAAACAGTATTCCTAGTCACTTGGCCATTTGGTTAGCTACAACGATGGTGACCAATAAGCTTAGTGATGGAAGGGCTTTTAATGTTGTCCTTGATCAAGTCATGTCATTGTGATCGTAATAGTCAATGATAATGAATATATGACGAAAACATCCTAAAAGTTGCACATAAAGTACACTATATGGCCAAAAGTATGTGGACACCTGACCATCACAACTGTGCTCGGTGAATATCCTGATCCAGATCCCCTCCTTTGCTGTTATAATAGCCTCCACTCTTTTGGGAAGGCTTTCCACTAGATGTGTGGAGATTTGTGTTCATTCAGCCACAAGAGCGTTAGTGAGGTCAGGCACCGGTGTTGGGTGAGGAGGCTCCAGTTCCACTTCATCCCAAAGGTGTTGAGTGGGGATGAGGTCCGGGCTCCGTGCAGGAGTTCTTCCACTCCAAGCTCGGCAAACCATGTGCACATGGAGCTGCTTTGTGCACAGGGGCATTGTCATGCAGGAACAGGTTTGGGCCTCTTCATTCCAGTGAAGGGAAATTGTAATGCTACAGCAAACAAAGACATTCTATACAATTGTGTGCTTCAGACTTTGTAGGACAAGTTTGGGGAAGAACCACATACGGGTGTGATGGTCAGGTGTGCACGTACGTTTGGTAATCGATCATATTTCTGTTTGGGCTATATTGTTTAAAGAATATCTCGCCTCGTCTCACCCGACTCCGAAGTAACATTGAGGCCAATTTTGAGCAGGTACTAAAAACATTACAACTGGAACTTTGGGTACTGGACTGGTTGATAATGGGCGAAAAAGCACAGGCCTGAAGTGTGTAAAGAATAAATACCTGATCGTTGTGGTCACCAAGCATGAATTCTACAGAAGCAGATAAAGCACAGACACCTCAGTTAGTGTAGGTCTTACTAGTCTGAGGAGTTTATTCTCACGTTACACACACAGGAAATTAGCTGAGCACATTATCTAGTATAAAGTATAAGCTTCTGCATACATTGTCATACACTCGTGAGGGTGTGTATTGTTCCAGGAGCCCTAACTGTAGCTTTATGTTAAACAATACTTGCCACCATAATTAACATTCAAGATTATGCTCGCATTAGAAGGCTGATGCAAATGTCTGTAATAGCCTGCAGTCAGAACTGTCCAATAAATATGTATTTGGGGGAGAAAAGTATAATCATTATGCAGACCTGAAAAGAATAAAACATCAGAGTTCTAGGATGACTAGTTAACTACAATTGAACTTGAGAAAAGGCAGCCAAGTTGAACAAATTTAAAAAAAAAGGGAACATGGGGGCTGAATTCATATTCAGAACGTTCACTGGAGTGATTAACGCTTATAATGGAAGTGTATCGGTGCAAGTACTGCACGGGATCACAGGCATAAGACCATGGCATACATGCACATGCAAGTACATACAATGCTCATGCGGTGCAACGTGTGGACGCAAGCATAAGCACACACCTGTTTGAGTCCAGGGCCAGAGGGCAGGATTTACTGGTGTCTCAGCGAGGTCTTCTCCCATCTCCCGGTCCAGCTTTCCCTTAGAGTTCACTCTTGAGACAGAGAGGGAGAGACAATAGTTTATAAAACACTTTGTTCAGAATCATAATGCTGTTTTTTGGCATATGGATGACATCTGTGTTGACATTAACGTCTCATTTTCCAAACGTCCTGTAACACTGAAGTGGAAGGTCAAAGATCAGTTTATAAATCTGTCTCTTAATAGACTTACAAAAAGCCTCTTAAATATCTCCGAGGTTTCTACGTCACTGCTCTCATGGTGTTTAGTTTTCTCAGCTCTCCTAGTGTTTAAATAGAGTGGAATAGATAACACAAAGGTAACACTGGCTTAGCTAAAAATTGGGAGACAGTTGTGTAAAAAAACTGCAAATATATGGAATAAAATGACTGAGACTGGAGACTATCCTAACAGAAAACTTCATATCAAATGATTATAATCTTTGTTAAATGTCATTTTTAATCTGTAGATTATTAGATTACGTAGTTTATCTAGCTCGTTCCCCCTATGATTACCATTTGTTACTATAGTAACTGTAACATTTAAAAACAAGTGCTTTAATTGAAACCTATGATTTGCAGTGGCAGACCCGTTATAGAAAATGAAACATCATCATCTGACCAATCAGATCTGATAATTCAACGCTGCTGTGGTATAAATAAGAAACTCCATCAGACAGCTATATTCACTCTTCCAGCTAGTTCTGACTATAACAGCATTTTTGAGAAATATTGGAAATAGCAGAACCCAAGACTTTGTGATGGTTATATTTTCAAATATTCATAAGGACTCTCTCCGTCTATTCCCATAATGCATTGCAGACATGCTGATTTTAAAGACAAGCGATTAGATTTAGAAACGCATTAATCGTTAGACCTTGTTTACACCCTGCATTAACATGTTATCTGTTTCTGGGAATCACTTTCTAGATAACGAACAGTCTAATCATGTAATATTGTTTAAACCTGTAATTTACATGCGTTATTACTGCATGCATTCTGTACAGATCCGATTTCTCCTGAGCAAATTACAGCTCATATGAGGGTGGCTAGTCAGCGATCATCAGCTGTTAGCAGGATCTGATGTAATGCTACTACAGTACACATGGAGCACTAGGGTTGGATAGCAAAGGTCACACTTAGTATGAAACGGAGTTAGATGAAAGAACTGAAATCTGGATATCTACATAGCCGGAGGTGGTGTTCTCTGATATCAGGACATCGGGGCCGGTGTTTGTCTTGTGTAAAACAGCCACTTATTACACATTCACACTAGAACCCACCCTCCGCGCGCACACACACACACACACACACACACCTTGTGTTCTTGTGTGCTTTGCTGGAGTTGTCCCATTTAGTGTGTGTGTTAATGGGGGAGACACAAAATCCGTTCTGATCTTTAAGTGTAGGCTTGGGCTCCTCTGAAACGAGAACAAACAAGCGTAATAATGAGTGAGGCACATATATTGATGCAAAATTAAACATATACTGAGGATACATATACACACACACACACACACACACACACACACACACACACACACACACACACACATCTATATATATATGTACAATTTTTCTTTAAATCAGCATCTCTATGTATGGCAACCATTTCAATCCAGTGTTTACTTAATGAGATACTGATTGTGATCACCTAAACCAAATCTTATTTAATGAGGAAAAGTATTAAAAAAAACCACACAAAATTTCAAAGACTGCATTTCATAAGAATAAGGTCAAGCAGCAGATACCGGGCACAACAGAGTTACAGACTGGCAGAGGGTGAAAACGACTCTCCACTGACCGGGATGATCAACTCCTTCGAATGTCACTCAACAACTGCAGGATGACATCAAGAGCACTCCAAAAAGAATGGCAAACGGCAGCTGGGGTTAAGCGCACGGCAAGGTCGGGTCGAACCAGTCTGCTCTTGGCGTGGTTGAAATCCAGCAAAGCTAGAAAAAAAGCCCTTCATCAATGAAAAGCAAAGAAGAGCCGGGCTGAGGTTTGCTAAAGACCATAAGACTTGGACTGTAGACGGCTGGAGTAAGGTCGTCATCTCTGACGAGTCCAGTTTTCAGCTTTTCCCATCACGTGGTTGTCTAAGGGTTGGACGGAGACCTGGAGAGGCCGACAAGCCACGGTGTCTCGCACCCACTGTGAAATTTGCTGGAGGCTCAGTGATGATCTCGAGGTGCTTCAGCAAGGCTTGAGTGGGGCAGATTTGTAATTGTGAAGGACACATGAATCCAGCCACGTACAAGGTTATCCTGGAAGAAAACTTGCTTCCTTCTACTCTGACAATGCTCCCTAACCCTGAGTGTTGGGTTTTCCAGCAGGACAAGGCTCCATGCCACACAGCCAGGGCAATCAAGGTGTGGATGGAGGACCAAAATATAAAGACCCCATAAAAGAACCCCATTGAAAACGAACTGTTGTATAAAAAAGTCTATAAAAGCAATTTATACCTTTACTCCTACAAAGACACCAACCTTGTTTTTAGGAAACATGGTGAGGTCACCTGTCTCCATCATAGGCTTCCAGAGGAGACAGCATTTGGATTTTAATGGCACTGCGCGCCAAAACATAACCAAGGTGTGACTCGGAGTTTTCAACCTCTAACTATGGAAAAAAAAAAAAAAAAAAAAAAACCCTCAACTTGGAATTCCTACTCGGGCATGTTTTCTTTGGATCTCGCTAAAAACTACAAAAAAAAATCCTACTCAGAAAGTGATGACAACACGGCCGCTCACACCGTCGACAGTAAACAAAGCACGGCTTCTTTGCTCTTAAACGGGATTATAGCAGTCTTTGCTTTAGATCAATCGCCACCTAGCATTAGTTGGTTAAAAACAATCATCATGAATGAAAATGATCGCTCTCATGACTAATGTTAGCTAGCTAGCATGATTTTCTAAGCCCACTCTGTAACGTGTTGAAGTGGCGTAACTACTGATCTCTGAATTCCAGGAAGTTGTTTGGGATCATGAGTAATTAATGTAAAACCGAGTTAAACATCAGTGATAAGAAAACATCACTTTGGGTCAAATAAATAAAATTGTGCCACTCCTAGAAAAGGTTGCCATGCCGATGTGCCTGGTACATTCTAGCTATCCTATTATTCAAATGGCGTTCGAGTCTAGTGATGCCTCGTTATGATTTCTAGCGCTGCCCTGTTCAGTTTGCGTTGTGCCTGAGAAAAAGAGAGGCCTTGAACCGACCTTGCAGAGAAGAAAATAAAATCATGTATTCAGGCAGCAGAATATTAAACCAACATTTTAACTATTAACACCTGTAAAGTGCTCCAAATCACACACATTCTCCATTTAGCTCTCGCTCACTCCCTCTTCATCTCTCCTGCTCTCTCCCTCGCTCGCTCTCTGATGCTCTTAAGCACCTCAGGCCTGCTCCAGGGAGCAAGGAAATCATCAAGGACATAATTAAGAGGCTTATGAGTGTGTGTATGGGGTGTGAACACACACACACACACACACACACACACACCCTGAGGTAGTGACCTCCGTTTGTGAAGTTAAACACCTCCCTAGTCTCATCAGTACGCTTTTTAACCTGCACCTCAGCTAATACACATGCAGCCTCTTCCTTCTCCTCTTTCCTCTTCTACTCCTTCATCTAACTGTACAAAGAAAACGTATAACGCAGAAATATTAACAGTCGCTCACAGGGTGAAGGTCATATTCAGGTGTCGCACCTCTCTAAACCAGTTACTCTACTCCGCAAGCCCTGTCCGTTCATCTCTAAGGCCCTGACGTACTAAGGTCCAAAAGAATGAGTGCTAACTTGCGTGTAAAATCTGCAGCGATCGATTGTGGACGGAAATAGTAGCCGTGGTGTTTGGGAGGGTTCGTGCATCAAAAGTGATCCTGAAACTGAGCGCAGCACTGCCTGAAAGCTGGGAGATGCATCAAAAACATTTGATACATGAATAAATAAACGAGTGAAGACGCAATATTTGTAAACGGTAAATGTGAGCCAAAACCTTTACAAAGTGCTATTCATGTCTAATAGGAAATCTTTTATTGTGGGAATATTATTCTGAGAAACCGTATATTTATTTGCCTGAGGCACGGTGTATAAAGCTTAACCCTTCCTATAATTAAGATTTAGTAAATGTATAAATTTGTAAGACTTGAACTCATGTCGTATAAAATGTTTCCGCATGCCGTGAAGCTGCCCTTAAAAAAAAACACCAAAAAAATAAAAACAAAACTTCTTTACAACCAACATGCAAAAGGGACATGAGATTGTTGCTCGTGTGAGAGACACAGCAGTTAGTAAATCAGTTTGCATGTTTTCGCAGGTGCTGTTTCGAGGTTTCGTGATCCAGTAACGAGTAACAGTACTGTTGTATGATAACGGCTTGAAACGCAGGAGCACTGTTAGATTTGATTTAAGATATTTCCATCCAAACCAGACGTACGCAGTGAACACAATATGTTAGCCGGTAACCTAGAAAATGCACACGGACCCAGGATTCATGTGATTGACTGTCTTAAAGAATTAGAGCATCAGCTCGGATAGCGTGCGGATGATGGGATCAGAACGGTGTTATCTGTCTATTAGGTCTGGTATCGAAAAGTGGGATTAGGACATCTCTAGCCTCCTGTGCTATATTAAAATTAATTTAATCTTAAGGCTGGGTTACGGGTTTGGTAATCCAGCACCAGCTGCAACATCATCCTCACCTGCGTCAGAGGTCGCGACCCCTTCTGCATCCAGCTCCCGAGCCTTCCGTCGGGCCACGTTGGCCAACACGGGCTCCCCGCTGTCCCGTGCAACGTAATGGAGGTCCTTCAGAAAAGCCAGAAAGAGCGAAAAGTCAGAAAAGAATCTCCACTCACCAACGGCAAAAAGTGTTTTCTATGTGGATAGAAAAGAGAGAGAGTGAGAGTGAGTGACCTGTTTGAAGTTTAAAAGAACCCTGGATAAAATAGGCTTTTTTTCCAGAAAGTTTGATACTTGTCATGTTTGTTCTCTTTAACCCTCCCGTCTCTCGTTCTCTCTCTCTGACGGATCTTATCTCTGCCGTTTCAGAAGCCGGGGCAAGCGAGGTGTGGAGAGAGGAAGGTGTCACCTTTTAGAAAGCGAGAGCGGTGCTCTTCATGTCGAAAATAGAAGTTTTAGACGTTCTCATTACGAGCAGGTGGTCGCGTGCGCGCACACACACACACACACGTGCACGAAATGTCATTTTCCATCCCTCTCATCTAACAGAATGGAATATAATATCCTTATCAGCGCATCAACCCGCCATTTAGCCTCCCGATGTGCCTCCAAATGTCAGTTTATGTTCACAATTCCATTCGGAGGGCTTTCTCTCAGACAGAAAATGTGAACTGGACAATGTTTATTGACCAGAAAAATGATTTTGGGTTGGAAAATCACATTCATCAGCGGTACAACTATTTGCAGATATGGGCAAATAGATATGTTGCGGATTGCAGATTTCTAATATCAGATAGCTTGGTGAAACAGATGCTTTAAGGGAAAGATATACAGGGGTGTGTGTGTGTATGTGTGTGTGTGTGCGCCCTCTCCTGAGCTTCATATATCATAGTGTCATGTTTATATTTTTAATATTGCCCTCAAATGGCATTCCATTCAAATGCCAGAGTCAATATCGCAAAAGCTGCAAGTCAGGATAGCAGAGCACCTGGGCACGCCTCAAATAAAAACACTCAAATAGTGTGTAACAGTCTGAGCAGCTCTGATGCTGTGTTTGACCAAAACTCTAATCAGGAAAAACCAAAGAAAACACCCCCCCAACTCCTGCTTCCTGCTCAGAAACTCAGCATGATCCCGAGTTCAGCAAGCAATGACAAAATCAACATGGCTGCCCCAGCATCAACAGTACACAAAGGAGCACCTTTAAACTCTAATACTGTATATACTAGTACTTCCTTTAAATAACCAGTATACAGGTACACAGCCTTGTACCGGGTTAGTTCGCGATCTGAAACACGGCTGTGATGACGCGATTCGTTACGATTCGCTGGTGATTTCATAGCAGCAGCTCGTTTCCTTATACAGTTTAATATAAGGACGAAAACAGGACGTGATGCAACAGGAAAATGATTATTAACGTTGTGGTGTTAATAGTGTATTGATTCCCACTTTCAGATGATTATTTTCAAAATGCTTTACTGCTCCTAAATTACAGCAATTTGCCAAAGATTGCAATTTTGGCAAAGAATGAAATGTAAAGTGTACATTTTATCCGTTTATAGTTGCATGTAATGTTGTGGAACATCTCTTGAAAAGGTTACTTCCTGTTATCACTGCTGTTCTAGCAACTAAAACAGCTGTTACCGCCGCAACCTCTGCTTTTTCATCTTTTGAAGTTAATAATAAAAAAATAAAAAAAATGAAGCTTTTCATGTTACTGAGAATCCAAAAGTGCAAAGACCTCTGTGCCCAAGACTCTCCTGTATCGAATTATTATTTAAACGTCCTGACGCCGGAGACTCCTTCCAAACATCTCCATTGACAGTTTAAAAAAAATAAATAAATAAGGTTTATTTGGGGCATCTTCCGTACAAGAACGACTCCTTTTAAAGTTGATGGGTGGAAACACTAAAACTGTTCAGCAATTCTCCAGAACTGGAACTAAAAACTTAATATTGATCCTAATACAATTAAATCAGAAGAAATAGTTGAGATCCAGGATGCGAGGCACTTCTGAAGATTCAAAACGATCTGGATCTCAACATCATTCAACAGTCCTGCCTTTGTAGCATGGACGCTCGGTCCTGAGGTTCAGCTTCTGAGCTTCCGGAGAGGATTAATGTTGAAAGACTTGATTTTGGTTCATGATTGTTTCAGGGAGAGAACCAGGAAGTAGTAAGACAGAGCGAGATGGGATCAGAAAAGAAGACTGAGAGAAAACGCTAGAAATAGAAGCAGACCGAAAGAGAGAGAAGCTCGGCACTGAGAATCCACGCGACTTAGAAGGGATAACAATAATTCCGTGCATAAACCATCAGATATTACGCCTCGCGTCGCGAGCAGCCTGAACAGCACACAGAACACGCTCTAATCTTATTTATTTAAGAGCTTTACGAGCAGATATGCAGCCTTTTAGCTGCGTGTTGGACTGCTGTGAGATTACACAAACGCCGCTCGAGTGCTGGTAATGATGACGAAAATGATGGCTGATATTCACCTCGGCGAATAAAAGAGTCTGGCATGAACTAGTGGAGCTGAGACTGAAACACACACACACACACACACACACACACACAAACAAAACTCAACACCTGTAGTCCAGGTAAATGGCTAAATCAGACAGCAAATCTAGCTTAGCTTTAATGATCCTCAAACAAAAAGTAATGTTTGAACGTAAGACGGACTTTGTACAAGCGTCTGAGCCCAAATATGAATTCCAAAATGTGCGTTTAAACTTCTCTGAGCAGACACACGGGTCTCAAAGATTTTTCTCAGATACACCGCCATGTTATTTCATGTTAGCTAGCGGTAAATGATGCATGAATACCAGGATGACGTACGTATTAGCAAACTAGCAGTAAAAACTTATTTCTATAGGAGCTGTTTTGTAGACAGCATTAACCCATGTTTGCAGTGAGGAGGAATTCATTTAGCATTCAGATCTTCACTGTCAGCGCGACGCAACTCTGAGGTAAAGCTGTATCTTTGTTTTCTTCACCATGGAGAGCACGAACTCTCCTTACAGCACTCTGCTTATTTTCCTACAACAGCACAGGCCAAGTGTTTTATTCTTTACTTATTACCATTATGTGGTTCTGAGAGAGAGAGAGAGAGAGAGAGACTGGTGAAGAAATGACCATTTATAGCTACTATAATGTAAGTGTGTACTAGATGCTTGGAGAACAGTTACAGAATTATTGGCACCCTTTAAGAGAATGGGAAAATGCCACTTCTTTTTGGCAGAAGAAACATGAGCTCATGATGGTAGCAAGTACTGATGGTAACTTATTACTACAGCTATACCGGTCACTCCAGTAGCCTAATGTAATAAGTCTACCATTTAAAAATGATTCACATCTGTGTTATTTACAACAGGTTGTCTTCTGACAGCAGTGGATATATTGGCTGTTAAAGGTCCACTATGTAGGATTCAGGCCCCTGAACGCCCCTCGCTTACCCCTCCCTTTCCAAGCATGTATCAGAGAGTACACTGGCCATCAGGTGCCCATAGCGTACTTCCAAGTACTTACATTCACACTCCCTTGCTTTTTCCATGCTAAATAATAAGTATTTTTCAAAATTTGGGTTCTAGCCAGCTTGCTAGCCAGCACCAGCAAACACCGATTCCTCTTCTTTCTTCTTCTGTCTTCCTTTCTTCTTTCTTCATCTTCATTCCTGCTTCCTTCTGGATTCACGCTGCCACCCGTGAAAAAGCGAAAGGCGCTCTCTAGAGGTTTGTCCGTTCTGGGCTACCGTAGCAACACAACATGGCGGCTCTGTAGAGGTGGACCCGCTCCGTGTGCAGATATAAAGGGCTCGTTCTAAGCTTACGAAAACACAACGAGTTGTAGTTACAGGTATTATACACCGATGAAAACACTTCTGGATTCCATAAGTACATTACAGAACACAGACTCCGTTCCTGCCGATAGAGTCCCTCAACATCCTACATGGTAGACCTTTAATGTTAAATCACCTCGGCTAAATTAAAACGAGTGTGCAGAACATGAGGTCGGCATGTCAAATTGTCGATGCAGTGATTTCACAGTTAATCCAGTCCATTCAGATTCGCATTTAAAAAAAACAAGACAAAGGGACTGAACGAGATTGTTCAACAGAGTCATTAGCCAACAATGTTGCTAAGTAGATCACTGTTTTGCTTGAACAAAGCAGAGAATATTGCTAGAATGGTCCAACAAACACACACACACACACGCACACTCACATATATACTGTGTATATATATATATATATAAATAAAAAAAGAGAGAGTGCATGGTCGTAACCTCCTTCCGTTCCCGCTCTCCGACTCCCGACCCCTCCACACCAAAAGTGGGCCCCTTACAAAAGGCAAAGAAAGAGGAATTCTTTCAGGCCTCTTTTCCTGGGTTCAGAGACAAAAGGCCTGCAGACCCCCGCGACACCGAGGGGACGAGATCAGATAGAACAAGGACCCCCACTCGTTCTCTCTCCCTCTTTCTTTCTTCCTCTCTCTCCTGCAGGGAGGTTAATTTAACTTTGGCTAATTAACATGTGGCACGGCTAGAGGGTGAAATGCCGCCGCTGGCAGACGCCCCCCCCCCCCCCCACCTCGCCTTCTTCCTTCTCACTGCTCTCTTTGTTGATTTTCAAGAAAGTGGCATTCATGAAGCGTTAATAATTTGCACCTTTTTTGTCCTCTCTCCCTCTCTTTTTTTCTCTCTGTTCTTGCACAACCTAACAATGGCAGCCTCAAGGTACCTTTTTGCCAGTCCTCCCTCTCCCCCCCTCTCTCTCTCTCTCTCTCTCTCTCTCTCACCAACCAATCCCTCGCTTCTTCCCCCCTTCTCTCTCTCTTTTTCAAGCTCCACAGGTTCAGCTCCACCTTCTTCAATCTGGACCCTCAACGGCAGCACTTAGTGGTGAATGAATTGGAACGCAAGTGACCGCCGTGAAAGGAGGAAGGAGAGAGTGAGTGAGAGAGGGAGAGAGCGAGTGAATGTGAACGCTAATAGAGAAGGTGTCACTTGAGTGTGGAGTGGGGGGTTTCACACGTTTAGAGCACAGAGACGTGGCCAAAAAGGAAGAAGAAAAGATTTTTCGCACCCCCACTTTCCATCGGGGGCAACTGTTGCTCTCCTGATCTCGGCCAAATGTTACACCAGCTTAAATTTCCAGCTGCACCACGGCTCCGGGTCAAATCATCACTAAACATCTCATATCGTAAGTGAATAAGACTGAGGTCACTGCATAGTTTCCTTTCATACTCAGAACTGTATTGACTGTAAAAGGGGCGGGGTTAGATTGAATACATTATGATGAGGTCCTGTGACATATAACCTGAACAAAACCATGATCTCCAATCACTTTAGCAGGATGTTTGTACTTTCCCAGCAAATCATGATTCCAATTACACAGAAA
>JAQQZR010000005.1:3821646-3838317 GCA_030068235.1 Notoglanidium macrostoma
GCTGTTTGTCTGTGTTGGCCCTGTGGTGGACTGGCGACCTGCCCAGGGTGTACCCCGCCTCTCGCCCCAAGATGCTCCAGCTTCCCTGAATAAAGCGGTATAGATAACGGATGGATCTATAGTGCAAGTACAGCAGGAACTAAATTGTCTTGAGAATGTTCCATAATATTAAATGTAACTATAAATGGATAAAAATTGTAAATAATTGGTTAACTGTTGTTTAGAAATCGTTTTGGGATGTGCAGTTTTGGAAAATAATCAATGATAAAGTGGTAACAGTAGTTCTGCTTTGTATCAGGTCTCATCATGGTCACTGATTACTTTCCTATATCAGCATGCCCCAAAGTGTATTATTCCTTCTGTAATGCTGAAACAAGGACACCCAGGACTACAGGAAAAATGCGGACACTGTTGGAAAACATGCCCATATTTACCCAGAGGCATGCCGGTGCCTTTAGTGTTCGGCTTTGATCCAAATTCTTCCTGAAAGGGAAGTGCACTGCTGCGACTCTCCAGTCAGCAAAGGCTCGCTAATAAAGCTGTGAGCTAAACCTTCTTGTGAGAAAAATCTGGCAGCAGTGGGAAGGGACGGGGCTGGGGGGGGCTAAGCACATCTGCAAACGTCATTAAAATGGAGAGAAAATGAGAGAAAAGAAACAGAGGGGACGGAAAAAAGTGAAGAAACGGCTTTTAAGGAGGTATTTGCAAAAAGAGATGGAGCAGAAAGCCAAACAGGGGCTAGCGCTGAGGGTCACGGCGTTCAGGCGGCAGGAATGCGTCTCTAATAGCCGAGTGCGATTGTACTGAAAATCGCAGACAAAACAACCCGGTACAACAACACTGAGAGTTCCCGAACAGCGCTAATGCCCGTCCTTGTAAAGGAATTAGGTTCGGAAAACGTTAAAGCCTCACGCAGGCCTCTCATACAGCGAAGCCTCTGAAGGTCTGCCTCTTTATCAGAGATTTAGGAAGTGAGACAGGTGTCAGTGTAGCGGTGTTTTTGTTTTTATTGTGGGATTTAGTCTCCTTTGACACGCAGCTAGCGTCTGTTCGGAGCTCAGTCCTCTTTTAGAGGCTTTGTGTTCTAACATGGCAAGGAGTGAAAAGGTCAGGGAAAAACGACAATCCATCACTCCGGGAGGAAAAAAAAGAGAGAGAGAGAGAAAACATAGGGACAAGGTGACCGTCACAGCTCTCCCTCTCTCTCTCCTTCACAACTCTTAGCTTATTATTCAGCAATTTGTCTCGACGACTAGTGACTTCTGTCAAACGATCCAGACAGCGCACACAGATTTCATCTCAACAATGACGCAACAACCTCGTTAGCTAATCGGGAAAAAGTTGACGCAGTGTGTACGTGATTTAAACACGTCAGTGTTGTCAGAGAGCGCCTCCTCCTGGTGAGGAGTTGCTACATGATGAACAAGGTCATTTCACACACCTTTTAATCTCATGATTAATTGACATAAAACTAGTTTTTTAGGGTGTGTTTATTCATTAACATTGATCCAGTCCAAACCGATCCAAAAAAAAATAAAAAATAAAAAATGCATGATAAGACATTGTTCTGATGTAAAAACAAAAATGTATGTCGCCTATCCAGGTAGCAGCGAAAGCAAAGAACTTCCAGAAATGGGTCCTGAGGGATCACTTCCATCCATCCATCCATCATCTATAGCGCGTTATCCGTCTGGGTGGCGGGGAAGCTGGAGCCAATCCCAGCATCTTGGGGCGAGAGGCGGGGTACACCCTGGGCAGGTCGCCAGTCCACCACAGGGAGGGGTCACTTCCAAATTTCACATATTATTCAGACGTGATAGGTAAAAAATAAAACACCGTGCTATACAGCTATAGGAAAACAACCAACACCGGGATGACACAGTTACTTCTAGCACCCTGAGTATTTTTCCAATAACAGCAAAAAGTGTTTTATTCCTCTTACACCACAGTAATTTGCCAATGATTACAGTTTTTTTTAAATGAAAGAACAAACATGTCATACTTTTTTACATTTAATGTGGAAAATCACAAAACGATTTCCTCACTAGCCCTTACTTTTCTCTCTCAACGTTAATAAGGCAAAAAAAACCACGCAGCTGGTCACGTTACAGAGAAACCAGAACTCATCAACAGCTTCACATGTGACTGTGCTGCACTCTGCCGAAACACAAGAATACCTATTGTACTTTTAAGCACAGTTTCCATTTCACTTAAATGTTGAAAATGTTGTAATCAAGGGTTTGTTGCCTAAAAAAAGATGCATCAATATTCATCAGTAACTCTGTCCCAGTTTATTGACAGTGCAGTTCTGCTCATGGTCCCATCAGTAATCAGTAAACCCAGCACAGGTCTCACCCTGCACCGCACCCAAAACAGGACGACACCTGACAGGCTGTCAACGACAAGACTCAAAAGGTATTTTCAATTTAAAGTAAGGGTTAGATTTTTCAGCATGACCTTTGACCCCAGGTGTGAACCCCCCCCAAAGTTAGAGAGAGCGTAAGAGGAAGGAGGAGCCGGAATCCGGAACGGAAAATTTCAGAACACCTGGAGCAGCTCCACCTGCCAGCCGGCCTCGGTGAGCAAACATGCATGTACGACACACACACATGAACACACACTCAGATGTCAGGATTTGCAACAAAAAAAATCTAAAACAGTGCACTAGCTAGACCGCACTTCAACAAATATGAAATGAAGAATGAAACTAAAAGAAATGGATTAAATATTGTAATTACTAAACTCTGATTGGCCAAAAGGTCATTTTTGAAAACGGACAAATCACCAGTTCGTATTGTTCTGAAATCTTACCGTTCCCACGGTAACGGCTTACACAAGCCCTCACACATGACTCGCACAAACTGACACTGTATTTATATTCATAATCATGTGATATCGTACGTGATAACAGCCCTGTTTCCACAACAACACATGTTACTACGAACGGATGAAATGTACGATATTTTATTCTTTATAAAATAAATGTAAGTGCTGGCAAACTGCTGTGGTATAAGAGGGAAAAAAAAGACTTCAGGGTGTGCGGCTGTCGTGAAAGTACTGGACTTTGGGGTAACACCGGCCACATCTCGCTGACTAGCTGTTGATCATTTTCCTAGAATAGCACAACAGGTCATGTTTTACTTCTTATTTAACGGAAACATGGGCACTTTTGGGTTTCCGAAAAGCAGAAGGGGCGGAGCCAGAGGCTGAGAAACAACTCATGTGACGAGCGTGATCGCCACACTGTGGATGCGAAATAAAAGAAAAGGGTTTAAATGAGTGATTATTTCATCACAGTTCAAGGCATCGTGCGGTGATTTCGGTCATTCCCATTAACGTTTGATTTAAACAACATATTTAGATACATAGTGAAGCGGCCATCTTGAATCGGGAAGACAAATTTTAGAAGTGCTTCGGGAGAACGATATTTACATTTACATTTATGTCATTTGGCAGACGCCGACTTACATATATCTCATTTATACAACTTATCCAACATAGCTCTATTTGGATGTTTCATTTCAGATACAGATGTACGCTTCTCGTTTAGGATATTTTTACGTGCACATGGTGTTACCGAGGCGAACGATGTATTCGGAGGCAAGTGTGTGATTTACAGTTTGTTCATGCTAATCCGAAGATAAGCTTCTTATAATTTGTTAGCAATATTAGCCTCGCAGCTCCAACGCGGAACAAAAGAAGCGAGCTTAAGACGTTAAACATGTCTTGTTATTTAGATTGAGGGAAAATTTGTACAAGTTTGATTTTTGGCTGCGCTGTTCCTTGCGAAACTCAACAAGGGTGTGACGGGAGCGTACGGACCCCCGGCCCGGGCGGAGTTACCGAAACTGTTGCTAAACTGTAACATTTTCAAACCTGTTCCTGATCTCTTTGGTTACGCTTTTTTCTGTCACTTGCTGATGATGAATAAAAACTAGTTGCACGCAAAAACACACGGGACAATGAGGAGAAATGAGGCGGAGTGAACGCTGTTACCGTCTCGTGGCTGCCAAAAACAACATCCTTGAAAAAGTCGGGAAGGATGCCGAGAAAAAAAAAAAGCGTAATGATCTGATAGAGTTTGAAGGAAAAAAAAAAAATTTTTTTTTAAATTTTTAAAAATCAAGTCAAGTGGAGGAAACTGTTGCTCGTCGAGTCAGTTAAATTAAAGAGACGTCAAAGATGAAGCGCTTTGAAGTCCTAACTCATTTTATGGGCCATTTCCCAAAGCAAGCATGCAGTGATTGACAGCTGAAAGGGGCGGGGCTGCTCAGACAGTGTGTGCGCTTGCTTTGATCTTTTCTCTGTGTGTGTGTGTGTGTGTGTGTGTGTGAGTTTTGAGCTTGAGTTCCTTCTGAAGCTTGGCAACAACGTTGCGTCAACAGTGTGTTCATCCCGTGCCGATGCATCTGCCAATATTACATTTTTCTCGTCGTGACATGAATTATTTTCATAATATTAGAAAACAAGTTGACATGCCAATCAAAGTCCTTTTCTTCCGCGTCATCGGTTTATAGATGATGTTACCTCACTTGACCATTTAAAATATCTGAATACAATTTTCAGCGAAATCGGAATTCAAACCGAAAGGCGGTAAAATGGAAAATTCAAAAGAAAACAACGCACAAGCGTGCCTTCCCTGACACTCTTACAAAAATCTCAAGGTCAAAGAGCGAAGAGGTGCGAATTACAACACGTGCACGAGAAGAAACTCCAACACGACTCGGATAAGAAATTTGCCTCATCTTCGAGTAACCAGTTTGTAACTTGCAGCATTAAATTTGTAATTCACGACACACTTGGAGGAAAGTGCCATCAACCCTCTTCCACATACACAAGCTCACGGATGCTCGGATTGGCTAGCATCACTGTGACTGACAGGAGACAGAGCGTCATCAACCCTCCCACTGATACCCCTTTTCCACCAACAGGAAACGGGTTCCTTTCTGGTTCACTCATTCTGGAGCATTCCGACCAAAAATAAATCGGCTCGGAACCTGAAGAACTGGTTAACCGAAGGACAGCTGGTTTCCCCGAGGCAAACTGTGCGCGCGAATCAGCAACGGAGAACGTAATGGAAAAGGATTATTCAGTCCGTCAAATATCTGCAATAACAGGACACAAGCTCGCAGGAAATCAATGCGATCCACCGTCTTGCTGCTACGGTTTACAATGGTGGTCCTGTTCCTACTACTTCACCGTTACACCACTTTATTGGCCTGTGGTGACTCTCCAGCTCCACCATACCTGCTACAACACGTACGCTACCATTGGTTGATTCAGCATTATGATCTACAATCCTTCCTAACCAGGTAACCTGCTCAGATTGTCTCTGAAGGCCCTGATTTGCCCACAATCAGCGAGTTAGCATTCACAAACAGGTAGATCTTTTAGGAGAATGGTGCGAGCCAAACTCGTGTAAAAGCAGCTTTCTTTTATTTTGTTGTTTTGTTTTGTTGTGTCGATAAAGGCAATGCTAAATTAATTAAAATGCCTCAATGGAAACATTAAGGTATGTGTGCTGTTTGCAAATGCGTATCTGTTCTGACTTGCTGATTTAACAATTATTTACCTTAATAAATCCATGCATCCATCCATCCATTATCTATAGCGCTTTATCCAGCTGGGTCGCGGGGAAGCTGGAGCCAATCCCAGCATCTTCGGGCGAGAGGCGGGGTACACCCTGGGCAGGTCGCCAGTCCACCACAGTACCTTAATAAATGCGACGCAGAATGATATTTCTATAATTAAATTAATTTCACTAAACCATTTCAGCCATCGGTTGGCTACGCAACAACACTCGCTGGGCACCGTATTGGAAACTTGGTTTCAGTTGGACTCGGAGTCATTTGAGGGCCGAAAGAGTCGACTCATCTTCTGAATTACACTCTGCCTCAAAAGGGTTCCAATCTCTTGAAATAGTCAAATCGCAAGTCCACGCAAACTTCACTTTAAAACTATTACAATAACGATGTTGTATACACCGTCTGAGAAATCCTTATAAAAAGCCACGATGGCACGACTGCGCAATCCAAATCCCATCAAACCCTGAGGCACACTGCCCTCTTGTGTGTGTAAGCTGGTACTGCATGCATGTGTACCATGCAAGAATGTTCAACCGTACCTTCTGTGAGGTGAAAATATCTTCTCAATACTTAAATAAAATTATTACACCCTTATTCTACTACACAAGCAGCAAAAAGCAACAGACATCAGCGCTATAATGTGTCTCTTATAATGGACATGTAAGGAATAAACCACGACAGGGTGGTGTGACGCATGAACGCCCCCAAACTGATGAACTTCCTGTGACTGCACCTCCACAGGCTCTTCTTTTTAAGTTAATAAGATGCAGGTTGTCGAGGAAGCCTTTCAGTGCCAGAAATCATTCAGACTGTTGCAAAGCGCTGAAACTGGAGACTCCTTCCACAAGTAAAGAATAAGGATTTGCTGTTCTAGAAAAATAATCGACGACGGGTTGTGGGGAGAGACCTGACGCGAAGACGCGGTTACCACCCTAAGCTTCTTGTTTCTCGAAGTGTTTTATTCCTCTTACACTACAGCGATTTGCTAACGTGTTACAATGTGTAATTAAGTAGTGAACATCACACTGTGCTGTTTAATCCAGTGATCACTTGTTATAGCAGCTAGAAGCAGTCTGTCCCTCACCAGCCTCTCTTTTTTCTGTCTTTAAGGTCATTATACAAAAAAAAACAACAAAAAAAAAAAAGCCGTTTACATTTTTTTAAAGCAGCTGTCCTGTTATGTCGTAGATCCTTTAAAAGCCTACAGAAGGGACGTGCTATCTCATTAAGTATTAAAGGTCCACTATGGAGGATTTTGAGAGGATCTATTAGCAGAAATGGAGTCTATACTTTTCCAGAATATACATACGTAAAGAATTCATTGGTGTATAATGACCTGTAACTACAAATCGTTGTGTTTTCGTAAGTCTAGAATGAGCGCTATATCTACGCAGGGGGCGGGTCCACCTCTCCAGAGCCGCCATGTTGCGCCGCTACGGTAGCCCAGAACGGACAAACCTCTAAAGAGCGACTTCCGTGTTTCATGTTTTCACAAGTGGCAGCGTGAATCTGAAAAGAAGCACCGGAAGGAAGAAGAAGAAGGAAGGAAGTCGAGAGAAAAAAGGAATCGGTGTTTGCTGGTGCTGGTTTCAGAAGTCAAATTTTGAAAAATGGAGCATCATGCTTGTTATCTAGCACGGAAAAAGAAAGGGTGTGAATGCAAATACTTGTAAGTTCACCTGTCGGCCACCGTAGGCGCTAATACACGCTTGGAAAGGGAGGGGAATTCAGGTGGTCGAATCTTGGACCTTTAAACACTGAGAGAAGTATTCCCCAAAAAAATCTCAATTAAATGCTTTATAACTGTAACGGAAACAAACTGTAATGTTCTAATAATGAAGACTGAAAGTACTGCAAGAGAAATTGGGAGTTATTCTTTACACGGGGAACAAAGCAGATTATCAGAAGTATTTCTTTAAACCTTCAACCATCAGGATGCTGAGAAGGAGCATCAAGCTGAAGACGACATGCCTGCTGAGAGAACTGCAACACGGCATTCAGGAACGCCGCGCGAGATGTGCGGACATGTAAGGCCAGAGATGCGTGGACTCGGATGAACCCTAAGAAATCTAGATGATGTACGACTCTCGATCCGAACGGTTATTAATGGATCCTGTTAGATTCTTTTTCTTCGGTAAATCGCATCGTGCAGAACAAACCTGTAAGTCTTAGAGACATGACGCTTGTCCAACAGGTCGTCCTGATGGTGGCGCCATGGTACGGAGTGTTTACGAGCTTGCATTAAAGACGCCAGCTCACCTTTCCCAGAATCCTCTGCGCCAAACAGCGAGCCTCCATCGATATCCCACAAACAATCCGCTACAATACTGCAACATGCTCGCCGTACATCTTAAACTGCAATTTGAGACTGAAGATATTTTCTCTCGGTTTCTAATTCTTTTGGACCGATCTATTCCATTTCCATACGGTTATTCCACACAGTATGGACCTGAACCGGACTCGGCTGTCTCGTGGGCAAGTAAACAGAAAAGGCATATTTTTTTAAATTTTATTCAAAGTTTCCACGTGAGTGAAGACAAAGTTCAAGACGGGGTTTGAATGCTTCACTGGTGGTGAATTTGCGGAACTTCGAAACTGCAAAGAAATGCTAGCATGTAGCGGTCACGTCAATTCACGACAAAACAAGGACGGCACATCGGACGGCGGGAAGGTTGAGCCGGCCCCTTTAAACGACACCGAATGGCGGGAAGAAGACTTAGCTTCACATGCCGCAATCTAACTAGCCATGTTCCAGTGTCCAGCTGAGGATACTGACCATCTCACTATGGGAAATGATGACAGACTTCCTTAAGAACAATAAGGCTCATCACAAAGACAGACAGATACACGACGGAAGAGACTTTCCGTTTGTAAGAAAATAATACCCAACTTGGACCTCAGGAACGACACCACACCAAATGCGGATACAGTAAAAAAAAAAGTATAGTTTGTAGCAGTGATGGAGAAACGTAAGCCTTACGTTTTCAGCTTAAGAAATTCAAACGTAACGGAATCCTATACGAGGCTTGTTGTTTGCCGTCTCGTCATCTTTCTCCCCAAGTGAGAACATAACGATGTCTTCGAGTGCGTAACACAACCTGCTGCTCCTTTGTGCGTCTGCTTGTAATGAGCCTGTAATGACCTCATACAAAATGCAGCACACAGATCAGCTATCACTCGCTGACGCTCTCTCTCTCTCTCTCTCTCTCGCTCTCTCTCTCTCGCTCTCTCTCTCTCGCTCTCTCTCTCGCTCTCTCTCTCGCTCTCTCTCTCGCTCTCTCTCGCTCTCTCTCGGAGTCTATACTGGAGTTCTGTACAGATGCGGGGTGTTTTCGTACCTCAGAGCTCTTCAGGAGACACAATGGCTTCTCAGGATTCTCTGTTTGACTGAGAAATATGATTAATCATTGGACATTCGTAACCCTATGAACTGAAATGATTTTATGAACGAACAGATCAGGTGTTCTGGGTCACTATGTGAGATTACGCACTTAACTCAGGTCACATCTGATAATGCATGCTTATTACTGCTGCTCATAACATCACTAGTTAATCAATAATCGCAATAAGAGAAAAACATTACATTTATACATTTCACGTTTATGTCATTTGGCAGACGCCCTTATCCAGAGCGACTTACATACATCTTATGTTATACAAGTGAGCAGTGAAGGTTAAGGTCCCGAGGTCAAGGGACCAGCAGTGGCAGCTTGGCGGTGGTGGGATTTGAACTCACGACCTTCCGATCACTAGTCCGACGTCTTGGACCACAGACATTAACAACGATAACAACAAACAATTTATTGCACAAGTGTTTGTCCAGCTTTATCTCACAGGATCACGCAGATTTAGTTCAATCTTACGCGAAATAACGCAAATCAATCAGCAAAAATCTAATTCATGCACGTTTTCAATCAGACATGGTCAGACATTAGCTACGTAACGTATGTTGTTACAGGATACAGCTAAAATGTGTAAATACATACTACGATCATTATATACTTGCTTCAAAAGACAGTGTCATCTAACTCATCGTTCACTTAACTTAGATTTGCATAAATATAGTAATAAGTAGTCGTTGACCCGCTCTGTGACTGAACGTGGTCTTCTGAATTGTGTCCGAGTTGCTGTTGGCAATGGGTCTGATTGAAACACCTGAATTCAATAATATAGTGTGTATATGATTGTTTATATTTACAACTTTAAGTTCAAAGCGGAAACCTGTTACCATGATTAGCATAACTTCTAGCCTTGTGGAACGAATCCTCCTTTGGGAAAACTTTGTTAGGCGGAGTGCTTCTGAACTGCATTATGGGTCATCTCGCAGCTCCAGTGTCCCTTGCTTCATAGTAAATTGAGGTTTCTGTCTATATGGAGTTTCATGTCTTCTCCCTGCGAGTTCTTCCCACCTCCTAAAATACACTATGGTGGATCTGCTATGCTAACTTGTCCCTGGATGTGATCGGGTGTGCCCTGTGACGGATCCACGTCTGCTCTGGAGCCACCATCTGACCAGGAAAGCACGTGTGCTGAAGATGTAACAACGTGTTCCTTTTTCCTAATCTATATTCAGGAGATTATTTGCATTTTGGATACAGTGGAGATGTTCAAAGATCAACCGACATTATCTGGAGCAAATATTCTGGGTCCGATGGATGATGAATGATGGTTCATCCAAACACACAAGAGCTTTGGAGACAGCCAAAATTAAAATAGAAAACTTGAACAGACTGATAAATACTTTTTGGCATATGTGGTGTGTGTTTGTGCCGTAAAGCCATTAAATATAAGTGTATTTTAGAGTTGGATTTTATACTATAAGCATAATATAATATAACAAACTAGTTTTTGATTATTCCTTTTGGTTCTTGTTAAACAGGTCATTTTTTTAATGAAAAGGAATCATTAAAATCAAGAAACTCGTGTCATACACAGCATTACAGCTTTTCTTGTGGAACTGGTCAACAAACCAAATATCGCGAGACTTTATGATACGCTGGCACGTGAACGCGATATCGCGATAACATCCACTTCACGGTATATCATTAGTATATTATATTACGGTATAGAAACCTGTTGCATGGGTTTGTGCTCAAACTAAACACACAAGTCTTAGATTTCCAACATCATCTAAAATAGGTTTTGGTTTTAAACTCTGCAGTGTTTCCGAAATTAAAAATTAAAACACAAAGCGCGTGCATCAAATGTTTATAACAGAAACACGTTCAGATATAAAAGAAATAAAACGAAAATTTGAGGACACTGGTGATAAATATCCCAAAATAACAGTGAACACAAATGAACTTGCCTTCAGTTAAACAGTTGCTCGGGTCTGATGCCGCTCCTGGAGTCAAATGTTTTGCTTTGGAGTAGATGACCATTCCGCTGCGTTCAAACTTATTATTTTTTTTAAACCGGATTTATGGTCGTTGTTTACGGTGCACGTTTCGAATTTAAAACAATGAAAACACACAGAGAAACCTCATATGATTTCTGCGCCGTGTCTCCAGGCAACAGAGCTAAACTTTCCCCGTTTTATTTTTTGTTTATGTCCCTCTACTCGAAGTGTTACGGTAATGCTGAAATACGGTTTCCGGGTCGCTCATCTGATTCCGTGGCGTCTTAATGAACTATTTTTTCCAACTTTTCTGAAAAACACACGTTTGTGTATTATCTATAAGAGAATCGCATGTTTTTAAGTTGTACTGGTGCCATATTGAAGAATTTAAATCACACCTTTTAGATCTGCGCGTACTTTGAGTTACATGAATAAAATTATACGGACAATAAATATTTCATAAAATACAAATACCAGCACTAGCTCAAGCGCAAAGTTAATAATTAGTCTCAAATCGACAATCAAAAACGTTAAACAATAACAGTAGCTAAAAAATCGTAATCAACAAGCTATAGAAAAGCACGTCTAAGCAGTTTTGGGAAATGTAGTTTATATTGGACATTGACCTTATTCTAAACGGCACATGCAGAACTACAAGACCCATAATGCTTTGCTGCAAACGTCACCACCCCTCCTCGTGACCGATCCCCGGTACAAGAAATAGAGGTGACCTCCGAAACAAGTGGTAGAGAGGTGCAGTTTGCAGGACGAACTCTTACAAAATGGTAGGTTTTTAAAAATATTTGCATGCTTTATTGGGACATTTAAAAGGAGTTTATTAATGATTTGTGTGATTGTTATCTCGTTTTTGCAATCAACGCTTAAAAGTCGAGTCGATTTAATATTCAGTTGTTCAGTCTGGTTTGATAGTAAGATTGAATCCCAAATGGAAACGACCTCCCTATGTAAGTGCACTACTTAGGGTTTGAAAATAACGGCTTTTACGTTTTATGTAGCGTTCTACGGATTCAAGAGGTCGGCGTTTGGAATTTGGCCCAGCTAGTTACAGAGTTACCTAGCATACAAGGCGCGAGGTTGAGGACCAAAACTAAGCTAACTGCAGTTGAAACTGATAGACAAATTATTCCACATTTCTACAACAGTTTATTTTATTTTATTTATTCATGTGTTTTGTAGATTTTTTTTTTATTTTTTTTTTTGCCAATAACGTTACTTGGACGTTGAAGGGCGGTTGTCATGGAATCGAACATGAACCAGAGGTGAAAGTTGTGAATGAAAAAGAAAAAAAAAAAAAAAAAAGGAAAAATTCACTCCCTCTCTCTTCCACTGTTGCTATTTTTAGGTCACTAAACATGGCAAGGTGCCTTAAATCATGGCCTTGTTCTATTTTTAAAGGTTACCCTGGTCATTTCTGTGCCCTTCATCAGTCAACATTAATGAGCAAACTGGAATTCCACCACTTTTTCATTCATTTGTTCATCTTCAAGTGCTTTATCCTGGATCTGGAACACTGGGAATGATACGGGAATACACCCGGGATGGGACGCCGGTTCAACGTTCTCACACTTATTCACACCTAAGGGCAAGCCGGCACTTGTGTACCGGCCTGAATGTGGAAGGCGGGTGGATCCGGAGAACCTGAAGTACACCTACAGGAAGAACACTTATCTCAGGATATAAAAAAAAACACAACAAAACCCCGGCGCTGTGAGGATGCAGCATTACGTGTTGCAACGCCGTGCCACCCTCCGCCCCTTTTCAATACGCTGTATTGTATATTCACCGATCTGTTTTTCTTCTCACAGGCTGATCCTATCCGAGTTCTGGTGACCGGCGCGGCTGGGCAGATCGCCTACTCCCTGCTGTATGGCATCGCCAAGGGAGACGTGTTTGGCAAAGATCAGGTGAATACGAGGTGGAGTTTACACTACAAGACAGCATGTGCTTTCTGACGGTTTCAGACAAAAGAGTGTTCACCATTATGGAATGTGGCTGCGTCCAAATTACATAAAAAGGCTAAAAAGCAGTGTGTACCATGAAATTGTAATCGTGTATTTCTGGTCTACAACTACAGCCGTGCTACAATACTGCGTAACGTGTTAACTGCATGGCGTGTGAAGGTTATCAGAAGACACTTGGAATAAAATCGCTTTTTATCAGAATAGAAAAAAAGATTATAACTACTTGTAAAATGCTAATCAAGATGGCACACAATGAAGCAGTGGTAGCGATCACTCGCCATTATCACTTGTAAATGTTATCAAGGAGATGTCGGTCATGTTAATGCTATGAAACGGCATACCGCTCGTACGACACTGGTATTTTGAAATACTGCAGCTTTTTTAAAATTTTTTTTATCTTATCCCGTTTCTTCAACACGGTCTCATGTTTTGCTCTGTATGTTTTCTTCATGTTTCTCAGCCCATTGTCCTGATCCTGCTGGACATCCCGCCCATGCTGCCCGTGCTGGACGGCGTCGTCATGGAGCTGCAGGATTGCGCTCTCCCTCTCCTGAAGGGTAAACCGCATAGTGATGGAGGCAGACGCACAAAAACACACCCTTCATTCATCATCGATGCTCACTGAGAAGTTAAACCAGATCAGAAATCTGAAACCAATTCATTTGTAACTGCTTAACTTCTTTTTTTGTTGTTTTTGAGTGTCATTATTCTTCATTATTCATGTAGACTGTATATATAACAGCGCACTACGGATTAATATGCTGCGCCGTGGGAATCGGGCACTCACCATCGTGAGTGGCCTCTGTAAGAGCTTTACGTGGCTCTCGGATGTATGAGGCCCCTAAAGCTCACAGAATCACAACTAGCTGCCCGAGTAGACTTCCTCGAGATGCAGTCAGACTGACACGGCTTTGGTTTCGCCCTGGCGCCGTGAGAGTAGAGTACTGGAACCGCATACTTAAAGCACCACATGCTCACCTCGAAGTGGTCAGGATTTCAAACCGGATTTCCTGTCGCATGGAACGGATTAAAAGTGTTCGCACACCGAGGCGAAAAATGGCCTGTGTATCTACCTTGAAGCCACTCGAATCGCTTCATTCAAAGCATGACTGGAAATAGTGTGTAGCGTAAAAAAAGAGTGATCTGAATAGGAAATCCCGACTAAGGAACTTTATCATTTCAGTTTAGTCATATCTAGTACTGCAGAGGTGTTTGGAAGATATGTTTGTACACACCCTGCAACTAACATTCATATATATCTATGTGTGTGTGTGTGTGTGTGTGTGTTATGTAGAGGTCATCCCTACAGATAAAGAGGAAGTGGCGTTCAAGGACCTGGACGCTGCTATTCTGGTGGGCTCCATGCCCAGGAAGGAGGGAATGGAAAGGAAAGACCTGCTCAAGGCCAACGTGGCCATCTTTAAGTCTCAGGGTGCAGCGCTGGAGAAGTACGCCAAGAAGACGGTCAAGGTGATCATATATAACTCTCTGACCTCAAATTCATTCCTCACTTAGACAAACTTGTTAGGAAGTTTCCTGTCCCGTGATTTTTATTTATTTATTTTATGTATTGATTTTCAGTGCGGTTTGTTTGCCTGTAAGCAGGATGGTGTAAAACCTACCAAACCGATTTCCATGACACGAGGTGGCAGGGTGCATCATGGCCAACACGTTAAATGTCGGGGCGGGTCCGAGGCACGTGGCGGATCTACGAATTTAGTTCCCAATTTGCGAAATGCAGCATTTAGGTTTGGCGGAAGTCTGCGCTCAATAATGCCATACTTCTTACAGTCCAGTAGATGGCAGCAGAGTTCAGTAGTGATAAAACACAGCCGGTATAGAAATATGAGGAGTTTATTGGAAATGTATCCAGACATATTAACTGGATCCTGTTACAGCTTTGCACATCATAGAAGACTCATCTACTGTCCCTTTTTTTTGTTGTTTGTTTATTTTTGTTTTGTTGCTTTAGATGTCAAGTCAAGTTATATGTAGGGATTGTTCATCCACCTGCATGGTCTGACCCAACAAGCAGAGTTTGAATCCGTTGGTCGAGGTCATCGGTTTTACCTGCCGTATTACCTGTTAGTCCCCCAACACAGACTCGCTCGACACGAACACACTTCAGATCACTCTGTAGCTTCTTGTGTAATCAAACCACCTTTCATTTAATAATGGATTATCATTTAAACTATTTGAATCATATGAATTAATCCAAAATATAAGAATACTACACATTTTATACACATTGCTGCAGCGTCGCCAGCGTTAGTGCGCTTCAACACATGAGGCAGCTCTCCAAGGACGGCGTGATGACCGAGCGCGTCTCTCGACATCGTCCTGGCAACAAGGAATGCACGTCTCGTGGCTTCGTCCCAGCGGCCTTTTCAGAGACGGTCAACTCGTTGTAGTTTAGAGTGTCTCAAGCCGTTCTTCCTGCTTTTTAAACTTAAGTGTTGTGTTTTGTTTTGGGTTTTTTTGGAACCATCATAGCCTCTAAGATTTTATTTTAAAATCTTTCAACTTCTCAGAAAAGTGCCGAGTGACATCAAGTGCTGCTTTTTTCTTTCTTTCTTTTTTTAACCTCCTGACCAATCAGGTCGCAAGGTGGGGGCAAGAGAGGGAAAAAAAATCATGAAGGACCGAGTACTGGGGGAAATGAGTATTGTTAATAAGCGAGGGTCAGGTAGGAGATTAATCTGTTAAATCGGAAATCTATCCTTCAGTGCTGTAGTTTAACCCAAATGTAAAACTTTAAAACTTGTAGCTGCACACGGGCAAATCGCGCAAAAACGAAGGTGCAGTGAAGGTAAACCTCCTCCTCGTCACCAAAGTTACACCAATCTTTGTTTCATCTGCATTAATGACGATGATGAATCTTATCTAGAGGCCAGTTAGTTAGCAGATACTAGCTAGAATTGAAAAGGATGTTTTTTTTTATGTTTACTGTTGTGTTTTTATTTCTGCTATATTTCAGCACACCATTCTAGCGCCGTTTCTGGTGGGGAAGTATCTTTAGGATGTAGGGCATGTCAGTAAACACGGGGTTACTGTAGTGTGTGGATTTACACCCACCTAATCTGTAGCTTCAGCTTGACTATATTTCCTTTTTGACTTATTTGATGTGCCGAGTATGTGATTGTTTGAAGTGTGAGGTGGAACATCAGTGGTTTTTAAAATTGAAAATTAAAAAGCCGTACCTGCTTAACTTCCTGTTTACCAGTTTGAAGGCTGCTTAATCAAGATCGACCAAGAAAGTGTAATGCCACACACGCTATAGAGAAAATAAGATCATCGAATAATTTTGTACCGTAATTCCATGTCGATGAAATTCAAACCTTTTTTTGTTGTTGTTGTTGTTGTTGCTGTTGTCCCTCTTGCTGCTCCGTAGGTCCTGGTGGTGGGAAACCCGGCTAATACCAACTGCCTGATTGCAGCTAAATCAGCTCCTTCCATTCCCAAAGAGAACTTCTCCTGCCTGACTCGCCTGGATCATAACCGTGCCAGCTCTCAGGTCAGCGCACACACACACACACACACACACACACACACACAGTTGTATACAGAAAGCAAAGAGACCTAAAATTAGATTTATATTTTTGATGGCTTCATGTTTGAATAGATATTGATGCAAGGCCAGAAAATAGTTTCAGGTGAATAAAAAGCAAAAATCACAAACACATTTCTAGACCATCCATCCATCCATTATCTATAGCGCTTTATCCGTCTGGGTGGCGGGGAAGCTGGAGCCAATCCCAGCATCTTG
>JAQQZR010000005.1:3858798-3869402 GCA_030068235.1 Notoglanidium macrostoma
ACCTGCCCAGGGTGTACCCCGCCTCTCACCCCAAGATGCTGGGATTGGCTCCAGCTTCCCCGCCACCCAGACGGATTTCCCGTGCCATGAAACTCCATTAGTTTCGCTTCTGGCTGTTACAAAGTGCTGACACGTAAATCCATTCATACGGCCATCTGCCGTGCTTACAACGTGCAGGTTGTTACTATAGAAACGGTAATGTATTAGAAGCTACTGTAACTTGCTATAGAGTTAGCTGTGGTCAGTGTGCGGTCCTATTTCGTCTGGATTAGAGACGTGAAAGTCTGTTGATCATCATTCACACTGATGTTCTCCACCTCCTCCAGGGAGGAACCCTGATTCAGTACGAGGGAAAACTGAGGCTACTCGAGATCGCGCAGGTTCCCAAAGCTCACGTCGACGAGTTCAAATCCGTCTCCAAGTTCAAGATCTTCAACACCAACAACTTGTGGATCTCGCTGGCCGCCATCAAGAGGCTGCAGCAGCAGAACGCCATGGACATGGAAATCATCGTCAATCCGAAGGTTGCCAAAAATACACTCGCGCACACACACATTTGTTAACTGGGTAATATTCTAATACCTTCAATCCGTTCTTGATGCCACTTTGGGGAGTAAAAAGTTCAGATCTATTTACGTCATTGCTGTCAGAAACAAACTATTTTCTTTTCTGTTTTTGCCTGTATTCTGACTACTTCACTTTCATTTCTTGCTAAACGATCGCAGCGCTTTAAGCTGCCTTGTGTATCAAAACGTACTCTATAAATAAAGTGTATTATTAGTTCTTGTTTTCTACAGTTAACCGGGTCGTCCTTTCCTCTTCTCTCTCTCTCCAGACCCTGAACGGAGGCCTGAACGTGATCCAGCTGGAGACGGCCGTTGGCGCCGCCATCAAGTGCTTCGATAACGCTCTGGGCATCAATGTTCCCCGTAGCCGCTTCCTGCCAGTCAAAACCACCTCCGACCTCCTATTGGTCATGTCCAACCTGTACTGCCTGGAGGCGGGATCTCTCACCATGAGCGGGAAGAGAGAGTTCCCCACAACACCGCACGTCAAACTGGGCAGCTCCTTCACCAAGGTAACGCTCGCCATTAAACATCATTAAGCTGAGAATTAGAAAGGACGCCGTGTACGCAGACGTGCATGTCTGCGATGAGCCCTGTTTGGATGGCGTCAGTGCTACACGATGAGCTGCGCTTTTGTCTTTTATAGGTCCTAGCGATTTTATTTTTTCATTCATGCTGATGTTGAGAAAAATGCAGCCCAACACCTTCAGCAGACGTATCCGTGATTGTACGAGCACCTCTTTTTACCTGGAAAGATATTTTCACCTGCTCTACTTTGTCGTATTTGGTCAATAAATCGTGACGATGTTTAAAAATAATTCTTCCGTCGATCGGAACTTTTCGAAATGATTAGCTGCTAAACGTTAATAGAGAGCACTGTAATGCAACAGGAAACACATTCGTCACATCGACGATTGCACGTTATTAATGCGCGCGATCTTGTACGTTACTGTTTCTATAGTAACCGTGCACACACAGGGACTTGAACGGCAAACGCCCCACATAATCGAAGACTAATAATGAACAGAAAGTTTTTTCGTGTCATTGTTGATGTTAATAGATTAAAGATTGCGAATCGGACTCCGTTTTATTGGGCAGGCAAGGTTACACTTACAAGGGATTTGACTCGACGTCCGCTCCAAGATCGACACAAGCAAGACGAAGAACATCAAATAGAGGTCTATGTATAAGGAAGTATAATTGTGAAGTAATAATAATGCAAGTTGTTAATGATATCGAAATGTCTATACAATGTAGTCTGTAGTCATTTTGAAAACTGCTGTAGTGTAAGTGAAGTAACACACTCCAGTCTGTGGTGGCGTATGCGAATGATGCGTTCAGGGCAGTAACTTCACCCAGAATCTCACCATCCCGGTGTAGCTTACTTTTGAGCACAAGCACGCACAGTCCATCGTGTGTTATTCTCCACTTAAGTTCTCTAGTTCGGGAGCTGGTGCAGATCTGCATGGCCTCTCGTGTGTGTGTGTGTGTGTTTCAGAGCAGTATGTAGGTCAGGCTCATTAAAGCTGCAGTATGGTGCTTTTCTGGTCTATGGGGACCGAGCTGCAGGTCAGGACAGGGCTGCATTATACAGCACATATTCACTACTGAAATTATTTCTTTAAAAAAAATAAATAAATAAGAAAAATGCAGCAGCACCTTTTTCGCCGTAGTCGGGGGAATTAAATGAGCCCTGATATCTAAAAGCAGCACGACCTCTCTTCATCTCGGTATAATAAAGCACTGCGTCTGGGCTTTTCAAACCCGCTCGCTTACTCTCTTGCCTCGTTCAGTAATGTTGTAAAATCATCATTATAATACTAAGAACCGGAACGGAGAGCTTTCGTGGGAAGAGACACGATGCCCGGAAGCTTTGCATAAGAATGTTTACACTTCAACATCTGTAAGCTTAGAAGGGCGCGTCATTGAGACCGGTTGGCTTTCACCCTGAACTTAACCACATGATCTAAAAAGAAAAGGAAAACCGAGGGCCGAGTAGAGCTGAGAACCTGCCGGTGAAACGCGTCCGCTCGTCAGTCTGACGGAAACAACCCTTTTCAGGAAGCGCAGGAAGCGCAGATCCACCCGTGCGGTGACTCCTAGATTAATTTCAGCATTTTATAAGTTGTATAACATTTAAAGGATCTTTTGTTTATCCGTGCGTTTCATTTTGTCTGTTGGTTCGTCAGTACAGATATCCAGAATGTGTGGTCTAGATTTTAAAGCAGGTCAAACTGACCTCATGCACAACCTCTGTATAGCGGAAATGATCTGGTTCATATCACTACTGCACACGTGCTGTGTTCAAAGTAGCGTTTCTGCTGAAACTCAGCAAATCACGTGAAATTATATTTCCATTTTGCTGAAATGTTTACCGTATTGTGCAATATGCAGAAGCTGATGTACGAGGACACACACACACACACACACACACACACACACACACACACACACACAACTCAATCTCTCTCTCTCTCTGTCTGTCTGTTTCTCCCTCTGTCTCTCTCTCTGTCGGTCTCTCTCACTTTCTTTCTCTCTCTCTCTCTCCCCTTCTCTATCTCTCTCTGTTTCTCTCTCTCTCTATCCTTCTCTCTCTGTGTGTCTCTCTCTCTCTCTCCCTTTCTTTCTCTCTCTCCCCTTGTCCATCTGTCTTTCTCTCCTCTCTCTCTCTCCTTCTCTTTCTCTCACTCGGTCTATTTCTGTCTCTCCCTCTCTCTCTGTGTCTGTCTCTCTCTCTGCGTCTGTCTGTCTCTCTCCCTTTCTTTCTCTCTCTCCCCTCATCTAACTGTTTCTCTCCTTCTCTCCCTCTCTTGCTCTCTCTCTCATTCTGTCTCTTTCTGTCTGTCCCTCTGTTTCTCTCTCTCACTCTTTCTCTTGCTGTCTCTCCCTCTCTCCTTCTCTCTCCCACTCTTGCTGTCTCTCTCTCTCTCATTCTCTCTGTCCCTCTGTTTCTCTCTCTCTCTCTCTCTCTCTCTCTCTTTCTCTTGCTGTCTCTCCTTCTCTCTCCCACTCTTGCTGTCTCTCCCTCTGTGTCTCTCTCTCTCTCTCTCTCTCATTCTCTCTGTCTCTTTCTGTCTGTCCCTCTCTCTCTCTCTCTCTCTCCCCAAACATGCAGGTTCAGGAATATCTGACACGCTTCGAGAGTATTCCTGACATGCTGGAGCTGGATCACCTGACCGTATCCGGAGATGTGACATTTGGCAAAAACGTTTCTCTGAAGGTAAAGTACACAAGAGCACAAAGAAAAGCGCTTGCTCATATCCTAGTTGTAATCTGATCTTTCATAATTTGAGAAGGACACGTCTTTGCGTACACGTGTAAGTCGTAGCATAACGCAACATGCTTTTCTTGTCGGACAGCTTCTTTCTTTTAACGTAGCTGACAGCGTTAAAAGGAAAGCAGTGATATTTACAGCAGGTAGCCTGCGTTAGTCATCGTTAGTGTCTTTCACCACTTGTGGGTGAAAATCTGTCTCGATAAACGCACTCTGTCTTTCGGGTGAGATGGTGCTCGCTCATCATTCACCTAGTAGCCTGGGAATTAAATTTTATTATTATCATACTTATACATTTGCCTAGGACGAATTTATTGCTTCACGCAAAAAGCAGGCATTTTAAAATTCACTCGCAGCTTTGGCATGTTGTTCCTCCCATTTTATTCCCTGTAAACTCGTCGTTGTTGGTGAGGTCGTGTAGCAGCACGTCTGTGCTCGTTAATTGCAGTGAAAGTAAAGAAGCAAGCCTCAGACACCAGCCATTCCTCAGCTCATCAAATACATTTCATATAGAAAGCTGACTGTTTGCCGAGCCTTTAAACATGCCCGTGTTCCCCGAGAACTGCTAGCGAGTTATTTTTGACGCACTGTTTGGAACACTAAGCAGCATTGTGCGTGGCGATCTTGCTCTTATCCCGCTCCTCTTCCGACTCTTCACACATCATGAGAGGTTTACTGTAACAATCTGTCGTCCTCATGAACTCATTATAACCGGCTCGGTCCTGAAGCCCACAAAGCCTTCTGAAGCTGATGAGTGACGAACACCAGCACTGAATTATTCACCTTCTGAACTCTGTGACCCTCGCCAATGCATTCTTTCTGACCTTTGACCCTTGGCTGTGCACAGGGAACGGTGATCATCATAGCCAATCACGGGGACCGGATCGACATCCCGGCCGGCTCCATGCTGGAGAATAAAATCGTCTCCGGAAACCTGCGCATCCTGGACCACTGACGGCTCCGCTCACGTGATCACACGACCTCATCTCACCTGCCTGTCCCACCTCATGCCGGACAGCGCCTCGGACGCGTCCGCTCATAGACTTATTTTTGTATCACTGTCTCTTTTAAAGTCTATTTTATTGTTTCATACATTCCGACATTTTCTCACATCAGTATCGGAACGCCGTCATGTTACTGTACAGTAGAAATACGCCGCAGACTCATTGTCCACTGCTTTTTGTTTTTCTACCCGGAGAGATCAGTATTTTCTCTTTGTGCACTACCCATGGTGACATTGCAGACTGTGCCAGAAACCCACTCATGTTTAAAAAAAAAAAAAATAAACAAATAAAATGTGAAGAAGAAAAGCAATAAGCTTTCGATCACGGTGAATGGATCCAGGAGCTGCAGCGGGTTCTGGAACAAAATAAAGTGCAATATGGAACGTGTGTACGTGTGTGTGTGTGTTCACATCAACCCACGTTACAAACTTTAGAGCGAGAGGGACAGACCGAAGGATCCAGAGACCGTGAGCTAAAATGAGAAACGAAAGAAATGAAGAGAAATGTTGAGGGATGGTGTGATCGATTGAAGAAAGGTGTACGAGTGAGAGTAAGGAAGGAGAAAACGTGCAGGAGAGATACAGGGAACAGAAAGGGACTGATTAAAAGGAGAAATGAAGTAAGAGAGAAAGATGGGGACCATCAAGGGATGGGGTGACCAAAAAGAAGTGTGAGACTAAGGAAAAGAAAGAGAGAAAGTGAGGGATGAAGAGAGATCAAGGAGAAAACTTGAGGGAGTGAGATGAAGCGTTGAGACTAACATGAGAACGAAGGCAAATGGGACAGAGTAAAAAAATGAAATGAATACTATGGGACGTGAGGGACAGGGTGATGAAGTGGGAGACTGAAGGAAGGAAAAGGAAAAGGAGGAAAAGTGAGGATGGACAGACTGATAAAAAAAGAGAACAGGCAAGAAAGAGAATGATTTTTTTGCGAGACCGCTAAGATGAAAAGAGAACACTTAATGGATGGAGTGATGAAATCGGGTGAGAGAAATACCCAGGGAACATTAACTTGTTAACTGTTATTAACATTTCATTAGCCTGTATGTCAATAAAGTAATCAAACATTCGAGTCAATGAAGTGAACTGAGAAAAGGAGAGGAGAGAAAAGAAGAGACACGAGCGAGGGAGAGAGACTGAGGGACCATGAAGGGACGGAGGAGGAAAGGAAAAGGGAGCCAAAACCCTGAGTGTGTCATGTGAGAAACTGAGCTCTCCCACAGCTCCCTGAGGCAGGAGGGGATTATAAACCTGTAATGTGGAGGCAGTCAGGCGTTAAAGTCCTGCTTTAGACTTTATGTACTGAACACATCCACACACGCAGCCTTTAATGCCTGATGGCTACAGAACCTGCCCCTGCCCCTGCCCCTGCCCCTGTGCCCTGCCCCGCCACACCGCAAAAAAGAAAAGGCTTCCAGTTCATTTTTAATAAAGATTGCAGAATGACGTTCCATCACAAACTACCATACACACAGACAGACACAGACAGACAGACACCCACACACAGACAGACACCCACACACAGACAGACACCCACACACAGACAGACACCCACACACAGACACACCCCAACCATCACTGCTGTGGATGCATTCTGAACTACAGCCTATGCACTATATAAGTCACATGTCATCATTTGGATATTACACTATACTGCATACTGCTGTACTCTGTGATTCTGGAAGTGCGCTGAATATTCATTACTACATTATTACATTACTACATTACTACATTACTACGCTTCAAATAGGAGGAGAAGAAAGAATTAGTTGTGTATTACTCGAATACTTAAGTTAAGCAAAAGAATTTCCAGAACAGAAACCCCGTGTGCTCAAAAGTTACGTAAATTAAGCGTGTAACAAAGTTAATTAAACTGTAACTTAAACTAAATTAAAATGAAAGAAGCGTGTATCAGAGCGTACGGTGGCCAACCGGAGCCCGCAGCGTACGTCCTTGCGTGATCATCAGTACCATCCTCTATTCTCATTTAACAAAATCTGGGTTCTCAAACTTTTTAGCCAGAACCAGCAAACCACCAACTGCTCTTATTTTTCCTTCCTTGTTTTCCTTCTGCATTCACGCTGAAGGCGCTCTCTAGAGGTTTGTCCGTTCTGGGCTGCTGTAGCGGCGCAACATGGCGGCTCTGTAGAGGTGGACCCGCCCCCTGCGTAGATATAAACTGCTCGTTCTAAACTCACGAAAACACAACCATTCAGTTCCAGGTAATGAAAACGTACTTATGAATATTATATTCTATTTCTGCCAATAGAGCCCTCTAAATCCTACATAGTGTGCCTTTAAAGCCTAAGAGCAGTTGTTAAACTTATTTGCAAGGAATAAATTACTTGCAGTGTCGTGCTGTTTATTGGACGATGATCAAAAACAGGGTTATGTGGCAGCCTGTACCGAGCAGAATTACTGCCACCACCCTTAAGTGGATCATTTTGCCATAACAGCATGTCCAGAAGTGTTTTCCTCCTCACACACAACAGCTACTTGACAATTTATGAACATGACAAGTTCAAGCAGTTACTCTTTAAAGCTTTTCTCTCAAAGCCCCGACACTGGTCTTTACACATAATATCACAATCAACAAAAACACGTTTTCTTCTAATCCGTTTGTGTCCGTTGTTACTATAGAAACGCCAACATGAAAACGAGGGCATTAATATAAACCTTGCCGTTTGCCATTTCAACATTGCCTTGGAGTAAATCTGCATAATTCATGAACCGACTTTTATTAAAATATGTTTAAAAAGAAAAGGCAAAAGTGCCTGATCTCACACGGACACGCTTTAAAACCTTTCCGACTGTATAAATCACCTGAATGTGTTTTTCCTGACCTACTGTAAAGGTCTCTCTCTTCAGCTGTTTATAGCTGTAGTGTTGGATTTGCTTTATAGAACTTCATGAATCCTCCTTTACGCTTTCATATCTGATCTCTCTCCATATTACATAACGTGACATGAATGCAGGGTGGCTTTCCGGTCTCACGGATACGATGTTAACCCCACAACACGTTTGGGGAAAACAAGAACCTGCGTGTTCAGAGAAGCGGCACGGTTCCAGATTTAGCACAACTCATTGCTCATGCACGCATGCCAAGTCATCCTGCTCTGCTTTTTATGCATCTCTCTCTCTTTCCCCCCCCCCTTTCTTTCACTCACTCGCTCTCTGAACACACACACACACACACACACACACATTTTCAGAAATATGAAACAGCACACTGAAGTATTGTGAACACATTTCACAGGAAGAGGTTTAATAGGTAGTGCAAAAAAAGCAAAAATAAAACCCCAACCTCTAATCATCCTATTAGGTTAACCAAAGAATATCACTTTTCTCTTCTTTTTACCCCTCTATCTCACACACACACACACACACACACTTTAATAAATAGGATCTTATTGCAGGTATCATGACTCTCCTGCACCTGTTGAAGCTGAAAAGCTTTTCACCACCTAGTTACGTTCGTATTCAGATCTGTTTCTCTAAAGTTACTTTACAATCCGACACGGAGAAAGAACTCGCAGGAGGGGAAAGCAGAGGCACGTCAACATCTGCGCTCTCCTCCCACACAATGGCTTCAAACATTCATGTAATACAAGGACATGTAACTCAATAATAATGAACAGATGGGCAGCAAAAATGTTCCTGCTTTCTCCTACTTGCAGTTCGGGAATCATTTTAGACGGCAGGGAAAGCCGGACGTGGTGCAGATGGTGCACTAACGATCTCTGCCGGGAGCCGAAGTTTCTACGTCATACATACATCATATATTTATATAGATAGGTTTTAGGCGCCTTTACCCATTATTTAACTCACCCCTTATACAACATACTCTTTGCAGCTAAGGCAAGGCAGGAAAATAACCTAAACAAACTAATGCCATTTTGCTAAAAATATATTTTTTATATACACAGTACTGCGCAAAAGTCTTAGGCACTCTATTTATTATTATTATTATTATCTTTTTTTTTTTTTTTTTAACAAACTTTGTTATAGATTTTGCTCAGTAAAGCTTACAGCTCATGTCCTTATACAACTGCACACATTGTACCTGGGAGAACGGTTTAAGGAAAAGACAACGGATCGTCTCACCAGATACAGACTTAGCTCAATTAAATCATCCTACTTCAAAATACGACATCGATATTTGACTATTTTTTATTTTTTTTGGCTGCACTGATGATATCCGACAGGTTTCCGAAATCCATAGTGACAGTATTTTCCAGTACCATGGAACACTACCATGCCTTGTTCCTGTATGTGGGACAAATTTGCAGATCACATGACAAACAGCTTCACTTTCACTCACTAAAGTCAGCCAGGAGTATGCACCACTTCTTGTCCAATGATAAATGAGAAAATCTCACCCAGGGTTAACACACTTGCTTACTCTGCGCTCTGTTCATTCACCTGCTCGTTACGCTAGAACCCTTTGGACGGCGTCACATGTGGCGATTTGGCAGAAAGCCCAGTGCTGCATTACCGTATGAAAGACGCACCATTATACCAGAAGCACAAGGACACACACACACACACACACACACACTCAGAGCACTCTTAATCCATACGCAAGACGGCATGAACAAAGACGCAATTCTTTCCAGGAAATAAATCAATCTGTGAATCAGTTTATCCAAATCTTCGAGTCAAAAAGGACTTTTAAACATCATGTATTTGCTTGGAAAGCATTTAGGAGGCAAACTTTACATGGTGAAGATATGGTTTGAGTGTAAGCCAGGAAAAGATTGAACACCAACTTAAAGGTGTTATGTGTAGCATTGTGTGTGTGTGTGTGTGTGTGTGTGTGTGTGTGTGTGTGTGTGCTGTGTGTAACCGCCTGTCAAATTCTTACTTCACACTCCAAACAAATAGGGGGCAGCATAACACCAGAAAGTTGGCGTGTCCACCCCATTGTAAGAAACAAGGAAATACAACAGGAAGCCCCTCCTTGCCCCCTTCCCCTCCCCCTGAAACACATCACCCCACCACCAGCACCACTCTCACAGAATTACCCCGGCTGACTGGAGCATAAAGCTGGCCGTTTACAGTGAACCTGTTCTGAGGCATCAGTTTTCCTCCTTCATGTGACCCTGTATGTTACAGCCAGCAGTACGTTTTACTTTCAAAATTACGTTGTTTTCCTCGATAGCAAGAGCTGCATCTTATTAATCATAATGCTACTACATTAGCGCTGAAGCTATAGTGACTTATCAGTACTCTGTTAGCTAACTAGAGGATGAGCTAATTGAGCTAGTTACATACAGCTTTTCTAACTGGTCTGAAAAGCAAATCAACACACAACCAACATCAACAACTAGCAACCAACCAACATCAACAACTAGCAACCAACCAACCAACCAACCAACATCAACAACTAGCAACCAACCAACCAACCAACATCAACAACTATCAACCAACCAACCAACCAACATCAACAACTAGCAACCAACCAACCAACATCAACAACTAGCAACCAACCAACCAACCAACATCAACAACTAGCAACCAACCAACCAACCAACATCAACAACTAGCAACCAACCAACCAACCAACCAACATCAACAACTAGCAACCAACCAACCAACCAACATCAACAACTATCAACCAACCAACCAACCAACATCAACAACTAGCAACCAACCAACCAACATCAACAACTAGCAACCAACCAACCAACCAACATCAACAACTAGCAACCAACCAACCAACCAACCAACATCAACAACTAGCAACCAACCAACCAAC
>JAQQZR010000005.1:3873904-3887184 GCA_030068235.1 Notoglanidium macrostoma
CATGTCTTTGGACTGTGGGAGGAAACCGGAGCACCCGGAGGAAACCCACGCATGCACGGGGAGAACATGCAAGCTCCATTAACGATATTAACAATTGATATTTTTTTCCTGCTCCACAGTGCATGACTGAAGACTGAATGAACCGTGTCTTTTAAATGACTAACGACAATCAAATCATGACTCGTGTACAATATAACCAGCGACACAAATTAACGAGATGGAATCAGTCGGCTCCTCTTTAATAAATTAGTTTATAATATTTGACCAAATAGAAGTTCTGACGGTTCGGATGTAAGAAAGTTAGCCAACATTAAGCCACCATTAAGCCTTCATGACTTAGATCATTTAGAATTAGGGTTTGTCTATTGATTCACGGCCATGTATTTCAATCTGAAAAATGCCGAAATACATTGGGAAAAATCTACTGATCATCGAGGCATGGCCTAAAGAATAGCCTGCTAACGAGCGTGTGATGGACACTGGAGCTTATACCATATACCATGTTATGTTAGTTTGCAATCTTTAACCATACGGACAAATTCTGATCATTTTCCAATACAGTAAAGAAAACGTTAGCTTGGAGATAAATAGGTGGTTATCAAAGTACCGTCCAGGTTGAACAGGAATTAGGGGATTTGCTTCTCCCAGCTTTACAGGTTTATCTGGCTGTACTGGCACCTCCCTCAGTGGTGAAACGAACTTCCCCTGACTCGTCGCCAAGCTCTTAAACGAGCATCAATTTAAACATTTAACACCCTAAACTTGTGTGCTTTTCTTTGCTGTGTGAACTCTTCAACAACAGGCTTTTAGCTTGATGGTATTCTACCATATGAGCGTGAGGTTACGTTTTAGAGGTGAAGTTAAGGCCATATCTTTAATGCTGCGAATGTAAACATGAACATGCATTCAGATTTGAACAAAATAAGGTACCTTGGAAGGCACTGAGTGAGCACGCCTTTAATTTCCAATGTGGCCCAAAAATGCTGCCGATCCAGGGGGCGGCCTTTTGTGTGGAACACAACGGAAGTGATGTTTTGAAACGTCCGATCTGCTAGCAACAGAAAGAACGGTGGTATAATGTAGAGTCTAATCTGGAAGATACAGTTGCAAGTCACTCAACCCCAGCAGGCGCACACACACACACACACACACACACACACACACACACACACACACACACACACAGAGCAGAGTTTCTGAAAAGGATCACTAGGGTCAGCTTTTGGTCTGATTAAAGGGACAGATCAGTGTTTTGTTTTGTTGTTCAGCCGTCTATGTATCCAGAGCCTTCTTCCAGGGGTAGATTTCCCAAACACCATTTCCATTTCCCCTTCTCAATTTACATTCCCTCAAATTAAGAATCACTGCAGTCTTCCTACACATCTCTTAAACTCCGGTTTCTCGGTAGCGTCATCGCTATTCAATCCGCTAACCTACAACTGAACACTTCTATTCCAAGCCCCGATACCCGGCTCACTTCCTGCATCGCTGCGTGCGTCTGAAGCCCTCAGACTATTGCTTTGAGACGGAAGTGTTCGCTCT
Source organism: Notoglanidium macrostoma (assembly GCA_030068235.1). Classification (NCBI taxonomy): domain Eukaryota; kingdom Metazoa; phylum Chordata; class Actinopteri; order Siluriformes; family Auchenoglanididae; genus Notoglanidium; species Notoglanidium macrostoma. The sequence goes on from JAQQZR010000005.1 coordinate 3,875,447, forward strand.
CACACGCACGTCCCCATGCGTGTTCGCTACGTAAACGCGGAGCACGCACGGCCAAGGCTACGCATGGGAAGAGGAAAACAAGAAACATCAACGACGAAAAAAGGGCAGATTCACAGAGTGGAACTCCAAAAAGTACACACCAATAATTTTACATTTGATTAACATCGATACTATGCATAAATAAAAACGGTAAGTATTTTTTAAGTTAGGCATATTTGATTTACATGTGGAAAAAAAAAAAAACATCTCCAAACGTTTCGTTTCCTTTTTTTTTTTTTGCAGCAGTGATGGTGATGAATTGACTCGTAAGTGTTAAGTTCATGTTATATCACAGACACTCTGGTGTAAAGGATGATTATTGCATCACTAAAATTGAGTAAAATGTTTTTTTTTTTTTCATTAGCATATTAGCAAAGAAACACTGTAATATATTACTGTAGCCCCTCAACCCCTCCCAGTTCTCTCCCCGAGATCACACGGGCACTTCCTGTGGCAGCTCACACGTCCATTTGTATTCCAAAGCCCCGTTTCCTTTTGTCTTTTTATTTTTATTATTTTGCCTTGTTCAGGTACTTTTTAAGTTTCACTTGAAAATATATATTTCTCTTTTTGTCTTCTGGGATAAGAAAAATTCACTACAAAAAGGTCACTTAGAAAGCAGAGGAAATAAAAACAGTCCGAGAGTCAAAAAAAAAAAAAAAAAAAAAAAGTAAAAATCCACACGCACACACCGCACTGCTAAATCCTGCACCATGCCCAAACAGTACACCAGCACAGCTTAGGATTAATAATCACAGGTGTACTGCTTTGACGCTGTATTTAGCACAGACGTATGCGGTTTTGTAGAGGGACTAAAAAGATACACGGCTCACCGTTTTGCGTGGCAGAAGGTTGAAGAAGTAAACAGACAAAGAATATGGTGAGTGACACTTTTTTTTTTTTTTGACTGAGGAGTGCACGGGATGGGCCCTGAGGCCCTTTCTGGAAGGTCTAGAAAAGGTGAAAGGTCAGTCGACGGGCCCCTGGAAGATGAGTCGCACATAGCTGTGGCCGGTGCTGAGCTGCTGGGCACAGAAGGGGCACGCAGCGTGGAAGGTGTGCGTGCCGTGCGGAAGTGGGATTTGACTCCAGAACGCAGCCGTCTTCTCCGAGCACACGTGGCCGCACGGGCTGAAGGCGTGAGTAGGCGGAGCCGCGTCGACGTAAAGCCCTGCTTCGCAGCCCAGCCACAAGGGCACGTACGGCCCACGGGCGCGGCACATGGGGCACTCGCGCTCAGTCCCACCCCCGGCCCCGCCCCGCTCGCCCCAGTCGTGGTAGCCGTGCACGTGTCCGCACTGCAGGTACGCCCACGGCTGCTTCTCGGCCACGGCGCCCTGGCACCGGCGCATGCTCGGGAACGCCAGCGTGTTGAGGCCCACGGGACATTGTGGCCGCGCCGCGTTCAGCTCCTGCCGCAACGCTTCCAGGTGCTTGAGCGTGGGTGCGCGCCGGAGACCCTCAGCGGTGCGCCACAGCAGCGTGGCTCCACACAGGTCAATCAGCGCACCGTCCGACAGCTCCTGCGACTCACTCTCCACCTGAGGGAAGAAAGCATTCAGGAGCATTTACTGGTATGTAGCACTACAAGGAATGTGCATTATTTTTTCCTTCTGAAAATGGATCCGAACATGCGATTTGTACCTGGACATACAGCGGAATTTGGTACTTAGATCCGATCGGCCGTGGCACTTCATGGTACCACTTTTAACTGGCACCCATAGACTCGGATGGGCCACACGTTCTCTGAATTTGAAGTGTGAAGAATAAACGCATACATCTCTGTCCATGTTGTCACTTCACTTATCAAAAAGAGAAAGTAATTTAAAAAAAAGAAAAAAAAAAAAAAAGAGAAAAAGCTATGAAAATCTGTGAATGCAGCCTAATGATTCTGTTCACAAGACCACAACTTGGCTGTCTTCTCTTTGGAAATGAAAAGGTCCAGAGCAAAAATCAAGCATATGCAAAAAAAATTCCGGAGTTGCCCTGAAGGATTTGTTCAACACTGAAATAAAACTGCACTGCTCAAGAACGTAATCACATCACCACACTCGCAGGACATTTTATTGTTAGTACTAATGACACTTATGAGCATGCGAGTATCAGCAGAACTCACTAAACCGACTCCGACCTGATGAAACTCGGTCACCAGGGGGCAGTACACTCCAGCTCTCGGTGTTTCGCGGAAACGTTTAACACACAGCAACACCGAGGGCTTCTGGATGAGTTACACGTGTACACGTATCAGGGTTTATTTGTCGTGCTGCTACACGTGCATGTACACTCTTTGTTTGGGCGGCATTTTAACCCTATTGCATTTACACAAATACTGCCACCGCCTTTTTCCTCATACACACACACAAATATAACGTGTACACACACGAAACACAGCAGGGGTTCTCTTAACACCGCAGCGGTAGCGGTTTCCTCTTTTGTTTTTATCTTAGAATTTAAATAAAATGTTAAAAACTCAAATACGGTTAAACTGTAACTACAACAGGATATAGTTAATCATTGATAAAGTGTTTAAGCTGCAAACATTGTAAAGAGTGTTAGTGTTTTATTGCCAAGATAAACTCGGTCGTCCATAAAGTTCGGACAAACAAACAAAAAAAAAAAAAAAAACACACTGATGTAAATGCACAATAAAAAATAAAAAAAGGCAGGGAGGATTTCCATACCTCGTTCCTAAGATGCTCAGAAACTTGACCATGTAACTCGATTGAAAGATGATTATAAAAGAACAGTTATATTACACAGCAGTCTCTGGAGATGCTCAGCTCAATCATTTCAAGCTCAGATGGCATGGCATTTAGTCAAAGTTTAGCCAGCGTCTGGCTTTCGTTACAGCCAGGCCATTGTATTCGGTTACCACAGCGCCGGGTCTCCATTACACACACACACACACACACACACACACACACACACAGAGGCAGGGTGGCATAACCACTGTGGCGTCTACTAACCAGTTCAAACGCTTAAAAGGTTTCTTGTGGTAGCACTGGTCAGCTCCTAACTGGGTTCCACACAGCGTCTGTGTCATGTGGCTTAAAGCTTAAAGCTGAATGGCTTCCTGCAGACGTGCTATCAAACAGACGTGAGCCAGCACTGGGCCCTCATTAAAGACCATTTTGATCTCAACAGTTCATAAAGCTGAAAGGGTTTCTGTAGTCTAATTTGGCCTTTGGTTTGTCTAATGTGGCCAGCGTTTGGCCGCCATTAGCGCAAACTCTGACAAGAGCCGCTTTAACAGCTTCTAAAGCAGGAGAGCTTTTAGGGAAGGTTTCACTGTCGAGCACACCTACTAAACCTGCCAATTACATTATAAAGACGTCTGTGAGCAGAGAAATCACCAAAATGAAATGATGTTATATACACACACTACCAGTCAAAAGTGTGGACACGCCTTCTAATTCAATGGTTTTTTTTTGAGGGTTTTCATTACTTAAAAGACACGTCATGTATTGAAGTAATGATGGACTGTTGTTTCTCTTTACTTAGTCGAGCGGTTGTTGATATTATATGGATTATTCCAGTTGTTCAATAGGGCTGTTATAAAAAATACTGTATTTTTATCCTTTACCGTTCACTAGTTACTGTATGTCTCAAATTCATTAAGAAGGCAAGAAATGCCACTAATAAGCGTTTAACGAGGCGCACCTGTTCACTGAAAAGCATTCCAGGTGACGACTTCATGCAGCTGGGTAAGATAATGCCCACAATATCATCAAGCTAAACGGGGGCGACTTTGAAGAATCTAAAATATGAAACATAATTTGTTTGTTATTTTACACTTTTTTGTTTACTACATAATTCAGTATACGTGTTGCTTCATAGTTTGAGACACTCAGTATTGTTTTACAATGTAGAAAACAACAACGAAAAAGAAAAACCTATGAAAGAGAAGTGTCCAATCTTTTGACCGGTAGTGTGTGTGTATGTATATTATACATGTTGTCATGTCGTCACAAAGCTGCTTTACAGGAATGTGGATATGGATTCGAATTTATCCCTACAGAGCAAGCTAGAGTCAACGGTGGCAAGAAACAACTCCCTGGGACAACATGACGAAGAAACAAGACTCAAACGGGAACTCGTCCTCATTTGGCCGACAGAGGACAGTGCAAAATCATTTCTCTTCTATAACTGTACACCATACAGTCAAGCTCATTTCTGAGTTCATTAGAGTTTTAATTTGAAGTCTGTTGTATCAAAGTGACGTTATCGACTGTTCACTGATCGAGAATTACGTGTGAACTGTTTTTAGGCTGTCGAAGGAAGAATATCTACAGCCATCTTTACGGTGTCCATGTGGTGCTATCCACCGCAATCTCATGGTGATGTTTAAGGTTCGTTTATACTCCCTTCACATACGAAAATAAATACCAAACAATGTAACTTACATATTTCCATGTGTCCTTTACGTTGACCTGGATGTAAAGCAATACAGCCACTAAAGGGCAGCTCAGAGGCAAAGGATTTTGACAGCAACAAACATACCGATGGTGGAGGGGGTCGTAATAATGTACGTGTTAAGAAAGAGGCAAAAGCTGAGGCAACACAAAACAAAAACAAATTTCTTTCTGAATGGCATGACCTCTGCTCGAAATGTCACACCAATTTCAACATTTATTTGTTGCGTCTCGCTTGAACTATTGCCTACACTCTCCCTGCGATTTCCTGCTGGTGGTGCTGCGGAGTTTCATCTGCATCCATAACCTTTCAGAAAACGTGCACAAATATGAGCAAAATGAAGACAGCGTACAGACAGAAGGCTCCATATTTAACGTTGAGCATGAATGAGCCTTTAGGTTATCCATGCAGGTCCAGCTGAAAGTCTTCTCGCAGAGATCAACACACATGTGGTGGCATTTTCACACAGCTCTGGCCTGTCAGCCTTGATCTCTACAGCAGTCTGTAAGTGAGAAGAGGGTAAAATGAAACATTAAATCAAATTGTATTTCCTATTGTGCCACTGGGAACCAGTCAATCCTGTAAGACGACGCGTGCTGCCACTGACACGTTCATGACACGTCTTTAAATCGAATAACCTTTCTATATTGCGACATGAAAGGAGGCAGAGATATGCTGTATGTTTCACTACGTCTGCAGTCCTCCATACGGTCTCTCACTGAATTAAATTCTGACTGATGCTCAGCAGCCATTTGTCTTCATACTTTGCGTGTGTGTGCGTGTTAAATCTGAGGACGGCTCACTGGACAATGATGTATCACGGAGTTAGAGTGATACAGAAATCCTGAGATATACTCAGGCAGCAACTTTCACACCCAGGCTTATGTGCTTAGACGGCCAATGAGGTAGGAGTGAGAATCTCCAAGCTCCTCATGATTTGATTCGGAGATGATAAAATAACTTCATGCACTTTGATGTAACTTCCTTATGTAAATCTTTTTAAATAAACTTTCCTTATGTGAAAATCTGGTTTCATGCACAAATGCATAATCTATCCAAAGAGATCGATTCTTGTTTTCTTCTCCATGATTAAGATACGCTGAGGTCAAGTATGATTAGGAAAGTGCGGTCTGTTTAGGCTTTGGCACTAGTTACCCCAAATGACAGGTATTACACTGAACAGAAACGTTCCTCTTCCTACACGTACCGCCGCAAGATTTATTTCGTAAACACTTAAGAAGGCTCATTGCACTCCTGTGCTGCATAAAACCGAACGTCTTCTGAAGATGTCCTGCGGTGTTCAAACCACTTTTAAATGTTCGGACTGAGAACGGCTTCAACATCTTTATAGAGCTGGAATAGTCGATAAACACATTCCCGCTAGCCGGTGTCTGGCTAATGTTCAGCCTACTCAGACACGGGACCTGCGAGTGCTTGCTCTGACGCTAATAAGACTGATTAGCATAGCGCCTTGTGAGCTGAGGAGCTGATTAATCTGTGTGTGTGTGTTTAAAACCCTTTCTCTCCTTTTACCACAAGCCTTTATTCTGACCCAAATAATACTGCCGCTAACAGTGTTTGCATTTCTCCAGAAAGGCCTAAATGAAGATATTCATCCTTCACGGCAACAGAGCGCAAAAAATAAACAGATGGATAGACAGATAGGTCGAGTGAAGCCCCAGACTGGTCGTCCTGTCTGACGCACTTAGCAGATCAGCTGCTGATCATCTTACAGCGTCGCGTTACACAGATACAGAGCTGCGCTGAGAAAGACACATACACACGATGTCTTGTGTGCACGGTTACTACAGTAACAGCATCCCACAGTAACCAGGGCAGGAGCTAGACAGACACAAGGACGGCTGACGGGCCAAATTGGGTGTGAGGCGAGAGCCAAACACAAACTGTTAAACGCTCCCACCACTCAGGCCAAATTTCCACTTGGTGCAGGATACGACAGCAGACTGAGCCTGCCCTTCTGATGAGCTATACGCTGGGCTGGGACATGCCATTCTGCTGCTCTTGGCAAAAACCCCAACTTCACGCTCCCATGTATATGTAATTGTCTAAGCACTGAACTGACTGGTATGGAAGGTGTAAATAACAAGGTAAAAACTGGGGGAGGAAAAACTGTAACTGTACAAACTATATATTTATCCATAAGTCACGTAGCATACAAAATTGAATGCTCTTATCTCATATATATTTTTAGCACAATACAATATGTTGGCATATTTTTTGCCGGCTGATTGGGAGGCGCTCTTTCCTCCTAAACCAATACCAGAGAGTTCCTGATAGAGTGTACAGGGAAAACCTGTCAATTTCTATTTTTTGTGTGGTAGATCATAATAATTGGAGATGGAACCAACCAGGTACCAGCAAAAAAAAAAAAAAAAATTTGATCTGTCCCTGTAAGCAAATGTAAAAGATTGGAATTGGATTTGAGAGAAAAAAAAAAAAAAAAGTTTACACTCTATTTGTATTATACTTGCAGTTTGTATGTTCTTCCTGGATTTTTTAGTGCTTCATTTAAAACATGATTTTAAGGCTTAGGAAAAAAAAAAACCAACTATCGTATGGGTACGGATATTGGGTTTCAGGATCAGTGCTGGAAAAGAAAACGTGTTAGTGTGACGAGCATTAGAGAGCTGTAATGCAGCCGAGCTACATTGTCTGTAGAATGGCCTAACTTGTAGCTGTAAACAAGCTTGACAATTCTCAGAGCATGAACCAGGTTTGAGGATGGAATGGCAGGAACGAGTCGTGGTCCTTAATAAACTGCATTCCAAAAAAAAAAAAAACCCCATCAGCATTTGATAATATTTGGATTTATAACCTTCATAATCTTAATCAGGTTTGGGTAATAACACACTACATGTAATCAGGATTATGTCACATGACCGACGCATGATATTTTCCCAGCTAACTGTTAACGGCAGACAGCGGTATATGAGCCCTGCGTGAGGATGTAGTCACCTGGGTGTTTGGTGCATGAGTGTGTTTCTATTTGCATGCGTGTCAAAAGGCTTCTGCAGTTTTAGAGACGAGTTGTTTACCCAAAAGCCTGCTTGCTTATGAAAGTGCATCATTTTACATGTTTTTACAGGGTGTGTGTGTGTGTAATGTGCTGTACTGTAATTGACACACTGCACATGGAGTGATGGCTTTACATGAGCTTGTGTGTGCACGTGTACGAAATCTCACCATTTTGCCACGCTGCTGTGAGGATCGTGTTTCCCGGAGCGTGAAGACGTTACCGCACACCGAGATCTCCCTCCATACGCCGGGTTTGGAGTCCTCCGTGAAGCCATTACGTGGGTGCATCACCAATACGCCGTTCGTCGTCAAGCCGTCCATCTGTCCGTCTGATGTTCTCCATTTCGCTGCCTTCTCCTGCAAGGCGAGAAGTTTAGCTCAAAATCTAAATCCTAAAATCCGTTTCCATACCTGCAACCAGATTATATGGACATTATTCAGTCAGGCCGCCCAAATTTGGTTTTCTGGGCATATACAAATTAATCAGGATGGTTAAAAAAAAAAAAAAAAAAACACACATTAAAACCCACAATGACGAGCAGCACCAAGTGACAGACTTCAGGAAGCACGTCACTACACCGGTTCACAAGCTCACTCTGCAGAAGCACCATGTCATCAGATCTCCTTTGGAAAAAGCTGGCCTCCTGCTGTAGTCAGGAACAGGACCTACTGTTATCTCCTCATGTTACAGTAGTAAGCGCCACAGCAGCAAGCAACACTGCACGGCATTTTTTTAAAAATCAGGACAAAATTCTATATTGAGTAGGGCTGCACGATAAAACCTAAAACGATAACCATTTTCATTTATCTTAATATAACAGGCTGTTAAGCGAAACCAGTGCGCTACAGGGGGATGATAGGATATGATAATGCACAGCGAAATGCATTATTTCTGTTTGACCAGAGTCTGGAGTGTGTTATTCCACTTACACCACTGCAAACTGCCAAAGTTTACAATGTTTCATTTATTAATAATGACGTGACTTTTAACGGTTAGTTAGATTTGATGCGGTTGAAAGTCTAAGAGATAAGTTGGTTCCTGTTCTCAGTTACATCACAGCGGCAATCGACGGTCATGTAATTTTAATAGCAGGAACTACCTGTGCCGTTATGCAAAAAAAAATACTACACACCTTCTGACCAATCAGATTGGAAAATTCAACTGTGCTGTGGTATAAAAGCCTACATTCATTTGAAAGGATAAATCAGAATAAGATCGCTCAAGGATGTTGAATAATTAGCCAATTATGTTTGAATCGTGATCGTGATTAAAATACCCATTCTATACTGTGATTATACTGCTGCATGCTGCATTATATTTTGTGAGATTTAATTTAAAAGTGTGACGGGATGAACGTTTCAGCTGCGGGCTCAGAACTCGGTTAAGCCCTGCAGTTTACGGACAGCCAAGAGCTTATAGTGCTGTAGCGTCCTTGACTAAGTCCATTATCCTAAAGATGCCCCGAGTGCACACTTTCCACCACCACATTTCTCAGTCCCATCCAGGGCAAAATGAGAAAACTGTCACATCTGGTGAGCGAAGCGGAACACAGAGACCTTGAGCTCATTCCAACTCTGACTCTATTAAAAGGTTTTAAGGTTTTAAAGGGCCCAGGAGACACGTCCCTTAAAACAACTTCTATGTACTACACCCATGTTTAATGTATATGTTTAATGACAAAGGATGTGTTCTCTGTCAGCCCGGCAGTTTAGGCGTCCCCTTACCCCAAGGAAGATGTTTTTTGAGGAGTCGAAGCCGGCGGCGTAGATGCGGGCCGTGTAGGGTGGGGTTCGCTGGCAAATGATGCGGCAGGCGAAGCGTGAGATGGTGCTCTGTACGGTCTGCGTGTCCGAGTTACTCTGACTGCCGGGGATGGTGTCCGTCACCACGAAATCTATTGGACTTTCTGTGGAACGACCGATCTGAGGACACAGAGATAGAGACAGGCTTGGATACTGCAGGTTGCAATATTTACTTCCCCAAAAAGAAATTTATTCTGGTCTTATAATGGAAAGCAATTACGTTTTGCACCCTGCCCTTCCTATCTCGCATGAGCGTGTCCGTGTGTGTGTGTGTGTGTGTACGTTTCCCTACAAATGACTTGTCTTGCTTGGCTTATTTTAAACCCAAGGCAAATACTTCCACAGTTTTTCTCCACCCAGTAAAGCACTGGGAGTTCAAAACAACAGTCTTGATTACAGTTATAAAGAAACCATGTAGTGGAGTCTGCCTGGATTAGGCCAGATGAAGGCAGCAGGGCCAGTTTAGGGACAGTGTGTTTCTGTGACAGTGTACAAATCTGACTCCAACCTCCACATTTCAGTGGAACACTCAGAAAGCAGTAACTCAGCAGGCATTACAAACTTCTGGTACTAGAAGCTCTGTTTCATCACAGCCGTCATTCCCGACATTGATGCAATTCATTAATAATCCCTATTTGGCATGCAAAGATATGTATGTGTAGTAGTTGTGTGTGTGTGTGTGTGAGAGAGAGAGAGAGAGAGAGAGAGAGAGAGAGTGCATGTGTGTGTTTGGCATCAATACCTGGAACATGTCTGTATTGCTGTCATGATTGTACTCTACAACCACGGTCTGAATTCGGGAAAGAGTGTAGGAGATACTGTGCTGGTCCTTGTTACTTATGGCCTAAAATGAGAGCGGGGGGGATGAAAGAGAAGAAGAATGACAATGAGAGAGAGGGTGGGAGAGAGAAAGAAACAGAGAAAATAAAAGGGACAGACAATGAATATGAAGAATGACATCAGGAGAGAAGAATGAAAATAAATTGGAGGATGAGAGAAATTGCCAATTACAAAGAAAGAGTGAACGAAAGAGTCAGAATGAGAGAGGGGGGGGGGAGAAAGAGAAAAAACAAATCAAAAGCATATGAACAGAGTTGGCTCTGCTTCACAGAGAACGAAGTACACACAGATATACCATATTTATTGCTTTCTAAAAACTGAACAAACTTGAATGAAATATGCAGCTGTCAAATGTAGCACCTACATCATTCCGAGCTCGCTCCAGATGATTAAACTATGCTGCTGCTCGAAACGGCAAATTAACCAGGGATGTTTTTCTCACTTGCTCACCTTGGGCTTAAAGGAACGATTTGGGCAGGACTATGTTTTACGTGATAATATTTCAACTACAGTCCCAAACTGTATTCGCTTAGCAACGACATGTTTGTTAAGTTCACTTGTTAAATTCTGCACTAGAGCTATAAGGCTAATTATGTGTGATGCTAACCTGGACCCTATAAGCTTCCTTTGCTTGCTAGTTGTGTAGCTTCTATGTAAAAATCAACAACACAACCACCTTGGACAACAACTGCGTCTTGGCCCTGTGGGAGAACCTGCCATTATTTTCATTTAAGCAGGACTAACGCTTTATCTAACTGCACCACATTTACTGATGACTTACAGATGAATCTCTACGCAAAACAGCTCGGGAATATGGCTAGGCGTTCACAGTTCGCATTTATTAGCTTGGGAAACAAGAACGCACATGCACCTGGTGCCTGATTGTTGCATGTGGTGCAGTTTCAGAGCCGAGGCAGAGGCACAGGAGTCGTTTACTAGCTCAGGCGCATGCAGCGGTGTCAAGCAACAAAGGTGCGGGAGTCTGCATCCTGTGCTAGTGTGCGAATGCATGCGTATCTTGGCTGTCTGATGCATGCGACATGTGTGCACTAGGGCTGTCGGAACAAATTTAACTGTTTGAATATGATTAAAATGTTCCAAGAAATAAGGTCTCACGTCCTCCTTGTAGGTGTCTACTGCAGATTTATTGCACGGCTCCATTAAACTTAAATCTTTGGTCTCGGTCTTAAAGGGGCTGGCTCACACTTCCCAGAAGCCTCGGAGTCAACATTTCATTGCCGATCATATTCCACTGTGTTACGTTTGGGGAAAAAAGGCCATCCTAGGCCATAGATCCTGAACTGTAACGTGAAACTGAAGATATTACGTCAGACTAGTTAGATTTTAATTTCTTTTGACTTATCCGTTCAGTTTTCGTATGGAATCATTCGTATTCTATTGTAATCGACCAGAATCGACCTTGCTTGTTTCGTGGGTGGCCATGAAGGAAAGAAAATATTGTGTTCAAGACTTCCACATGACACCTGGATGAAGGAAATGTTTGAGTCAGGTTTCGAAGGAAATTTGCAGAGGTTTCCTCCGGGTGCTCCGGTTTCCTCCCACAGTCCAAAGACATGCAGATTAGGTCAACTGGCTACTCTAAATTG